>JAYEVD010000423.1:0-197773 GCA_036346405.1 Phyllostachys edulis | reverse complement strand
GTCGCAGTGAAGAGGATTTCAGTTGAGCCTTTTTTTTAGAATACCTAGGAAGAACTAGGTATTTTTTTCTATTTAAGAAGAGTTGTTTTATATATATATATATATATATATATATATATATATATATATATTTTTATCTAGGATTTCCTCTCTGGTTACCGAGACACGCACACGCTTGAGCCCCAGCTCGAACGCGGGTGGGTGAGCTGCCCCCGCTGTAGCACTCACCACTGAGCCTGGTTTGTGTAGAGTTATGAGTTTTTCTCTGCTGAAAATTGAGATGTGGTTGGTGTACGAAAGTGAGGCTGCTCGTTCTCTACATCTCTTTTTTTTAAACAAATTTTGCATAGTTAAAGAACGTTCCCTCCCCTAGTATTCTTTCTGGAAATTTTTAAAACTTGGAAGACATAGTTTTCACGAGTTTGCATAATTTAGGTGGCTTTCACTCCATGTGTCCTGTCCCGTGTTCTGGCGCTGACTGTCAAATGGATTCGTCAACCAACCATGGTGGAGTCCGACTGCGCCTCGGTATTCAGATGTTACGTTCAAGTCGCGGGGTGAACAGCGGGGAAAACTTTGCGCTACCATCGTGGAAGCTTTGGAGATGACGCAATCACTCACGGATTTTAGCTTTAAGCATGTAGTAACTCATTAGCTTGCTCAATTAGCGAGGTGCACTAAACATGCCGCTGTGTGGAGAGTGCCATCTCCTTTGTGTGTGGAGCAGCTCATTGCGCTGTAGTTTGATTTCCGAGTAATTAATAGAACTCTCTCGGGGAAAAAAAAACTACCACATAACGGCTTTTAGAAAGAGGTCATTTACCATTTCAATGATATACTAGCCGACAAGTATTCAAACATACAAAGTTAATTTTCCTTAATTTACATGGTTCAGAGTAATTTAATAGTATATTTTTTGAAGGGTATTTTGATATTATATTAACACAACAAAAATGCACCGGTCTACTAAGATAGTAATTTACTAATGGCAAAATTGGCTCCTGCACACCGTTCGTTAGTAGCATTTGGCGAAACACACTGCAAAATCGATATCCGACTGATGGACAGTGCAAAATCGTGCACATTTGCTAACACACTTTGTTGATTAAAATAATATTTCTCGGTTAGAAGGATGGTGAAATATCGAATATGTCATTCTCTTCTCTCTCAAGTCCGGCTGCTCACGCTCCGACCATCTCTCGTCGAGCCACACCAACCCGCTCGCACTCCGGCCCCCACTCCCCTCTTCTTATCTTGGACGATAACAAAGCAAAGAGGAGGCACAGCTTGTGGTTGGATGGGAGCTCAAGGTCCAGCCTGGCGGGGGGAATGGAGGGGGCTGCAGCGGGTTTCCACCCTCTTGAAGCATGGAGGGACGATGGCGGCGAGGTTACAGCATGGAGCAAGGAGGCGGCGCCGAGCAAGCTTGAGAAGGCGGCGAGGGTCTAGCCCGGAGCAAGGAGGTGGCCGTCTTCTTCGCCACCTCTGAGCTCTAGATACAGCGAGGTTGGCTTCCACAAGCTCCAAATTCGGTGAGCTCCCTCTCTCGGTCGAGCAATCTTCCCTTGCTACTGCAGCTGCGATCTTCCCCATCTCCCTCTCTCATATCGACGGCCGACAGGAGGACAATATTGACAAGCATGGGCAGCTGCTGCAAGGGGCGGGGAGGCCGATTGGTGGTGGACGATGCCATAGGTGTGCCACCGCCGATGGGGAAGGTGGAGGGGCAGCGGGCCGCATGGTCGCATGGAGAGATGCCAAGGAAGAAGAAGAGGGAAATAAGATGATAAGGGCAATATTGGCATATTTGGATTATATCTCTCCAAAACTAAGAAAAACATTATTTTAATCGACAAAGTGTGTTCTAACAAATACACACGATTTTGCCATGTCCATCGGTCATATACCAATTTTGTAACGTGTTTCAGTAAATACCACAAACGAAAAATGTCCGAGAGCCAATTTTGCCTTAACTAATAGGCCGCTAAAATTATCATTAAGATGTCAACAAACGTTCGGAAATAAATACTTAAACTAACACAATGTCAAACTGTGTACATGTTGAAAGAGATTTTTTTTTTAAATAATCTATTTTTTAATCGAAATATCAATAATATTCCAGCGATTTTTTTTTTCAAAAATATACGTCTGTCGCCCAATGGTCGGGCGATTTCACTCCTGTCGCCGTAGGGTTGGGCGACTGGTTCCTGTCGCTATCGGATTGGGCGACTGAAACCAATCGCCCGACTCCTGCGGCATTTCTGCTTGCAGTCGCCCAACCCTATAGCGACAGGAACTAGTCGCTCAACCCTATGACGACAGGAGCTCCCACATCCTTTTTGCCTTTGAATTATTGTTTAATTGAGTTGTAATGAATATTACATTTGGTAGGTTAATTAAATTTAGCAAGTCTGATTATATCATGTTATTTATTTTGAAAATAATAGTGTTGTCACGATGTTGGTTGCTCTGTTTGTTATTTTCGTAAAATATCATGGGTACGAAATTTGTCGACTCGCAATAACATTTTGTGATCGTTGTATATTGTTGTAGTCGCGTAAATTTCGTTGAATTTTGTGAGGACGATTGAGACAATAATGATATGTAAGTACAAAGGTAAGTGATATTACGATGCGCGAGGGAGTCTCTCATCGATGAAGTCGTCGAACGATATGCGTATGTAGGCACGTAGTCGATTTCGTACTTTATGAAGCTTATACGTAATATGAGTGAAGGGCCGAGAACGCTCATTGTGATTATGAAGATGGCCTAAAACATGGAGGATTCAATGTCTGCGAATGGTTCTTTCTCGAATTCCACTAGAAGAGGCATACTTGCAATATAGTCTTGCTTTGATGGGTCTCCTAACCGTAACTACATTAGAGTCCGCAGATGTACATCGCTACACGAGTCACATGGCATAATGGTTCGCTAATTGCTTTAGTCATCCTCGCTACTACTACGGACATTGTAACACAAGCATCCGGACCATGTAAGTATACATGCCTTTAGGGATAGTAAAAACATGGGGTAGGACGGGACTACTACGTAATGACCGACCTCTCAAGTGGACCGGGCCATTTTCCTTCCTTGCCAACTCGGCGTTGAACTCCTCACCGCCTTCCTTCCCTTGTCGCGGAGTGTCCACGCCGGGTTGGTATATCAAGTCGCCCATATCCTGCGATTCCTTGATGTAAGTACACCGTGATATTTAAAATTGTAAGAAGGATTTACATTCTTCATAACTCACGCTGCCGACACGGATTACGCCGGCGATCGGATACGCTGGGCGCGCCGCTCACCAAGCATGAGCCTTTCCTTGCCCTTGTCGCGGACTGCCCACGCCGGGCCGGTATGTCAAAGTCGCCCATGTCCTGCGATTCCGTGATGTAAGGGCACCGTATAGTGAAAATCGTAAGAATGATGTAAATTCTTCAGAACTCACGCCGTCCATACGGATTACGCCGGCGCATCGGATACTGTGGGGCGGCCGGTCAACCGCATGAGCCTTTCCCTTGGTTTTGTCGCGGATCGTGCACGCCGGGCCGGTATGTCGGGTTGTCCATGTCCCGCGATTGTATGATGGATGGGTACACCGTGCGGAAACCTTACGTAATAAGGATGTAAACTCTTCATAATCGACGCCATCGATATGGATTACGCCGGCGTAGTATCGGGCTCCTTCGGTGCCTCCTCAACAGGTCCAAGACGTAAGGTTTCCACCGCGACGGTTCTCGCCCGCATCGGTAGTTCAAAGATGTACCGCCGATGAATGTCCGTCGACATCTCCGGCCGCCGATCCATCGAAGAAGTGGCAACATCTCGGCCGCCATTACGTGGGGATGAAGTTAAAATTTAAGCAATTGAACGCTGGTAGAGGAAAATCGATACGCCGCGAAAGAAACACTTACGAGGTGATGCCCGCATGTGTAGTACGCCCGGCAGCGTGTTGCAGGTGTGTGGATCAATGATCTTCGCCGTTCGCCACACACACACCGCGGATCGGAAAACGTGGTGGTACCGAGCATCTTTCATTGATTTATCCGGGTATTTTAGTTGTTCCTCTTCGCTTAAGCCACTTTTGCTTCTTCAACAACCTCGCGTAGAAATTTGTCAAGAGTCCATAGTCGGGTATGTGTTGTGTAGTGTTGTGGAGAGTTGGGTTTGGTTCAACCTCTTTATAAGCTCCATGGTTGGCATGGTGTGGTTAATTTCATGCAGAGGAGAGAGTCTTGTTTTTAAATTCTAAAAGCCGAGGAGGTAGAGTGTTGTCAAGTCGGTCTCGAAAAGTCAAGCGAGGCATAGTGTTGTCACGCCTTACTTTGCAAAGGAGTAGTCATGGCTTGCTTTATGAGTGTCGTCTTATCGGTCTGAAAAGCTGGCAAGATAGAGTGTTTTCACGTCTTTCTTTACAAAGTCTTGTCTTTTCGGTTTTAAAAGCTGGCAAGGTGGTCAGGGTTGTCAAGTCGATCTGAAAAGCCTAACCCTAAACCTAAACCCTAAACCGCGCAAAGTCGTCTCGCTTTGTCTTATCACCGCCCAAAGTCGCACCGTGGTCTTCTCATCGCGCAAAGCTGGCCCGTAGTCTTGTCGCCGGCAAAGTCGCTCCTTCGGTCTTATCACCACGCAAAGCTGCCCGTGTGGTCTTCTCGGTTGCAAAGCCGCCCGGTGGTCTTGTCACCGCAGAAAAATTTGCTCCTTTGGTCTTATCACCGCACAAAGTCGCCCCATGTGGTCTTCTCACGCGCAAAGCCGCCTGTGTGGTCTTCATCGCGCAAAGTCGCCTGTCGCCTTATCATCGCGCAAAGCTGCCCGTGTGGTCTTATCATCGCGCAAAGCCGCCCGCTTTGTTAGTCTCCCGCTGGCCTATAAAATGCACGCCCATCGACCCTTCAAACCGTAGGAGGAAGAACCTTCTCCGCTTTACAAGAATATACGATGGCAGACGCCAGGACCAGTCCAACCGGTTCACCGGCCGGACCTTCTCCCGAAGGATGGAGGACTTCGCCCTAACCACCGCTGATGCCGTAACAAGCGTGGTCAACCTAAGGGGCGAAATGCGACACGGAGGACGCTATCGCAGTGCCATAGACGGCCCTTTCGATGGTGGACGGCGTTTCTTCCGATGCCCATACTCGGGGTAAGTTGTTTTGTTTATGTTATCGTAATACATCGCCCATACTAACCGCCCCTTGTAGCAGATGGCGAAATGCAACTTCACCCGCCGGATCGATCCTCCCCATGAACGACTGCAGCAAGACTGGATGTATTGTGGAACCGAATCTTTGATTTGGAGGCACAAATTGACGATCTGAACGAGCAAAATGACGACCTCCGCCAACAGATGCAACATGAGAGGGCAATGAGGAGGTCGTGAACATAGGAAGTTCCTATGATCCCGCATGTCTTTGTGCCAACCCTAGTCGCATATGTGCGTGCCACTACAACGACAAATACCACGCCCGAGGCGCCTAACCGAGAACACTCTATGTGGGTTGCGAGAGGCACCTTCTACAATTAGGGAGGGGCGGAGAAGCTCGTACGTCGCTAGTGTCCCCTTCTGTATGCACTTATGTTGAATCTCATGAAGCATGTAACTAAATGATGAATGCGTTATTGCGGTTGCCTTTTATCGAGTTGACATGTTGTATCGATGTGTCGCAATTACGTTCAATCTCGTAACGTATGTAAGTGAATGGTGGACGCGTCATTGCAGTTGCCATTAAGCTATAGGCGTTGATATGCATTGAACAAACATGCATTATATGAAAGAGTATACAGAAGAACGCAAAAGTAATCCAGGCATCATATATTAAGTGCAAAATTAAAGTATCACATAAAGAACAAATGTGCACCAAGGTCCAAGACGCCCCTACTAGCCCCCAACCGCACCCCCAAAGATCCTCTCGCGCCGCCATCGCCGACCCACCTCCGCGTCCTCCCCTACGGGCTCGCTTCGGCGCCTTCCTCTGCTCTGGGTGTCGGGGCCTCGGCCCCGAGAGGGAAAGACGGTCTGGAGCCCTGATCTGACGAGGACCGAGATGCGGCAAAGGGGTGGACAGCATGCAGGTTGTGGGCCTTTAGCGCACCGAGAAGCCGTGGAGCCGACAGAACCTCGGCGGGTGTGGGCCGAGGTGTGGGCGTGCCGGTCTCGCCCACCAAAAGTCTCTGCGATCTCGCCCAGCTCGCCCACGCCCCGCGCGTCCACGTGATGCGCGCGCCCACGCCGCCATAGGGCAATGTACCGCACAAAGAAAATATTGTTAGTTAATAAAAACACGAAGCGGCCGACCAAACAGAGACGTGACGCACTCTCGGCTAGCGCCATGGTGTGTACAAAGCTCTCCACACGGAAGTGTGGCACGACGAGTGCGACGCCGCGGTGTCGGACGTGCTCGCCGAGCTAGCCCGGTCGTAGCGCGTCGATGTCGGAGGTGGTCTGCCGAGCCACCGGTCGTATGCCGTCAATGTCGGAGGTGGTCTACTCGACCCACCGGTCAAGGCGCTGCTGTCGGAGGTGGTCCGCCGACCCACCGTCGTATGCGCGCTGTTGTCGGACGGGTCTAGCTAACCCTCCCGCCGCTTTGTGGTCTTCGGACGGGCCGGCGACGGACGGAGTGTGGACCAGCCGAGCGTGCAACCTCCGGAGCTCGGTGCACGACAATGAGTCGAAAATACGTCCGATCTTTGTCGAAAACGACGGAAAACCTGGGCCGTGTCGTCGCGTGTGCTCTCCACACCCTCCGTGAACCTCTGCAGCCAGGAGTCGCAGTCCGTCGCAAGCTCAGCAACCATACCTGCAAAACAACTTTAAGATAGTAAATACGCGGAAATAAAACATCGAGTGTAACGAATGAGTAAATTTAACTTGCGAACAAACAAATCAAAAGAGTACAAGAGTACAACACTTAAATAAACATTACGTGCAACATACGATACATGTCTTACGGCATTACGTACATCAAATGAAAATTTGGTAGTACCAGAACAGCTACATAAAACAATACAAAGTACAAATGACAATGTACACTGATTTGCCATTTCGGTCCCACTTTGCACACCGGAAGAAGTGCTAACGCAAACCATAGCAAAGGTTTACCTCACCGGTGCCTTGCATCGTCTGCGGCTATGTGCCCCTCCGCGCCTTTGCCGCCTAGAAGATCTACCCAACGCCCCGGCTTGTGCTTCGTCCATATCATTGGTAATACGACGACTCTGCCGACGACCCTTGCTACCCTTCAGCATGTCAATATCCGGAATCCAGATCCTATTTACAATATCCATGGTGGCGAAGTTACCCACAACCCTGAAGCCCCTAAGCTCGCCAATCCACGCCGCACCACCCTATCCTTCAAGAAATACTGACACAAAGTTCAAAGGGTCCATACGCCCGATCCGCATGCGGCGAGCACATGAGAGCATGGCTTGTGTAAGAGCTTCAGCTTTGTTGCACGCATACCTAGGCTCGCTGACATGATCTCCAAGGCATACCTCGTGGGTGACAAGAGAACGAGCCGCCCCAAATCCGCTCTATCCCGCAAGAGCACGCCGAACGATGTCCATATTGCCCATCACGCACACCGTGTGCGATCGCCCTTCTGTGTCTCGCCGCATGTATGCCGTAATCTTCGAGCAAGACGGTGTTTGAGGGTTCGTGGCATGAAGTGCGGCATTTGCATGCCTCTCCTCGAATACCCGACAGCGTGCGTAACACCTTCCACGATGGCGACGAGGGCCGAGAACGAAGCCCCTAAGAACCCAGTTGTACACCTCCGCAAGGTTAGTGGTCATTATGCCGCACTTTGCCCGTCCGTGTCATGCGGCGAGACCACTTATCCAATGGTCGGGCCTCGATCCAGATGGGAGAAGCACTCGATGTTCCTCGAGGTCCTCGCCTCGACCAACCGGTTCAGACTCTGCTCCTTGGTTCCTCGTGTCCACGTGTTTCCTGCTGTGTTCGTCCAGCAGCGCCCATAAGGCGTCAAATTTGCGCTGCTGGTTCTACATAGCCAGCCTCTTGAATAGCTTCACCAAGGGTTGCTTCGGGAACTTCTTGAAGAAGTTGGCCCCCAAATGGCGAATACACCATCTACTCGTCATATCCGGTCAAGGGAACGGCTCCTCCGGGTCTTCCTGAAGTTTTTATGGTTTTCAAGATCCGCGTGGCGATCATGGATCACGCACACACCAGACAAGCTCCAACAACTCCCACCTCGATGTTGAAGGAACCACAACCACCGTGGAAATTCTCACCTTCGACAAATGCGATGGCCAATGGCGTAATTTGATTGTTCTGCTAACGCCTATGGCGTAAGGATCTGCCCTTGTATTTCCGGTTAAAAAGTCCCGTCAAACCGAGATCACGGGCAGCATATGCCTAAAAGCCTCGATGTAGGGATCAAGGCTACTGAAGGCCCTATGCATTACTAAAAACCTCGCGAATTTTAGATGGCATGTCCTTCACAAAGAATGTACGTGTTCGGTTTCTCTCTGCGAAGACCTCAAGCATACGAGGAAGGTTGTCGACGCCACCTCAAAAGATCCAAACTGTCTTTCCATAGCCTTCTGCTTCGCACGCCACGCCTTCCCATAGCTGATCTTGTACTTGAATTTCTTCTCAATAGCCACCATAATGTGCTTGGACTCCATATCCTTCTTCTCCACTATCTCTCCATACATCAAATTAGCTATGAATGTCGACGTTATGTTACGATGTTCCGCACAAAACACTGCTGAGCATGCACGAAAAGCGGCTCCACTTTCGAGACAATCCAAAGGAGTCTCATACTTGGTCTATGCGTGTGCACTCGCCAAGGACAACCGCCCGCCGCATTTGACGGTGTCGCTCTTGGCTAGATTTGATGACCAAACGTCCGGCCGCATAGACATAGCCCATAAATTTAATGGCATCCTGTAAGGATGTCTTATCAAGAAACATTGAGTGCAACCAACCTCGGTGGCATGATACTCCCACGGCGATTCGTGCTCGCCGTGCGTACATAGACCCTCGCCACAACTGCTCCATTCCCGGATGGGAGCTCCGCCCTCATCGAATCGCCTCGTCGCCTTCTTGTAAAGCTTCTCTTGACCAAGGCCATCCGGTCATCGCTTCCATTTGATGCAATATGTAATCCCTATGCTCTCCTTCATCACCGTCTCAGAGGCTCACCATGCGGTGCCCGATCTTCCTCTCCTATATGTACCGCGTCGGGCTCATCACAAGCAACATTCTCTGAACTCTTCGTAACACAGCCCTCCGGGTCCTCTTCTTCACCAACATGCCGGGCACCCGAGCTGCTCGCAACACCCGGATGATATCCGGCGGGGGGGCTCTGCACAGCTTCTTTTGGGCATGGTTGCACAAGTATCACACACTCATATCCACGGCGCCGACATCCTTCTATAAAGCCCTTCCACACCGCCAGGCGATCACCCTCTCAACTCCCAAATGATGTTCGTGGAAGACCGGCCCAAAGCCCTTGTATGTCGTACGCAGACACCTCAAAGTTCAAAGAGAAGTCATGGGTCACCAGATGTTTCACATCTTCGATTCGTGCATTCTCGCCGTCCGTGTACCAGAGTGGCTTGTCGAAAACTGCTCAAGTCAACACCGCGACGGACCTTCACGAACGGTGCCAACACCGTAATGCACTTTCAATGTAGTGGGTACAGCATGCCTTATTGTATGGCTGCAAATATTTCCAACATTGCAATTAGTCACCATAACGCATCGACATGCAAGTATCGCTACATTGTAATTTACATTTGTAAGGCCCTTCGCCTATCGTCGACAACTACACGACAAAGATGATCAAGACATCATTCATTCCCTAAGGCAGAGGCCGAATGAACGTGTGGTACGATATTCAGATTCAACCTAAAACCGAGCTATTCCATAGCGTGCATTATCCGATTCGACGCTATCTTGCAACCCAAATGCTACAAGTGGCATTCCGGTTTTCTACCAATTACCTAAGTCGCTTAGTTCATACTAATTTACTTCTACTAATTAGTTTATACAAATAATTCATCCTCCTTATGCGCCGGTCACGATTATTCACCCAAGAATAGTCGGCCACGCACACACCTACACTACTAAAATACATCTCACAAAACAAAGACTAATAATACTCCTCACGACTATTTTTTCTCTAACTAAAGTTTTTATCGCTACTACTTACATACAAATCAACAACATTTCGATTTTCTATTTTTTTCTCTAACTACAATTTCTACTAAAAGCTATTATACTACTCATTTAACTAAATAAACTATTTACGCATCTAAAAAGTATACTACAAAATAAAGTTTCCTAGGACAAATCAACTATATTACACTAAGACTTTGACCGGGTCGCAAAAAATACACTACATTACACTCAAGATCAAGCATTTGGCTAGTCACATGGCGACGAGAACGCCTCTACGATGCTTCAATTCTTGTACACAAAGGAATAAAGTTTGTATGCCATTTTAATAGTTGTCCAAGGGTTTGACTATATGCAAATAACATTTCTACATTCCTCAGATGTTTGCAAAAGTATCACCGATTCTCAATTCCTTTGAAGTATCCTATCAAACACCTTAGTTGAATGTCCGCAAGATCTATTTATTTTAACTTTTTACTATGCGCTCGGTGTTTGAGAATTTTCTAAAGCTTTTTATCGCTTCTACTTACATACAAATCAACAACATTTCGATTTTCTACTGCTTTCTAACTACGCTTTTCTCGAGCGCTACTTACACTATTATTTTATCTAACTAAACTATTTACCTACTAAAAGAATACACTACAAAATAAAACAAAGTTACCTCGTAGTCGAAATTTTCCTTCTCTTCTCCCTCTTTTTTCCTCTCCCTCTCTTTTCCTCTCTTTTTCCTCTCCTCTCCTCTCTTTCTTCTCCCGTAGCGGCGATCGCTTTCCGGCGAAATGAGCGGCTCGGGGACAGCAGGTGCCTATATAGGCAATCCATCGCCCAACAACTGGGCGCGATCGAACATCTCGCCGCCCGACGGTTACGATCGATCCTATCGCCCAACCGTCTTGGCGATCGTAATAATGACACCAACCCCGCCTCTGTGCGGTTTTAAAATTGAACGGTTACGATATGTGCTTCTGATCGCCCAACCGTTGATGCGAGAGCTCGTCGCCCAACCATTGGGCGACAGATGTATATTTCTGAAAAAAATAATATCGCTGGAATATTATTGATATTTCGATTTATTTTAAAAAAAAATTCTGTTGAAATATGACATCACAATTCACCTCATTACAAAAATAAATTGGGACTAGGCCTATGCCGTTGCATTAGGAACCTTATCGTGTGCAGGGCTACATGACATATCAGCACTAAAACACAATACATCACTAAAATCTCTTCCTAGTCTTATACACCCTATATGATAGCCAATACTATCAAGAACTCAAGGATACATCAGAGATCAGAATATCCACTGTCCACAACACAATGTGCTATAGTTTCTTGTTCCTTATATTCACAGCTGATGGCCAAACAGGCCAGTCATTTCGAACAGAGTACGAGTAAAACTACCAAATGTGTACTAACGGTCAGTAGAAGGTTTGACAATCTTCAGTACCTAAATATACTTGTTTGATTAGTCGCATCAATCAATCATATGCCA
Organism: Phyllostachys edulis; assembly: GCA_036346405.1. Classification (NCBI taxonomy): domain Eukaryota; kingdom Viridiplantae; phylum Streptophyta; class Magnoliopsida; order Poales; family Poaceae; genus Phyllostachys; species Phyllostachys edulis. The sequence continues at coordinate 186,131 of JAYEVD010000423.1, read as the reverse complement.
GAATCTATAGAAAACAACGAGTTTTACTTGACATAGCAAAGTCAAGGGATTATCATTGTGCAAATGGTTAGAAGTGTGCGGACTTACGAGGATAATCAACCTTGTACCATCTGAATTTACTTAGTAACAGCAAAGGATCCCAGCTTGGATAGATCCGGGACCCAGCAGGACAGTTCTGAAGATCCAGTCAAGAACATCAAGGATCCTGGAGCCCACCAAATTAGTGGTGGCTCACTATCAGAACTTCCCCAGCGTGCAACCTGCAGATCCAACAATTACCATTTTACTCAAACGAACACAACATATAACTAAATTCATTATCAACATGCCATATTGTTCCACCTTTCCACTCCTAACATTCCAAGCCATCTCGAGCAGATTTTCAACCGTTTTTGGACAGGGTCGCTAATCGTCTCCAAGCCTGGCAGGCCAGTATGCTGTCCCAAGGGGGGGCGCTTGATTTTGGTTAAAGCTGTACTGACGACAATGTCAGTGTATAATTTCATGGCACTAAATCCCCCTCGCTCAGTACTTAAAGAAATTGACAAAATGCGTTGAGCATTTCTGTGGAAAGGATCTACAAATGTGTCAGGAGGCAACTGTTTGGTAGCTTGGTCTTCAGTCTGCCACCCCCAACAGTTGGGAGGGCTCGGTTTGCACAACCTAGATTTGCTTGGTCAGGCAATGCGCATCCGATGGCAATGGTTACAGCGTACTTGGGTGTCTCGGCCTTGGGGGAGTTTGCTTGCTCAGTTCAACCGGTAGGAGAAAGACATGTTCAATGCTTCACTTGTGGTCAAATTAGGGAATGGAATGAACACGCTTTTCTGGGAGGACTGTTGGTTGAATGATCACTCAATTCAAGCCTTCGCACCAAACATTGTCCAGTTGGTCAAACCTTTCATTCGGAGGAAAAGAACAGTTGCACAAGCCCTCTTCAATGCCACTTGGATTTTAGACCTACAGGGTCAACAAGTCGGTGATTATCTTGAGGAGTTCCTGCAGCTCTGGAATAGGCTGCAAGGGATTCGCCCGGCTCAGGGAGAGGACAATTCCGTCAGTTGGCGTTGGGAAGTTTCAGGTACCTACTCTGCTAAGTCGGCGTACATGGCCTTCTTCACAGGGTCGATCAGGTTTCCGTGTACTGAGGCTATCTGGATGGTTAAAACCCCTCTTAAATGCAAAATTTTCATGTGGTTAGCTATTCAGCGGCAGTGTTGGACAACGGACCGTCTAAGGCGTCGGGGATTGCCAAATCAAGGGTTTTGTGTTTTCTGCAGCCACCAGGAAGAGACCATAGATCATCTTCTCTTAGGTTGCACTGTAACAGCGCAACTTTGGGCTCGCTTCGTTGCCCAGATTGGTTCGCGTTGCCCGGTTCCGAGTGGTTGTATGGCCACCTTTCAAGACTTCTAGTTGACCGCTCGAATGTCAACGCCAAAAAATCTAAGAAAAGATATAGACTCTTGTATCACGCTGGTCTCGTGGATGATCTGGAAAGAACGCAATCAAAGAATCTTCAATAACATTGCCTTACCTGTCGACCAACTTCTCCACTAGGTTCTTCAGGAGCATTAGCTTTGGCGCTTGGCGGCAGGGCATCGAGTGGGGTCGGCGATGCAAGATTAGTAGTCCTCTGTCTCTTGTCGGTCGTTCACCCTTTTCAGCGTAAACTGTAATCTTGTCTTTTTCTAAGCTCTCGGTTACCAGTTTTATTGGCCGCCAGAGCCCTCTTCCTGTGTATTTGTAAACTCCGTGAACTAGATTCCGTTCCTCCTATAATATTATGATGTGCGAAGCTTTTGCACATCCTTGAAAAAAATCCACCCCCCCAACTCATGGTGGATCAACAACACTAAGTTTAGAGAGTTAGAAACTGTGCCGAGCTCGAGTCTATGCCTTGGTGAAAAATCAACTAACTGAAGCTTCGAAGCCACATACTAAAGAGCAATAACTTAGTCCTGCACCTTCAGTCTCATGTATGTACAAAGCATCTACTCTAATGTGCTTGGTAAGCTCATGCTTCACTGGATCTCGAGCAATGCTGATCGCGTCAGTACTGTTTGATAAGAGAGGAGTCGGTGCAGAAGCTAAAACACCGAAATCCTCAAGTAGCCACCAAAGCCAAGTGATCTCAGCTGTCAACGCCGTCATGGCTCGCAACTCAGCCTCAGCACTCGAACGGAAAACAACAGTCTACTTCTTGATCTTCGAGGCAACCAAGGAAAACACAATAGGCAGAAACATACCAGCGATTAGAACGATCGCTAGCCCAGATCACATTAGAGTACGCTTGAAGCTGCAAAGAGCTAGAGTAAAAGGCGACGACTGGTGGTCCCGCAAAGATATCGCAGAACACGAAGGTGACTGTAGTGGAGCTGAGAGAGAGTAGAAACGAACTGACTCAGAATGTGAACTAGGTGAAAAATGGCAGGTCTAAGTGATCCCAAGGGAGACGAGGCTCCCAACAAGATGGCAGTAGCGAGTGAGATCCTTAAGAGGCTCTCCATCAGTGGACCGAAGATGAACACTAAGCGCAATAGGAGTGTCCTCCATGCATTGATCAGTGAGACAAGCGCAAGCAAGAATATCCTAAATGTACTTCTCTTGGGAGGGGTAGTAGCCTTCAGGCGTAAAAGTGACCTCAATCCCAAGGAAGTAACAAAGAGGACCCAAATCAGACATCAAAAGTGCTCACTGAGACGCTCCTTCACAAAATCAATGCACTAAGAGTCATTCCCAACAATGATCATATCATCCACATAGAGAAGGAGCATCCGACCTCAAGGAGAGGTGTGTACAAAGAGAGCAGGGTCGTGATCACTAGCGGAGAAGCCGACAGCATTGACAACAGAGAAGCGGTCAAACCAAACACGAGTGCTTGCTTGAGCCTATAGAGAGAACGATGAAGACGACAAACCATACCAGCAGGGATAGAATACCCAGGGGGCAACTCCTCACGCAGCTTGCCATTGAGAAAGGCATTCTTGACGTTCAGCTGAGAGATGGGCCATTGTCGAACAAAAGCCACAGCAAGGAGAGTGCGAACAGTGGTCATGTGATCGACAGGAGCGAAGGTCTCATCATAGTCACGACCATGCTCCTGCTGAAAACCACGTGCCACAAGATGAGCTTTGTAGCACTCAAGAGAATCTTCCGAGCGGGTCTTGATCTTGTACACCCACTTGCACGTGATAGGAGTGACATGCACAGGTAAGGGTACAAGATCCCAAGTGGGACCAGTACGGTAACTTGATGAGAAAAAATGGGTTGCGAAAAGATGAGACCGCCCTTGACGGTGCGTGGGGAGCTCTCGAGACCGCCCTTGACGGTGCGTGAGGAGCTATCGAGACCGACCCAGGAGGGTGAAAGGTCGGGGGTGCCCTCGGCGTCGACGGGAGAAGCTTCTCGAGCCTGTGCGTCTGGAGGCCTCATCCGTCGTTCGTTGGCAAGGGGTGAGGACGTGTTAATCGCGGGCATTCCGAGCGAGGGTTTCGACTAGGGGCAAGAAGGAGACGAAGATATCTATGGCTGTCACAGCGATGGGCCAGCCCATCGCTTCGGTACATCCTTGGTCGACCTCTACTCTCATTCCTGGCGATGCATTCCGAAATCATCGTGGGTTTGGATTCCTACGAGCGCCTACGTCGGTGAGTTAGGGTTTCCAACCACCAATCGTGAGATTTTTCATCTGGGAGGAAGTGCGAAGGTGGTCAAGCGGATCTGTGATCCGCCGCTGCTTACGCGATCTTTCGCCGACGTGGTTCAGGGTGAGACGACGGATAGGGCAAGGGGCCGCTATCCACGTCGCTTTGGGGGAGGTGGCCGCAACATTGGGGAGAAAAGATCCACTCCGGATGAGTGGATGAACGATGATGACCTATTGGTGGATGAAGATCTGAGAACAAAGCTCCGCCGAGATCAGGACCAGAATTGGCGAAACCAGGAATCTCATCATGGGGGTTTGCCTAAACCAGGTACGCAATTTGGTATGCATGATGGGAATAGAGATAGATTCGAGTCTCGCCTGGGTGGATCTGGTCGAGGTTATGATAATCAAGGGAAAAATTGGCACCAAGATTCTCGTAAAGATTCGGATCGGGTTGGGGGAAGTCGCTGTGATGAAAATTTGAGAGGGGATTTCAGAGGGGGTTACGGTGGTAGGGATGGAAATTTCAGGGATGACAATTCTAAAAATGTGAATCCTCGGGATACATCTGCTGATTTGGGCAAAGGTGATAATCTTAAAAAAGTTTGGGGTGAGATTGGTTCAAATACTGAGGTTTTGAGGGCTGAGAACCGTGGTACTTGCTTTCGATGCCTGCAATCAGGTCATCACCAAGCTAGATGCACTAATACTCCAGTGTGTTATAAATGTAAGAAATTTGGACACATGACTTCAAGCTGCCCTGAGGAAAAGAAAAACCTAGGGTTGAAGTTATGTGGTTTCGGGATTCCAGAACAAGGTTTTTACAGCATTCAAGAACCAGGTCTAAGATTGTCAGAATTGCAAGAAGCTTCTGGGGTTTTGAGCATTAAAGAAGGGGTGGCCACTGTGGCAAAAATAGAAGCTGAATTAAAACATTTAATCCAAGCAGATTGGGATTGGAAGGTCAGAAAACTCTCTGAATCTGAATTTGGGGTGGTTTTTCCTTCCAAAGCTATGTTGGAAACTTGGTCGAAAGCCAGAAGTGTGGAATTGGCATTACATTCTATCAAGGCAAAAATTGATAAATCAAACATAGATCCAAAAGCTTCTTCTATCCTTACTGCAGGGTGGATTAAGGTCTCAGGCATACCTTCTCCTGCTAAGACAAATGCAGTTGTTAAAAGCATTTCTAGCATAGTGGGGGAGCCACTTGAAGTGGATGAGTTAAGTTTGTTGAGAGTTGATCCGGTAAGAGTTAAAGTTCTAAGTAGAGATCCAACAAACATAAATTGTTTTGTGGAGATCTTTATCAATTCTATGGGATACGAAATAAAATTTGAATCTGAAGGGGGTGTCTTAAAGAAGAAAGGTGGCCCTGTATACGATCACTTTCATAAAATTCATAAACATAAGAAGAAGGATGAGGATGATGATGAGAAGGAGGAAGATTCCCACAGTAGTAATTATAGATCTGAGTGGGACAAAATGGTAGACAAATTTGGTGGGGATGCAAATTAGTCTTCTGAACAACAGGGTGGGGGTGGTTCTGTTAAGAGCAAAGGCAAACAACATCACGGGATGGATGATGAGAAGGAACAAGAGGACTCTAACATGGTCACAATAAGATCAGCTGAGCTTAGTATTCAAAGAGACTTACCTACTGCAGAGGATCATCAGGTGTGTAACAAGAAGAATCAAATGGGGTGTAACATATCTTTTGAACAATCAAATGAGCTTTATCCCAAAGGATCTTTAAATAATGTTGAAATCAATCATCAAGAGGTTTCACTGGGAGATGAGATCAAGAAAGAAGCTGATGTGCCGCCAACTTTGGCTTTGCAGCTGATTAATATTCTACTAATAAGTCACTGATTGATGCTAAGGGGCCTAAATCTGAGTCCCAAGATATTAATTCTCAAGTATCATCTTTTCACTCTAACAATTCAGGAAAGGGTACAGAGTCAGTTTCAAAGGATGTTGGTATTAATGCTCTAGCTATTGTGCCTTTGGCTTACAGTTTCCCCTCTGAATCAGTTCAAGATAAGAAGTCTGTGGCTTTATTACCTTTGGAAGGGGATGGTTTGTTGGATATAAAAGAGATTGATGTTGAAGTTATGGAGGAAGATGTGAACAGGGTTCAACAGGATATTATGGTCCATACTGAGGAAGGAACTTCTATGTTTCCTGCTACAAGTTGGCCTTGTTTAAAGACACCTCTGAAAGAACCAACAGCTGCTTTAGATCATAGGGTCTCTGAGAAGGATGTTTCTAAGGATGGTGATTCAATTCTTCTTTTCAAAAGGGGGTGTTAAGAGCTGTATTATTTCAGAAAAATTGGTTGATGCTGAGCATATAACACAAACCTTTGTGGGGGTGGAGGCAGAAAATTCAAACAAGGGTGGCAAGTTAGACATTTGTGGGGGGATTGCAACAGATGAGGAGAAAGAAGGCTGGGTGTCTAGTAAAAAGAAAGGGAGAATAAATAGATCTGCTGAACCTCCTGTGGCAATTAGAAAAAGTTCTAGGATACAGGATCAAGGTATATCAATGGAGAAGAAGGCATCCAAACATAAATCTATTCAGAATTTGGACTCTCAAGGTAACACTAAAAATCCCTTTAATGTTCTTAATAATGCTTCAATCAGTCATTTAGAATATGTAGCTTCTACTTGTGATATTACTCTGGGTAATCAATATACAAATTCTAGAGAGATCATTACAGCCATGTAGGCTCAAGAAATTGTGAGCAGCAATGGCTAAAACTGCACAAGTTCCAGAGGAAGCAAAGGGGGAAGGTTCTGTGGGAGTAAACGGTAAGTTGGAGAGTGTTTACCTAGAAACAGAAGTTTGTGAAAAAAGGGGTGTTTCAGGTTTCAAGATGAGTAAGAAATTGAGCAGCAAGGTCAAGAAAAGGGGTGTAGATTATAAATCATGAAATGTCTCTTTTGGAATATTAGAGGATTGGGACAGATGGCCCGAAGAAGACATTTCAAGGTGCTGTTGATGTATGAACACTTAGATATTGTGGGGTTGCAGGAGACTATTAAAAAAGAATTCTCAGTCAAAGAACTTAAAAACTTGGGGTGTGATCTACCTTTCATGTGGCATTGGATCCCGGTAGTTGGACATTCAGGGGGTATATTGTTAGGGGTGAAAGAAGATCTTTTTGAAGTGGAAAACTTTGACGTAGGTAGATTCTTTGTTAGTATGGGGATTCAAAACAAAGCTACTAACTATAGATGGGAAGTGATAGTGGTATATGGTCCTGCCAACCATGAGTCTTCTCAGATCTTTGTGGAGGAACTAGATAGAAAATGTAAAAATACAGTGCTTCCTATGGTAATGGGGGGTGATTTTAACTTGATTAGAGAGGCTGGAGATAAAAACAATGGTCATCTGGACTATGGATTGATGGACCTCTTTAATGATTTCATCTCTGATAATGGGTTATTGGAAGTTAAGAAAAAAGGTGCTAGATTTACTTGGTCGAACAAGCAGGCTAACCCAGTTATGGTGCACTTGGACAGAATCTTTGTGTCAACTGATTGGGAATCTAATTTCCCCTCTTTGTCATGTTCAATGCCTGATTAGAGTGGGCTCATATCACAGCCCTCTTCTGCTGAATTCTGGAGAGGGAGATAAAATTAAGACTGGGAGATTTTTCTTTAAAACAAAATGGCTATACCATGAGAACTTCAGGGGGCTTATTCAGGATAAGTGGACTGAGAGTACTAATAGACCTCCTGAAGGTTGTTATTCCATGGATACATGGAATGGCTGTCTAGCTTACCTAAGAAGATTTCTAAGAGGCTGGGGAGCTAACATTAATGGGGAGTACAAATTAAAGAAGATGAAGGTCTTGGAGCAGATTAAAAAACTTGATTCGGTTGCAGAGGTCAGGGGGCTAACTTGTGACGATTGTATTCAAAGATATTCATTGGAAGCTGAGTTAGAGCAAATTTTTGCAGCTGAAGAGCATCACTGGCAACAAAGAGGCAGTGTGAATTGGATCACTAAAGGAGATTCCAACACAGATTACTTCCACAATTGTGCAAATGGAAGGCGAAGAAAAAAAATCAAATTTTTAGTCTAGTTCATGGTCAGGATGTATTGACAGATAAAGTAGAGATTAGAGCTCATATAGATGGTTATTATAAAGCTCTTTTTGGTTCAGATGGTGATCGAGAGGTGGGCTTGGCTGATGGTTTTTGGAATAGATGCTACAGAATTTCAGAGTCAGAAAATAGACGTTTGCTTGATGACTTTACTGAAGATGAAGTAAGGAAGGTGATTAAGGAGTTACCTTTGAACTCAGCACCTAGCCCGGATGGTTTTCCTAGTTCCTTCTTCAAAGAATATTGGGGGGTATATAAGGATCAGCTCATGTCTATGGTTAAAGACTTAAGGTCAGGTGACCTTGATTTAAAAAGGTTAAACTTTGGGGTTATTACGCTGATACCTAAACTTAAAGAGGTAAACAGCATTAAACAGTACAGACCAATTTTTCTCCTTAATGTTAGCTTCAAGATCTTAACGAAACTGTTGGCTAACAGGTTGGGGCTACTGGCAAACAAAGTTATTAATAAGAGTCAATCGGCTTTTATTAAAGGTCGAAATATTTCGGATGGGGTGGTGGCTTTACATGAAATTTTTCATGAGCTCAAGGTTTCAAAAAGAAGAGGGGTGATCTTAAAATTGGATTTCGAGAAAGTTTATGATAAAATTAATTAGAGTTTTTTGGAGAAAGTGATGGTGGGTAAAGGGTTCTCTGATAATTGGATTAAGACTATAATGAGTTCAGTCAAAGGGGGGAAAGTCAGTATTAATGTCAATGGAGAGGTGGGACCTTATTTTAAAACTTATAGAGGCTTGAGACAAGGAGATCCACTTTCCCCTCTACTCTTCAACTTGGCTGCTGATGCCCTAGCAGAATTGGTTCATAAAGCTCAAACTATTGGTCTGATTAAGGGTGTGGTGTCTCATTTGATTCCAGGAGGAGTGCCTATATTGCAATATGTAGATGACACGGTACTTCTGATGGAATATGGGGATGATTACTTTCTGAACCTAAAATTCTTGTTATATTGTTTTGAGTGGATGTCTGGCCTGAAAATCAACTATCACAAAAGCGAAGTCTTTGTGCTAGGGGTGGAGAATAATGAAGCCAATAGAGTAGCTGATATTTTCAATTATAAACTAGCCCATCTACCCATGACTTATCTAGGCATCCTCATCGGCTACAGATCTCTAGGGGTGAAAGCTGCTGAAAGTGTGATTACCAAATTGGGCAAAAGACTAGACAATTAGAAAAGTAATTTGTTATCTTCTGGGGGCAGAATGGTCTTGATTACAGCAGTCTAAGCAGTCTCCCAATCTACACTATAGGGTTTTACAGACTTAATGAAGAGTCTCACAAAAAGATGGATAGCATTAGAGCCAAATTCTTTTGGAGAGGAGCTACTAATAAATTTAAATACCACATGGTCAGTTGGGGTGCTATTTGTCGACCAAAAAATTATGGTGGTTTGGGAATTCTTAATACAAGGGTAATGAATGATTGCTTCATGGCTAAATGGGTTTGGAGAATCAAATCAACAAACTCAGACTTGTGGTTTAAAATTCTAAATGCAAAATATTTTCCTTCTGGGGTGTTTAAGGAAGCTAGAACATTAGGAGGTTCTCAGTTCTGGAAAAGTGTGATGAAAGTTAATAAGATTTTTAAGTTGGGGGTTAGATACAAGGTGGGTAATGGTCAGGATACCTCTTTTTGGAATGATGTTTGGATCAATGATTGTCCTCTCAAAATTAAATACAACAATTTGTTCAACTTATGTCAGTCACCTAATATAAGTGTGAATGATGGGGTGCAGGCTGGCAGCTGGAGTACCCTTTTTAGAAGAAGTTTTGGGGTTAGAGAAAAACAACAATGGGAGGACATCAAGAAAGATATTGAGCAGGTAGATTTGGACGGCAACAGGGACAAACCAAACCAGTGTGGTGCCTTGAAAAAACTGGGATCTTTTCAGTCAAATCTTTGTATAATCATTTGTTATTTGGGGGTGTTAATAGCAGGAAAATGATCAAACTGTGGAAAAACAAATGTCCTTTAAAAGTCAAAATCTTTGTTTGGCTTTGTTATCAAAATAGAGTTCAAACTTTGGACCAGCTTAAGCTAAGGGCCTGGAAGGGCAATTCTAACTGTCTTCTTTGTGGGGTGGAAGAGACCATTAATCATATTCTGTTTTCCTGCGTTGTTTCTAATTTCTTATGGATTTGCTTTACAAAGATTCTTGGCTGGAACCGTTACCCACTTGTATAGATGACTTCCAATTGAATTGGTTGGAAATAAAAGGGGCTAATAACTACAATGTTGCTTTGTTTAGTTTTGCAGCCACGGCTTGGACTCTTTGGAGAATTAGGAACAATATGGTGTTTGAGAAGAGTTTTATTAAGAATCCTATAGATGTCATCTTCAAAACTTTATCTTGTTTGCAGCGCTGGCGGGTCCTTATAAAAAAGGATGATGGTGAAAAGTTGGATTGTCTCATGTCGATCACAGAAGCTTGGGCGAAAGATTTTTGTAATATGACAGTTAGTCTTCGTGTTCTGTAGATGTTCTATCTTTTGGGAGGCTGTTGCTGGTTTTGCTACAGTTGGACTTAGTGGTGCAGTAGGGCATGCTTTGTGAACTGGATGCTGTCTTTCTTGTTGCTTGTTGGCGCAGCAAGTCGAACATTGTCTTCTGGATGTTTAGTTGTCTTTTGCATGGCTTGTCTAGCAAACTGGAATCCCCAGTTTCTGCTTTCTGTAATCTTCTGTAAGAACTAGTTATATGCTTTCAATTAAAAGCAGGGTTTCCCCCTTTTCAAAAAAAAAGATCCCAAGTGTTAGTACGCTCCAAAGCAGCAATCTCCTCAGACATCGCGAGCTGCCACTCAGGGTGAGCAGTAGCCTCATGGTAGGTTGTAGGCTCAGAGAGCAGCGGCTACAAAGCCGTAGCGCTCAGGAGGCCTGACAGTGCGACGATCGTAAAGATTGTATCTAGGAGAAGGTGGAGTAGGACCCAGCAAGGACGAACAAGGAGAGTAAGAACAGGGCCTAGCAAAAAAGGAGGCTCAACTGGAGTAGGCCGAGAACGGCAAGAGTAGTGCAAGGGAAATGGTGGAATCTCAACAAAAGAGTTGGAAGGAACCTCTGGCGGAGAGGTAACAGGTGGAACCGGAGGAGGGAAGTGAAGGTGGAGGAAGAAGCAAAATAGAAGTGGAAAGCTGAGCGTTAGGAAAAATCATCAATGAGATCGATTCAACAAGAGAATCTGAGCTCACATAGAGGTACGAGGGTAGTAGGGTCGAGACTCATCGAAGGTGACATCCCGAGAGATCCTCATCCGGCGAACAACAGGGTCGTAGCAGCGAAAACCCTTCTGCTCAAGACTATAGCCAAAAAAAAAACATACTCAACTAACTGAGTAGTCAACTTGGTGCGCACACGAAGTGGAAGGATGAAACAGACACAGCCAAAACAGGGAAGGTGACTGTACTCTTCTAACATCCCAATTTTCGAGTTCTTTTGAAGTCTTTCAAGATAAAAATAACCATTTGAATTTTCTTGAATTAATTAAAGCTTAATTTGAATTTTTAGAAATTAAAACCATTTGATGTGAATAATCTAAACATCAATTAAATTCAAAACCTATTTGTTTAAATTCCTCTTGTTCCAGAGTACTTTCTGGAATTTTCTTGGGATTTTCTGAGTTCATTTGATATTTCTTTGAGCTAGATTTGATTTATCTCCTTTTCTGAAATTCGGAAATCCTCGTGGGCCGAATCTTTCCGCAAGCCCATTTCTTTCCGCTTCCGTCTCCTTCTTCCCGGCCAAGTCCAACGCAGCTTGGCCCAGCTCCACAGCCCAGTCCGCTCTCGCGCCTCTGCCATCGCTGACCGGTGTGTCCCGCTTGTCAGCCACATCCCTCCCATCCCTGTCTCTGTCTTCGCCTCCGACATGACACCGCCGCCTATTTGCTTCGATCTCTGCCTCCCCCCGCCTTTAAAACCACTCCGCACCCACGGTTTTTGCATCTCTCGCAGCGCAGCACCGTACCTCGAAGCCCTAGCCACCGCCTAAGAGCACGCCTTGAAGCCGCCGGGAGCAAAGCTTCTAGTCACCAAGTTCGTCGTTGCCTTCGTCGTCATCTCCCGCCGCTGTCAGTGAGCTCCAAGCCTTGCCGCCGCCGTCGTCATCTTCGTTGTGCCCAGATCTACGTCGCCCTTTCCTCGGTGTCGCCGCTTTACCACCGTAGCCCGTCGTCGTTGAGAGGTGTAGCACCACCGCCACAGGACCCAGCCTCGACGCAATACCCGGTAGGTTCACCGTCGTCTCCTCTCTTTTGCGTCGCTCCAAGCCTGCCAAACAGCAACCGTTCGTCGTCGATGTCGTCGTCAAAGTTGTGTCGTCGCCCTTGGTCCAAGAACGCCGTCGCGTGTTGTCCTCATTAGCAGCCACGTCCGCCGCTAACTCAGCGTCCACGCCGTGTGTCTGCCACCTCAGCCACGACGTCACCCCGAGCCAAACCCTAGATCTAAACCCTGTGAACTTGGTTCACCATGAAGCAAGTCAATGCCAAGCTGGTCCCACCTGTCAGTTCCTGTTCCGTGGACCTAGGTCACCGTAGACCGCAGGCCTTTTCCATGGACATGGTCTATAAACCATGGGCCCACATGTTAGTGACCCAATTCCTTTTGCTTTAGAAATTTAATTCCAGCCAAAAATCGATTCCTTTGCTAACGGCATGCTGGCGCAGTAATCCGAAATTTCCTCTAGAAAAAATCCAAAAATCCTAAAATAGTGTTCTCTCTCAATTTCTTTGAATTAAATCTTCCAAAAGTCCATTCTCCTCATCCGAACTCCGATTCAGCCCGTTTAAGTTCCTAAATTCATCTAAATCGAGCTCTTTCTTTCAGTACTAGTTTGGTTAATTTTAGATTTTATTTGAATTTCTTTTGAATTTATTTGTGTCTCGTTTGTCTCTCTCGTTTAGACAACAATTTCCAATGAGCAATGCCACTGTTGTAAAAGTTGTGTCCCATGGCAGCGACTGTTAATGGTTTTGGTTAAACAAAAGGGTTTATGCTCAAGCGAGCAATCGTGCAGTAAAGGGAGTGTCGTTCGCAAATTGGGATGAGGTAGCCTCGCCTGGGTCCATGTTAAGGACTTGATCTTGTGTGCCATTGAACTGGGCCACATCGTACAACCACATATCTAGTATGGGATGGATCTGGTTGATTAATTTGCAATATCTTAACTTTAGAACTGCCAAGTGGTGGTGTGGGTTCCGGGATGGATGTAGAGTCACATGGCACAAGAGGGGAGGCCATCTTGATGTGATGTCATTCAGTATTGAAACCTTAGCGGGTAGGACTAGGTTAAGCCAGAACATTGTAAAGGCCTTATGTTAATCACTTAGTCGCATGTCCAAGGAAGCGTGTCATGGCTGGCATTATAAGTTGATTATTTTTGTGGGTCAAGCTATACAACCTTGGTAGAGTGTTAAAAACTGTTCGAATAGCCGTGCCTCCGATTATGGATAATGCCTAGGGATTTCACACGAGGTATAGAGTTTTCATAAAAAGGTGTTGTTGTTGGAATGGTTGGAAGGTGAATGGGATGTTTATTTGGTGGTTTGGTTGGGAAGTGAATGGGAGGTTCACTGGTTATTTCAATACAAATATTTACTTTATTTATTACATCTTCTTTTCAAATATGTTTTACAATCTATTTACCATATTTACTGTCAACACATGTTTTCTGCAAAAGAACCATGTGACTATTCCTTTATTCAAGCCTTGTATGGATATTAATTGTAAACTATTCGTGCTCAGTGGAAGGACAAATTAATCAAGTGTTCTACGAGTACTTTGAAGACTTTGCGAACTAAAATGCACTCCCCTCTCGATTGCTTGTGGGCATATCGAATGCCCACCACAAGTTATTTATTTCCGCTGCAAGAGTCTCATTTGTTTTAAACCTTTCGTGGCAAGTTAAGTAAACTTTGACTATAAGATCCAGTTGTTACTATTTAATATTAATTTGCAATCTTCTTAGTTCTTTCGTTGAATGGATGGTATTTCATCGATGTTGTCATTGTGTGAGCTAACTTCTGATCATGGGACTAGTTCTGAATACACAAAGGATTTAACATATGGTAATCCGGATCTCAACAACTCTGGAGCCCGACCGTAGAGACAGTCGATAGGAGTAGAACCTTGAAGAGTAGTGGAAGGTTTTATGTTGATGAGGAAAGTAGCAGTGGAGACAGCTTCAGCCCAGAAGTGAGTGGAACAGAAGAGGTAAGCATCAGAGCGCGAGCTGTCTTAAGCAAGTGACGATGCTTACACTAAGAGACCGTTCTGAGCGTGAGCACTAGGACAAGAGTACTGAGGAAGAGTACTCTATTCAGCAAGAAAACGACACAAAACAGCAAATAGGTATTCGCCAACAGAGTCAGCACGAAACACATGAATGGCCGAATCAAACTGAGTGCGAACCATAGTGCCGAACATCTGGTAAATAGAAAGAACATGATTGCGAGAGGACATGGAGTAGATCCAAGTATGATAAGAATAATCATCAATAAAAATCACATAGTATCGATGACCCCTTTCGAAATGAAGGGAGTCGGATCCCAAACATCAGAGTGAACAAGATGAAAAGGACGAGAAAAACAAAATCACTAGAGGGATAGAGGAGCTGCAGCTACTTACTAAGCTTGCAACCCATACAATGTAAAGAGGTTTCCCCAGAAACAGACCCAAGAACACCACGACCTACTAGTGATGACAGACGCGATCTACAAAGATGACCCAAATGATGGTGCCACTAAGCGAAGGAAACAGTAGAGGACGCAGCAAACACAGAGGCAGTCGTAGTGACTGATTGGCTGGTGAAGACAGCGGAAGGAATGTGTAGCCAGTTGAGGTCCAAAAGACACTGCGAATCACGATGCCGAGGGCTAGTACAAAGCAGAGTCCCTATGTGGCGGTCCTAGGCACAACAAGAGTCGACTCATGAACAACACGACAGTCGGGATGAATAATCTATCCAGCCGACATAAGCTGCATAGTAAGCCGAGGAACAGGAGATACTGTAGGAACATGAAAAGTAGGAAAGGTGCATCGGCCTGCAATAGCAAGAGATGTACTATCTGCAGTCTGAACAGTGGAAGGAAGAGCTCTGGGACACATAAAAGTGAGGTGAGTACAATCTAGTGTCATGTGAAAGGAAGCACCAGAGTCCAAAATCCACAGAGACAAGATACCTGATAAGGGAGGAGGCGTGTAACATCTCAATTTTTTAGTTTTCAAAAATCTTTGTGTGTTTTGGGTCCCTGAACAATTTCACCAAATTTCCTTGAATTAATAAAGTTTAATTAGGGATTTCCAAAATTAAGGCAATTTAATATGATTAATAGAAACTTCAATTAAATCAAAAAAAAAGTGTTAGTTGGGTTCCTTGTGTTCCAAGGAATTTTCCTGAATTTTCTTTGATTTTTTCAAGTTTATTTGGTATTTATTTGAGTTCATTTGAATTTCCAGCCTTTTCTAAATTCCAAAACCAATTTATTTTTCAATTTCCCTCGTGGGCCAAATTGGATCAGCCCATTTCGTTTCTTTCAAATTAGCTATCCCAAATTTCATCCTCATGACAAGACTCATGAACCGACCTCTTCCCGCTCCGCTCCACCTACCTCATTCCTCTGACCCACCTCCATGGCCCAATCGCCTCGCCGCTATCCCGACCCAACTGCTGCAAACCCTAGCCGCTTCGTGCCGCACATGGCCCAGCCGCGCCGCCACCCTAGGTCCCACTTGGCAGCCGCTACAGCTGCCGCAGCGGACTCCACCACCGCCCTTGGCTTCCGTGCCCTGCATGCCTCCCGAAGCTATTTAAAGCCCCGAGGATCCTCGCTTTTTGTGTCTCCTGCTCGGCCGGTTCCAGTGCCCTAGCCGCCGCCCCGGTCATCTCCATCTCCAGCACCGCCCGTGCCGCACCGGTTCTCCGCCGTCACAGCTCCTCAGGCCGTCACATCTGTGTCATCGCGACCGCCTCGTCCTCCGTCATTTGCGCCCATCGAACGAGGCCTCCAAGCTTCACATCGTCAGCACCATCTTCATCTCCAGTCTCACTCCGCTACCCCCAAAACACCTCCGCCGCGTTCCCTGTCACTACGGTGAGTTCCTCCCAAATCTACCCGCGCCCCACCAACCGATCGATCCTTCCCCTCGGTCGATGCCAACTTTTGTCCATCGTACTCCGAGATCGAGCCGCCTCTCAACTCCGATCGCCGCCTCCGCCTCCATCGTCTCCACCTTCACCTTCCCCTCATTGCGTTTTGCGCCGTGCTCCCCTCGCCTTCCTCGGAGCTCTGCCGCAATGCCATCGCCGTCGTAGCCGAGCCCGCGCCGCTGCCTTGAGCTTGCTGTCGGCCATCTCCGATGAGCCTTGGACTCCGTGGCCACGTCACCTTATTCACCTCGTCACCCTCTCCACGTTGCACCCATCCGCACTCGCTGCCGCAACCCCCTAGCGTCAGCGACCTCCTCGAGCCCAATGATACGTCGTCGCCACGCCGATGCCACGTCGCCGCTCCATCCTTCGTGGCTACCACCGCGGTACCATGTGTGCTCCACGCAAGCATCCCGCTACCCAAACCCTAGATGCGGTCTAGTGGCCTTGGTCCGTCGTGAGCCAAGTCTATGATGCATAGACCCCACCTGTCAATGCACTGTTCCGTGAACCCGATTCGCTGTAGACCTGTAAGCTTTTCTTCGTGGACTCGGTCCACAGACCATGGGCCCATTTGTTAGCCTCTAAAGCCTTTTCCCCAAATTTCCTTTTATTCAAAAAATCCAGAAATTCCGTGGGTCCCACATGTCACTCAACCATTTTCCAAAATTCCCAAAAATAAAGATCCCAGGAATATTCCCTTGCCCCCACTTGTTAGTCACACGTACTCTCTCTCCCTTTTCTATTTCTTGATTTTCCTTCCCGATCAAACTTCCGAAAGCTCGTCCTTCCACATACGAACTCCAATTGAAGCCGTTCAAGTTTCTAAATTCATCTAAAATCAAGACCTACCTTTCAGAACCATTCAATTTCAATTTGGAGTTTATTTGAATTGTCTTTTGAATTTTGTTTATTTTTGCACTCTCTTTAGACGTTGACGTTTCGGAATCGTCCGAAGTAGCTAACGGTCAAGGAAGTCGATGATCGAAGATAGAGAACAGCAGCATTGCTATAGCAAGGCAAGTTGTGCTTTGATCATATTGCACCTAGTTTTATAAAATAACTTTGATTCAAATTATTGCATGCTAATTCAATTATCAAATGCTTTACTACTTTGGAATTAGCTATGCAATCTATTTGATTATGCCCAACTTGTTAATTGTATTGTCATGATCATTTGTTACCCTAGTTTGGTTAATTACTAGTTGGTATTATCATAGCACCAACGTGGGTTGGTTTAGACACTAGTTTGCTTAGCCATGCAACGGACATTGATATCATTTTAAATGGCAAATTCATACATGACTAAGTGATTATGGAATATCTTTGTGATAATTGGTATGACATGTGTTGTCACTCAGTGAAAGCCAGTGAAAAAAATTTCAACGAAAATTTCAAATCCGAAATTGGCCGAAATTTTTTCCAAAAAAAGGGTTACCGTTTTTGCAGCCGGTAGGGAAAACCCTGGTGGAAGCATGTGTTGCACTTTAATCAACCGAGTGGGAAAATGTTTAGATTGGGGTGAGTAGGAGAACTATGTGACCTGGAGGCTTCGTGATTGAGATCTTCGTGAATAGGTGTAGTAAATTGGTCGTCTCGCCCTGATCGAATTAAGGACTTTAACTTTGTGCGCCATTGAATTAAGCTATATAGTACGACCACATACCTGGAATGGGACAGGCCAGCTCAGTAAGCTATGGGGTCTCGACATTGGCTGCCTTAGGCAGTAGGTTAGCTCAGCGAATGGGTCTCCATATGGAGTCATGCGTTGAGCCACATTTATGGACGATTCGCCATTTATATATCCAACGGTGCGCTCCGGGCCAACGTCTGTGTGACACTAGGTTACCGGATTAAAGCTCGCCGAGAGGGTCGATGGTTGAGATGTAGTTTCATAAAGGCTTTGTTGTGATCTTCTCTGATCAAGTTGATTGCATCTTATGGGTAAAGTGTACAACATGCGCAGAGTGTTAACAACATATTCAAATAGAGGCGTCCGCGGTTATGGACATGCTCAGGGATTTCACACGAGGGGTAAACTTACAAAACAAAACTGAGAGGGATAGCTGTGTGAATCAACTTATACAGTTGTGTGAAAGAATTGGTTTAGACTAAGTGAGCCGTGTGGAAATACTTGGTAAATTATTATTATTATTTGTTTTCAATCTATTATTCACATTCAATTGCAAATGTTCACTTTATGCAAAATAACTATAGATGACATATCTTTTGAAATAAGCCATCATCTATAATTGCATTCTGTAGTACTCCATGTACTCACTCTTGTTATAAACAATATTGATCAGTTGATGAAGACAACATCAGTTCATCGTTGGTCAATAAGTACTTAAAGGATCATGGAGAACTAGGTTACGCTACCCCAGTCAATTGCCTGTGAGCATATGGACGGGCTACAATGAAGCTATCATGTTTCCTTCTACTGCAGCTTATTTGAGATATTCACCTTCTGAGGCATTAATTGTAAACTTCGACCATAAGGTTGCTACTCTGATAATTATTGTTAATTGCATATTTGTTAGTTATCTTTGCATATGGAATGATATTTCATCAATATTGCCACTGTGTGCACTAGCGTGATCCTGAACTAGGAATTTGCATATTTGGGTCCCTACAAGGCGGAGGATTGCTGAGAAGTAAGAGCCAGACGAGCAGAACCCGAGGAGTCTTGAGGACGAACCGACACCGAGTCGCTCGAGCAGGGAGAGCTGCTGCGTGGCGTCACCAGAGGAGCCATGGCGATAGGCACTAGCTCCTGAGTGGGAGGAACCTCTAGAGCTTTTCGGGGGATGTCCACCCCCAGCGACCTTGGTCCCTCCGCTTGTAGCAGTCCTGATACATATAATCACACGGCGCAAGAGGTGCAGAGAGACAAGAACCACTATCGCATGGAGCTGGAGGGACCATGGTCGGTACTGAAGGAGCAAGGGCTGAAATAGATAAGACAGCATGCATCTGAGTCATGCCACGATGACGAGTCTTAGCACGAACACCCATGAGGGCCTCCACCAAGCTCGGGCACGGGTGACGACTCGAGCTGAGCACACACGATCTCAAACTCAGACCGGAGACGCGTCAGGAAGTCGTAGAGACGGTGAGTCTCCTAGTGAGCGCTGAGCCGCATAGGAAGGTCCAGCAGACATCCGGTCCAGAGAGTCAAGCTGACGCCACACCTCAGACATCTGCTGGTAGAACTCGTCCACGGTGGGATCGAGCTGCTTAAGGGAGTGTGTCTAGTGCACGATGGAGAGGTACATAGCATCATTCGACGGCTAGTAGTGAGCTCGGAGGCGCTCCCACATCAGCTGAGTCATCGGCAACTCCGCCACATCCATGGAGGTGGTCACAAGCATGCTACCCACCAGGATGGTGGTAGCACGAGCTTCGGCATCCTGCCATCTCTCATAGGCGTGCAGCTCAGACCGGTAGAGTTGCAAGGCCTCCTCTGGTGCAACATTGGCAGCCTCCTAAGCAACTTGATCCGCACCAGCAAGAAGAGCAAGCAGAACTGGTGGTGTAGGGCGAGGCGGGCAGGGATGCTCGCCGGTGAGGTGATCCCAGAGGCACTGGCTGTTGAGGTGAATCCTCAGTTAAACAGCCCACTACCGGAAGTTTGTCCCGTCGAACTGAACAAGGGGAGCAGGATGATGAAGGAGCCACCGGCGATAGCCATCAGTGGTGGAGTAGAAGCAGCGTCGAGACGAAGTCGGGGCGTCCGAATCGGGAGTAGAGCTGGCTTGGCTCGAAGCAGAGGAGAGGCGAGCTCGGGAGCTCCGGGCAGCGGCGCGGCGTCGGGGAGGAGCAAAGCTCGAGCGGCGCGAGAAGAGCAACAACAAGGCTCAGGCGGCGCAACATCGAGGAGTAGGGGAGGCACGGGCAGCTCGGATCCAGCAGCGGGACGACCAGAGGAGGGGGGATTCGGCAGTGGGAGTAGAGGAGGCGTGGGCGACGCGGAACAAGCATCGGGGCGGCGAGATCCGACTTGGGCGGTGCAGATCCGGCGGCAGGGCAGCGGGATCCAATGGCGGAGCTCGGGCAACACGCGGAGCATATCTCGGGCACACGCGGCTCGGGCGGCTCGAGCAGATGAGCGGCAGGGTTGGGCGGCGCGGGAGCTCGGGCACGGGGACGGCCGAGGAACGGCAGCGGCGACAGTCACATGGGAGGAACTAGGGTTAGGGTTTCCATGGCTCTGATACCATGTTCGAATGAACCCTTTATCTATTCTATAGGGTCAAAGGCCAAATATACAAGTTACAAATATGCAAAGAGCACCCTATACAAAGAGACATCTAACACCTAACAGAAATATCATGATTCCAATAGCCATCATCCCAGAAATAACAAAATATAGGAGGTACACAATTATAAGGGTTTTAAGGATTCAGTTGCAACAATACACTTGCGATTCAGGGTGATTTTTCATCATCTCATGAAGGAGAATAAGAAGTTGGCTTAACAGATAACTAGCATTGTGAAGTTGATTTACAACGGGGTAAAAATCAACAACTTGAAGTAGAACGGCGCTAGATGAAAGAAGGCATCAATTAGGGGAAGAACAGATCTAGAATAGACGGTCAAGGAAAGACCATAGCAGGACTATAGAGACTAGCGAGTTTGTTTGTTTATTTCTTGATTCAACCAAAGTACAAGGTTATCCTTTTATAAGTATTATTTAATCTGTTAGACTCGTATCCTAACTAAATCAACCTGAACTAGGAAACCAACTAAACTAACAATCCTAACCCACCACGAACTCATCTTTCCAAATCTTCTTGCTGGGCACTACTGATGCTTATCTATCCGTAGCCCATACGGTCGGCCGGCTGGCCGTGGCATTTGCTGCTACTGTGCACATGTCCTGGTTGGCCACGTTCACAACTAGAAATAAGAGAAACAAAATCCCTAATAGCTTTCTTGACTGTAAACTGCAGCTTGTTAAGTTGACATGAACGAGTGGTTAAGCAGAAACTGGACTTTTTCGGGATAGCATTTAGTTTACACTATACAGTATCAATAGTTCTACCTGTGCTTTGTCAGCCCTCAGATCCCATAGAAGAATTGTTCGGTCAAGTGACCAAGACCAAAAATTGTCCTTCTCAGAGCATAGTGAGATAGAAACAACCCTGGACAAGACACAGAATAAGCATCCTCTGTTGGCATTAGGATAACCAAAATATTTTACTATAATATACGGCAAGTTAGTGCAGCAGACCTGTCAAGATGGCCTTTGAAATATCTTACAAACCGGTTATCATTCAGTGAGACTAAACGCAGAGATTCTGCATTATTACTTCTGTTTAGTAGATGACTCAAATAACTCTTAAGCTAAGACAAAACTACTTACCATCCCAACCATTTTTGGAAGAATATAAGACAAGAGTTGGGTTATCAGTGAAGCACACAAGAGTGGTGGACCCTCCTGCTCGCCGCACACATCCTGCTCACCACACACCACCTGTTGCTCGCTCTTGGGCAGATGAGGTGGGAGAAGAAGATGTGAACAACTACACTGCTAATATAGAAACCGATGGATTCAATGTTCCCGATGATCGTAACCATCGTCGGCTTCATCACAATCGTCAAGGTATGGGAAGAAATCAACGTGAGGTACGTGACCATAATGATGCATTTAGTAAAATTAAATTCATTATGCCTTCTTTTGTTGGAAAATATAATCCTAATACTTATCTCACATGGGAGCTTACCATAGAACAAAAATTTGCTTGTCATGAATTCCCTGAAGATAAGAAAGTTAGGGCTACTACTAGTGAGTTTTCTGATTTTGCATTTATTTGGTGGAGTAAATATGGTTGTACTAATCAGAACATACCTAGGACATGGAATGGTTTGAAGAGAGCAATGAGACATATATTTGTACTTTCATATTATTCTCGTAATATGCTTAATCAATTGCAACTCTTAAGATAAGGTAGTAGTTCTATGGAGGACTATTATCAAGAATTGTAAACTGGTTTGTTGTGTTATGGTTTAGAAGAAATTGAAAATGCAAAGATAACTAGATTTTTTTTGGACGTTTAAACTGTGAAATTCAGGACATACTTGATTATAAAGAGTATAATTCTATCACCCATTTATTCCATCTTGCTTGCAAAGTTGAAATAGAAGTGCAGGGTCGACAATCTCGCTCTAGGGGCAATTTTGGAGGATCATTTGCAGGTCGGCCAATTCAGCAACAACACATAGCACCTTCCTCCACTCCTGGCCGTGATGCACCCTCCTCCAGCCATGCGGCCCCTGCTGCTCCTTCCACTCTGGCACATGTTCCTGAATCAAGCAAAGCAGCAAAGGAACAAGTCCCCACAAGAAGTGCTTCTTCCGTTGCTTCTACAGGGAGATCCAGAGATGTACAATGTCACCGTTGCAAAGGATTTGGACACTTGATGCGCGATTGTCCAAGTCAACAAGATTTACATATCAAGGACAATGGTGAGTACACTTCAGCTAGCGATATTGAAGAAGAAAATGTTTTGGTTGTAGCTAACAATGCATGTGATGAAATTGAGGAAGAACAATTAGGCCATGAGACATCTGACAAGTACCAAAGCCTAATTGTCCAACGTGTGCTAAGGGCTCAAATGGAGCACACTGAACAAAATCAACACCACACCTTGTTTCAATCAAAGTTCGTCATCAAGGAACGTTCATGCAAAGTCATCATCGATGGCGGAAGTTGCAACAACCTTGCTAGCTCTAACATGGTCGAGAATCTTGGCTTGACCACAACTCAACACCCTCATCCTTACTACATTCAATGACTAAATTATTGTGGTAAGTTGAAGGTGACTAAACTTGTGCGAGTACATTTTTCTCTTGGATGATATCATGATTATGTTGATTGCGATGTCATACCTCTGCAAGCATGCTCGTTATTGTTAGGTAGACCTTGGCAATATGATAGATATACTGAACATCATGGTAGATTTAATCGTTGAAGCTCCACCGCCGCATCGGTTCCTCGCCGCCGGCACAACTCCGGCTAGTTGGTCCCCATCTCTCCACTCCGGTATGCTCCTGGTACATCCTAGTAGCTAGTGCGCATGTTAGTTAGGTGAATGTGTAGCCGAAACACTTTTGCTGTTTTTGCCGTATCTCTCCTCCGCTCCACCTCGTCGCGCCGCCGCTCCAGCTCGTCTCCGACGATGCTCTAGCCACCGGTGGGTGTGCAATAGTGTAGGGATCCTATTTTAGTCCTTAGTCCACGCTGCCATGGCCTACTTCACTAGCGATTGGCCGGAGAAGCTCGCGGCCGGGAGTGCCGTTGTTGGATTTAGACCGCTACTGTAGTGCGTCATCAGCAGGAAAATCATGGACGGATTAGGACAAAGCAACATTTAATTCTGAGTTAGTGATGCACTAGAGCATGACATGTGGGGCCATGTATAGAAAACGAGTTGAGTTAATGACCTGGTTTTCATTAGAGCCTATGTCATGAGGGACCCGCTTGTTAGTAGCATTTTAATTCCTGATTCTAAAATAATAAGGTCATTGTTGCTTAGGGTCCACGAGTCAGTGACTGCGGCTAGGATGGTTTCTGTATAAAAAGTATTATATGCTCTTATATTTCCAAAATGCTTTATTGTGTATTGAAAATTGTTTAGACTTCAAAATTTCATAAGTAATTCATTTCAACTTCTTTTTGGATGATTCAAATTTTGTTGGCTTCCTTTTTAAATGTACTTTAATCTAAAAATTGGTTTGAATCTTGTATCTGTCCTAGAAAATATTGCTAAGCAGAATTACTGTCGGTTAGCATTATTTCTTGCACTAAAAATTGTTTTAACTTGAAAAATGCACAAGTATTTCTCTGTAACTCCAATTTGAGTGAACTCAAGCTTTATGGGTTCCTCTATTGCTGCAATTTATTGAAGAATAGGTTTTAAGTATGTTACTGTCTCGAAAAATCTTGTTTTACAAATGAATTTTGCACTACTTTCATGACTTTGAAAAATCCTAGAAAATTCATTTTAACTCCTAATGAAGTGAATCATTTTGTTGTTCTTAGAATGTCATACTATGTCTACCATTAAATTTTCATGTTCACCAATTATCTGGAATTTTTTTGGATAAACAGTACCGAAACCCTATTTTCCTATTTTCTCTTCTAACAGATTTGTTTTGGCTATAACTTTTGCTTGCAACATCCAAATCAATTGATTTTTGTTGATAAATTTATTTAAAATCATGCTCTACCTTTTATGTAAAATTCATGATTTTTGAATGATTTTGAATATTTTGAGTTTATTCGGCGTTATCTGTTCTCATTGTTTCTTCTCGATTCTTCCGATAGGTTTCGATGAATTCGTTGAGCATGAGAGTGATCCTCTGTAGTAAGCGGGTTATCTACAGAAAGGCAAGCAACCCCCCCCTTTTGATCATATTGCTCCGATTACTTTTGATACAAATTATCTTGATTGCAAATGTATGTATGCATGTGCTATTTTAAGGTTAATTTTCGTTAGGAGTAGCTAATCCGAATAGATGCATGAGCTGTAGGTAAATGATCTCATTTCTACTGAGCCTAAGTTAGATTATTGCTAATGATTTAGAGTCCAATGGATGGGCTCTGGCCATGTATATACTTATTATACGAGTCGGTTGCTTAGCAATGCTTAGAATGGTAGAATGGGGACCATCGCTTCGGCGATGGTCATTATATCCACACTTTAAATCCTTAGGTTAGGGTACTCATGTATAGAATGTATTTGGAAAACTAAAACTAAAAATAAAATATTTTAGACTTAGACACATTGGTTGGATGGTGTGCTGTTGGGTGTGTGCTTGGTGCCCAAGTCAATAAGGACCGAATTACTTGTGTCACTGATCCAAGCACTATCGCGTGTATCCACATGAAGGCATATGGGAACCCTCTTGACTCAGTACTTTGGGGGGTGTTAATTGATGAGTCGCTGGTGGTAGATTAGGAGAAAAATATTCTGTTGTTCTTTTGTTGTTGGGCATGTGCGGGGAGGGTTTCGGTTAGGTTCCCTCGCCTGAGGAGCATCAGCAGTTGCTGAGGTTGGGCCGATGTGTCTGACACAACGTATGGGTCCTTCGTGGTAGCCTGGGATGGGCGGTTCACGGAGGGTTAACCCCTATACGTGCAACTCTTAATTAATACACTCATTGGAAAGTGTCTCGTAGGACTTAGCTCTGCCGGCATACCTTCGAAAGTGTGCTTTACCCGGTGGCAAAAGGAGTGGTCTGACATGTGGGTAAAGCTGTACACCCCTGCAGGGTTTCAAACTTTTTGAATAGCGTCATCCTAGGTTATGGACATGCTTGGTTAGTTCATGCAAGTATTAGACTACAACATTTTCAATAAAACTTGAAATCGGGTGGTACAAATGGGTAATTCGTGCTATGTTGTGGTGGCTATTGGGAAGTCACCTCTAGGATATTAATTATGCTTATAATTATTGTCTCGCTGCTATTTAAGCAAATAAAAATAGATTTGACAAACTGTTTTACAATCTATTACTCTATTGCAAAGAAAATCTACTTTATGCTGAAAACTGCATAGTGTAGTAGCCTTCCTTTGATACATGAATGCATCTATATATTTCTGTTGTTTCTATGTCTTGCGAGTACAACTTTGTACTCAACCCGGTTGCTGCAATTCCAGAGGAGGGTGATCCCCAATCGATAAGCTATTGTGAGATGGACTTCGTACAAGACGACTAGCTTGGCGGTCCAGTCAGTTGCCTTGTGGGTAAGGGCAAACCGGTTGGCTTTTGTTTATCGTCATCTTATGGCTTTTGTTTCCGCTGCTACTTTAGTTATTTGCTTTGTCATTTGGCCAGTCGGCCCCTTTTGTAATAACTCTATTATGTGTATGTCTTTTGTGATGTAACTGGTAGACTCGATATTGTAATGACTTGTGTATGGAATTGATGCTTTAAATTTTGTGATGGTGTATGTGTACCACTCCTGGGAGGTATATGTTACGCCGAGAGTCGGGATATTTGATTTGTAATGCTAGGACCAATTGGATGGTTAAGTATTACAAGTTAAATCACCCGGCGGCTCTCACACAACACCTATGCGACCTTCTACTAGCCAACTTCTAAGGCACTTACAATTGTCTTGGAAAGGAGGACGACCTACACAGGATGAGACAAAACGACCATGAGACTTTACGCCAACTCATCAGGTGTTTCAATCAAGTTCGCAATTCGATTCCAGAGGTTTCTGACTCATCTGTTATCAGGGCCTTTAAGCAGGGAGTCCGTAGCAGAAGGATTACGGAGGACATCGCTTTGAATCCCCCGGCTACTGTCGCTAAGCTCTTCGGGATGGCCGATCGATATGCGACTACCCGTTGAAGCAGTCGAGTGGAATAAAACCATCGATCGGGATGACAAAGATCGTCAAGAAGCAGACGAAAGCAACAAGAAGAAGGATAAGAAGGTCAAGAAATCCAAGAACAAGGCGATGGGTCAAAAGCCTCAAGTCAACAATTCTAAGGAAGTCTTGGCCGTAAGTGACAAGGAGCCATGAAGTTCCAAGACGTACTCCAAACGTGGCAAAGGTAAGTGCCCCGAGTGGAAGAACGACAAGCCTAGGTGGTGTCCTTTCCATAAAAAGGAAGGACATGACCTTCGTAACTACCGGGTTTTCCAAAAAAACTCGAGGACTACTACACTGGCAAAGGACCACTCCCTACACTCGAGGAGATAGGACAAACAAGTGGTCGTAAGCAGTCGGACAATGATGAGGAGATGTCGTTCCAAGATCCAAAGCATACCATCGACCATATTTTTGGGGGATCTTCGGCATACGAGTCAAAGCGATAATTCAAAGCCGTCGCATGAGAGGTAAATTCTATTGACTCTCCTCTTGTCATTAAATCACCGAAGTGGTCAGAAGTTCCCATGTCTTTTGAGAAGGCAGACGGTCTGATCCCTTCCACTCAACTAGGTCGATATTCGATTGTAGCCGTGCCCACCATCAACAACTATCAAGTGAATTGTGTGTTAGCTGATGGTGACAGTTTGTTAAATATTCTATTTACGAGTGCTCTGGATGAGACACAAGTACCTCGGACCAGAATAAAACCTGTACGATACTCATTCTATGGGATCGTGCCAGGGTCTTTAGCCAAACCCATTGGCCAAGTTTCTCTTCCTATCATGTTTGGTTCTCTAAGCAATTTTAGGACAGAGAAAATCTCCTTTGATGTGGTCGATTTCGATACAACGTATAATGCCATACCCAGACGACCAACTTTGGCACGATTCTTAATGGCTGCTCATTACGGGTATCAATGTCTTAAGATGCCAGGTCCCAAAGGAGTTATCACGGTACGCTGTGACAAGAAAATAGCGCTTACATGCGACCACAAGTCTCTCGAGATAGTTGGCTAGATACCGACTCGAGAAGCAAGCAAGGAGCATCCTTCGACCAAGTAGTCGAAGCCTAAATCTGCACCAAAGTCGAACAATCAAGTCAAGGAAGTCCCTCTGAATTCATAGGAGCCCTCGAAGACTGTTCGCATTGGGGTTACTTCCGACCTCAAATAGGAAGACGTACTCATGACTTTCCTCCGAGCTAACGCAGATGTCTTCACGTGGGAAGCATCCGACATGCCCGAAATCCCTAGGGAAGTGATCAAGCACAGGCTAGCTCTACGGCCTGACAAGAAACCTGTAAAAAATTACGAAGATTTGCACCTGATCGACGAGAAGCCATCAAATCAGAATTGGACAAGTTAATCAGAGCAGGCTTTATAAGATAAGTCGACCACCCAGAGTGGTTGGCTAACCCTGTAATAGTTAGAAAATCTAATGGTAAGTGGTGTATGTGTGTAGACTTTACTGATCTCAATAAAGCTTGTCCAATTGATGATTTTCCTTTACCTCATATCGATCAGTTGGTTAATTCTACTACTGGTTGTGAATGATTATGTTTTCTAGATGCATACTCTGGTTATTATCATATTAGTATGTGTTTAGATGATGAAGAAAAGATCGTATTTATTACACTATTTGGAATATTTTGCTATGTCAAAATGTCATTTGGTCTAAAAAATGCTGGCACTTCTTTTCAATGCTTGATGCAAACGACTTTTTCACCTCAACTAGGCCGAAATTTGGAAGCCAATGTTGATGATCTAGTCGTAAAAAACATCAAGAAACTTAATCATATTTTTGACTTACAAGAAACATTTGACAACCTTAGAAAACACCGTTTGAAACTCAATCCCAAAAAGTGCGCGTCCAGAGTCTCTTCAGGAAAATTGCTTTGATTCCTTGTCTATGCGCGAGGAATTGAAGTAAATCCTAAAAAGATAAAGGCCATTGAAACAATGCGCCCTCCAACCACGAAGAAAGAAGTCCAGAAACTCATAGGGTGCATGGCGGCTTTAAGTTATTTCATTGCACGACTGGGAGAAAAAAGACTTTCTTTGTTCAAACTTCTAAAGAAACATGAGGGTTTTGAGTGGTCAAAAGAGTCAAACATAGCCTTTGAGGATGTCAAGATGCATCTTACGAGTGCTCCTATTTTGGTTTATTCAAAACCAGAAGAGACACTCTTAATTTATCTAGCTGCCACGCCACAGGCAGTGAGCGCAGTACTGGTCGCGGAATGTAAAAAAGTCCAACTACCAGATTACTACGTAAGTGAAGTTTTACACGGGCCTAAGGAGTGCTATCCTCAAGTTCAAAAACTTCTATATGCCCTCCTCATGTCTTCGAGGAAACTATGTCATTATTTTCAGGCGCACAAGATGATTGTGTCGTCTGAGTTTCCCTTAGGAGTGGTCCTCTAGAACAGGGAAGCAGCGGGACGCATGGCAAAATGGTCAGTAGAACTTTGGGAGTTTGACCTCTATTTCGTGTCCCGAACGGCCATTAAATCCCAGATCTTCGCAGACTTTGTTGCCGAATGGACAAATCCTGAACCTATTCAGGATACCCAGTACGACACCTACGACCAGTGGACGCTGTACTTTAACGGGTCGCTTACGCTAAGTGGCTCGGGGGCTAGGGTGGTCATGGAATATCTTACTGGAGAGACCTTAAAATATGCTATTCAATTACACTTTCCTGCTATTAACAACGTGGTAGAATACGAAGGTTCATTGGTTGGCATACGAGCAGCGAAAGCACTCAGGATTTGATGACTACTCGTGAGAGGAGACTCTCAACTGTTCATGAATTAGGTTGGAAAAAAGTACCAATGCTCTAATCCGACAATGTCTCTGTACTTATCAGAAGTCCGAAGGCTTGAAAAGCATTTTTTTCGGTTTCGAGTTGCAATATATCCCTCGAAAGGATAATTTTCTCACTGGCCAGTTAGCTTGAATAGCCTCTTCCCGATCTCAAGTACCACAATGATTCTTCTTGGAGCAGCTCCAGAAGTCGTCTCAGGTCGAAGGACCAGAAACACCTCATATTGAGACAACCTCTCTAGAGTACGAGGATACCTGGATGAATCCTATCTACAAGTATCTTCAGAAGGGTACACTACCCGATGATGATCTTGAGGCAGATCGTTTATCCCGAAAGGCCAAAATGTATACTTTGGTCGAATGAGTCTACTATAAAAGAGGTACTCAAGGGGTTCTTATGTGAGACATATCGCAGAAAGAAGGATTAAATCTCCTTTATGACATACATGGGGACACTTGTGGAACTCATGCTTCCTATAGAACGCTGGTCAGTAAAGCCTTCCGGCAAGGTTTTTATTGGCCAACGGCCCTCCATGATGCCAAAGAGTTAGTTCAAAAGTGTGTACAATGCCAGTTCATAACAGGCAAATACACCAACCGGCTCAAACATTACAAACTATTCCTCTTTCATGGCCTTTTGTAGCATGGGGTCTCGATATCCTAGGGCCGTTCCTAAAAGCACCAGGGGGCTTTGAGTTCCTTTTTGTGGCTATTGGTACGTTCACAAAATGGATTGAAGCCGAACCTGTGACTGGGATCACAACGGAAGCCGCAAAATGATTCATGATGAGAAGAGTGATTACTCGATTTGGTGTTCATAGTCGAATAATTACAGGTAATGGTAAGAAATTTTTGAGCGTAAAATTTTAGGAATTCTGCAACGAGTTGGGTACCAAGTTATGTTATGCTTATGTTGCCCACCCATGGAGTAATGGGACAGTCGAAAGAGCGTATGACCAAATATGCAGGGCATAAAAACCCGAGTGTTCGACCAGCTTGTCAAGCGCTCAGGGGCTTGGGTACAATAATTACCCTTAGTATTATAGGCAGTTCGCACGACTGCAAGTCAGGCCACAGGTGAAACACCTTTTTTCCCACTTTTTGGGGCTGAAGCCATGCTTCCATCAGAACTAAAGATCCGGTCGACAAGGTTCGAAACCTTCAGTGACTCTACCCAGGAACAACTTCGAGCAGATGGCATCAACCTGCTCGAATAGAAGAGGAATCAAGCCTTGATCCGTTCAGCGGTATACACTCAATTTTTTTTACACTGGTCGAAGAAGGGTAACATGACCTAGTCGAATTCTTTTCTCTCTACAAGTGGCCCTGCCCACTAGAAGGAACTTTCTAGTGTTGCCTTGTTCCTAACTTTTGCTACCAATACAAAGAGACTGGGTTTAACAAATCTGGTCGAAACATTCTCAAGCTAGCTCTTTTTAACCATAGTTTATTTTTTCATTACTTTTGAAAAATTCTCTAAGTGGAGTACACTTTTATAGTTTGTTTGACTCTTTTTAGTAACCTCAAATGCATTTAAACTGGTTGGAAAAAGACACAACACTTAGTCGAAGTTTTTCTTCTCTGCATGTGGTCCTACCCACTAGAAGGATCTTCCTAGCGTTGTACTGTTTTCAACTCTTGCAATCAGTGTCAAACAAATTGAGTTGACTGGAAACGGTTGAATAAACTTTTAAGACACTCCGAAGAGTTTACCCCACTCGTGTTGATGCTCTTAATTCGATTACTATGGTCGGAGAACATAGCTTCACTAGTCAAAGCCTCTCTACACGTGGTCCTGTCCACTTGAAGGAACTTCTTAGTGTCTATCTGTTACTAAACTCTTACAACCAGAATATGACAATCAAGATCGACAACACAAATAGGAAAAACTTCTTTTTTTTAAGTAACCCCTTATATACACTATTTACTTAGTTTATCTATATAAACTAAGCAAATAGTCGGGGTCTAGGATAAAGCCATTAATATGACTACAATTCTTAGTCTTAAATTCAATTTCCTTTTTCTATTTATTATCTTATGTGTTACTAACTACTCGACAAGATAATTTGCAGGAAAAAACAGGTATATATATTCATAACCAAAAGACTTGTCTTTATAAGTTTTCCTATTACAATCTACTCTAATGAAGGAGATCCAATTTGCATCTCCTCCATGACCTTCTGGCTAACTGGCTTCACGTCTTCGATCAAATGAGTGGCTTTTGCTTCGGAGTAGTCGAAGTTGTCTTCGATTGGTTGAAGATCGAGATTACGGTCGTTTGCCTTAAGTTTTGCCAAGACATAACCTACTGCACCTTCGACCGCTTCTCTCATCGAGTTAGCCTGGATGGCCTTCAGAGTAGTTATCAGCTCCCTTAAGGCTACTTGCTATTCAACAATACTTGATTGAGCAGTTAGGGTGTCTTCAAGAGGAGTAACTTCCTCAACACCAACCGCACCGAGTACGTTGTTTAGAAGTGTGATGTTGTCTTGAAGGTTGATCTTCAACGACTTTGTCTCCTCCTGACTACGAGTCGAAGTTTCGTGGAGTCACTTGATTTTGACTACTTGCTCTGAAATAGAGTACGGCCTGTCAGAAGCATATCCCTAAACAACTCGTAAGCAACACTGGTAGTGAGTAAGGAGTTACTTACCAGCCAGTCGAGCATCAAGTTGCTTAATTTCGTTGTCACGAGAGGCATCCTTCTTCACGGATTACTCTGACAATGACTTATCACCTGGTATTTTTCTTTGGCGGAACGGGATAGCTCGTGGACAACCAATGCCTTTTCGTTGAACTCGGTTTGGAGCCTACCCATTTTGACCTCTTTTTCTGAAAAGAAATAAGAGTTAGAGAAAGAACAGAGGATTATTATCATAAGCAGTCTTAAGTTTATAACTTACTGTTTATCTCACTCTGCAAATCAAGAGCTGTAGAGTTAGCCTCCTGAAGTTTCTTCATCAGGTCGAGTTTTTCATCCCTTAGCCTCTCCGTCTCGACTTTCTCGTGGTCGAGGACGTCAGCTAGGGATTTTTCGTCACTCTTAAACCTTCAAAGGTTAAAGATAGACATGAGAACTGCACAAGTAGTCGAGTAAAAAATGATTACGAATGGCAGTAGCTTACCATCTCTCTACCTACTCGCAGAGTTTCGCTTTTTGTTGTTGCAGCTGTATAAGTTGTCGGTTGTATTCACTAATAGTGATAATTTATTCCAAAGCTTTCCGCATAAAGAAAGACAATGAGAAGCGAGAAACAAACCGCATATATAAATGTTTGGCATCAAATGCTTACATTTATGCTTGTTCGAGCAAACATGGAGAATACCCTTGTAGGATCCTTCAATTCATCGATCTCCTCGACTCGGTTCCACCACACTTTTTCGAGACACTTGTCATCGAAAACATTCTCCCTGTTAGGAATGCCTTTAGGGTGAGGAATTCAATTACGCAACCTGAATGCGGAAGATCCCACATTGTGTTCCACCTTCTCCTTTGCGAATACGACTACAATGATTTAAGGAGCCACCACGTCAGGTGGTGGAGCTTTTTCACAAACGAATTTGACTCGGATGTCAATCTTCTTTTGTGAGAGATCTACGCAAGTAGATAAAACATTCAGTGGTTAGGTTTGAGATTAACCAAAATAAAGCTAAGTTGAAAGATTACATACCTTTCTCGTAATCTCTGGTTGAATCCTTAGCCCCCAAGTGCATCCACATAGGATGTGCTTGTTTTTTCAAAGGGCTAATGTGGTGCGTGATGAAATCCTTCACCACGTGCCATCCGGTGAGCCCCTCTTCCTTTAAGTCTTTGATGACTTGAATGTAGGGGGCGATCTGACCAAGATCCTTGGGAGTCGAATTCCAGAAAGAAATCTTCTCGACAGTCTTTCCAATAAAGGAAATGTTGTCTTCACTGGTCGTCTCCTAGTAGAACCACTTCTTCTTCTGCCCCGGTCACGACGATCGGGTGAACATCTGAATGTATTCCTTGGCCTTCCCGTCGTGGAGCTTCAGACCGCAGCTCGCAGCAATTCCAGACTGTCTGCTCATTCTATAGTAGTATTGGAACAACTCCAAGTCTAGAAGGATCCCAAGGTGAGCTCCGCACAAGTACACGAACACACTTAACATTGTGATGGAATTGGGAACAAGGTTCACCAATTCCACCCCAAAGTGCTCGAGTACAAGTGTAAGGAAGGGATGAGCGGGTAGTTGAAGGCCACACTCGCAGTATGCTTGAAAGACGGGGATCTAGCCAACCTCCCCTGACGGCCAATGATGCCCGGCAGCCTCAATCTACTTCACGAATTATCTCTTCGGAATCTTCTTGGCGGCGACTAAAGCTTTTATCTTGGCTGAATCCATCTTTGATTACTCCCACTTAGAAGCGGCTCCAGCCATTTTCTCTAGGTGAGGTTGGATTGGATTTGGAAAAGCTTCGAGGAAGGAGATGATTTGGTCGGTAGCGGAGAATGCAAGAGCTCGAGGAACAATTGAAGCACAGGACGAAAAAGTAAGAACCCTAGAATCATACCTGCGGTAAGTTTTTATGATCACACGATTGAGTTAAAAATCGTGGGAACTCAACAGTTGCCACCTCTTCAGGAACCGCTCCAACGGACAGATTTGTAAGAGTCGATTAAGATTATTTAATTTGCTTGTTCGAGAAAACCGAGTCTGTCTTTACACCTCAAACGAAATTACCTTCTTGACCAAGTCTTTTTCTGATCAAAATGTAATACCAGTCGGAAAGGTTTTCACTTCTAACCATCATTCTACGACTACTTTGTGGTCGTAAGAATTTCTACGACTCCCTTTTCCAAGTAAGTTATTTTTACTTGAAGCTGAGGGGCTAGATGACGAGGATCTAATAATCCTTATTTATTTATTTATCTGTAATTATTATTATAGATATTAACATCTCTATATTAGTCTTAAGTATACCCCTTAATATTTATGAGGGAGAGGTCAAACTGTCTGGTCATAAACCACCCATGGTCATGAGTCTTCTTACGACCATGGTATAGTCGTAAGCCTTTCTACGACTATCGAGCAGTCGTAAGATCTTCTACGACTTGGTTGGCTTCGACCAGCCTGGCTTCGACAACCCTATAATTGATAGGGCTTGCTAACTTGTGGGACTAATCAGTTAGAGAGTATTATGCGCCATATTTAACACATGGGATACTTAATATACGCTGTTACTCTTTGTGAGTAACTGCATGAATTACTTTTATCTCTGACAACAACTGCCTAGCAACGTAGGGGTGCCACATCCCTAGCAGCAACTTCCATCGAGCGGTTCGTCAATTGAAACATTGGGACACCTCTTCGTCTAAAGGAACTATCACCTCTTTATACGTTATATAAGGTTGAAGTCACAATGTAGAAGGGGACAAGCGCAATATGGAGTACAAGCCCTAGTCTTTCTCTTGATTGTAATTAGCATACTCAATATAGCCACACAGGAGTAGGGTTTTTATTCTCTCCAGAGAAGGCCTAAACCTATATAAAATCTCCGTGTCATTCTCTGCGTGATTCTTATCTAGGAGACCCCCCAAATCAAACAATCATACGTAAGATCAGTTCTAGATCACCGACAAGCGGCTTCTTTACCTCCATTACTCGCATCTTTCGACACCTCCTTTGAAATAGCCTGGCTGTCCTGTGTGATGCCGCTGCCTTGGAGCTTGCGCCAATATCATCTCCTTGCTGTTGTGAATGCCTCCACATACTGTAGTGGGTAGTGCGACTGCCACGTGCTTGGCATTGCAAGATACATTGTTCAAACTGCACCGCATGATACACAAGGTCTTGTAGATTGTTGTATTCCTACGACTCCGTCTTCTCTTGCACATCGTCATTCAAACCCTCAAAGAAGTGAGCCATGGTCACCTCATCAGGTTCGTTCACGCCCATACGAATCATGAGAATCTCCATCTCCTTGTAGTTGTTATCCATAGACAAGGAACCTTGATGAAGTCGCTGCAACTTCGTGTGCAAGGTTCTGTAGTGCGTCGGCCTGAACCACCTTCTCATGATGTTCTTCATGTGTTTCCATGTGTCAGGTCATCCTCCGGCACAGCACAATTGGTTCCACCAAAAAAGTGTGTATTCGGTGAGCTCAATTGATGCGGAGCGTACCTTCTTCTCCTCACTAAAATTGTGGCTATCAAAAATTTGATCCACCCGCATCTCCCATTCTATGTACACATCCGGATCTGTATGCCCATTGAACGTTGGCATAAATTTTGAGCCTCCCAATGCCATCATTGTCACGGTTGCGACCCGCACCTCCGCCATTGCGCTCAAAAAAATTGGGTGCATGATCAACACCACGACGATTGTTGTAGCCACGTCTTGGTTCCTGGTTGTAGTAGTTTCCACCAAAAGCACCATCTGAACAGACCTCATCAAAATTGTCATTGAAGAACTCACCCCCGATGTGATGATTGTCGTGGTGCCGATGATGTGGTGGTGGTTGCACAGGAGGAGCAGAACCCCCTCCCGGTCCTAAGGCTCACTCCAAACGTTGCAGTGAGTCGGTTATAGCAGCGAATCAAAGATCATTGGCCTGCCTTTGTTCAATAAACTGCACATTAGTGTTATTCTCCACCTGATCAATGCGCTCCACCAACTCGACACACATGTTGTCAATGCTTTCTTGTAGCATGTTACACCTTCCAGTAAAGCGCCGATTGGTTGCCTTGAGATTCGTGCAAACAGCAGGTGGCATCTCCCCCTCGACGTGCAACATCTCTTCGTAAGCACCATGATGTGAGCTATGCACACTTTGATCTGATCCAACCAGCACAAAAGATCAACGGAACAAACGGTGAAATAAGTAATAACGGTATCATGATCAACCACGCTCTAATACCACCTGATATAGCATAAATTAGAAGAACCCTAATTTGTACACGAATATAATTCAGCTTCAATCACACCGCAACTGTCTTCTGTACAGGATTCGGTTGCAACCGAAAGGATTTGCAACAAAACCATAGAATTGGTTCCCTCACTCGTGCACTTGATGGCACACGAACCAGGGAAAAGATCAATACGATCAACAGGTGAACTTGATTAATAGAATTAGGTCCACGCCACCTCAATGATTTTCTAGATCAGAAATCACAAGAACGCAAAGAGCAACTTGGCCGCCGACATGGCGATTTTCTGTAGTTTATTTTTCTAATTGTAGGACCAAAAAGGCGACTAGGGGGTGGTGAATAGGAGCACGCCTAATTTTTCACCTTGATTAGATTCAACACAATATCACTCCAATAGCTACAGAAGCTATGAAGATCAATATTCAAGTATTGCATAGGACTTGTATTGAACCCAAATCAAAACCCCAAGCAAAACACCCAAAATAACCCCAAAACTCAAATCACAAAGAGTTGGGCGGTCAGACCTCTCAAATTGGCAGGTCAATTTTTTTCCTAGCGTCAGACCTCTCAAATGGACGGTCTGACCTCTGATATTGGCGGTCTGACCGCCAGTCTGACGATGAACAGCCCAAACAGCACAGACAGCCCGAAAACCGAAACTCAAATCGGTCTAACTTTTGATCCATTAGGCCAAACTCCACGAAATTTGAGACACACCTTCTTAAAGATATTAGGAACCTATTCCAATCAAATATTGCAGAGATCCATGCCAAAGTTCCGATCTTTTTCAGTTTGAACGAAGGGTGCTCCAAAAACAGGTCAAATACAAAAATGGTGATTGGGAAGATTTCGTGAGAGGAATCATTCTAAGATGGCTAAGGATGGTCTCTCATACATCTTAGCACTCTCAATCACAGGAAGAATCAAGCCAAAAGCTCTCAAGAGCAAAACCCCCGAAAATCACCCTTTCTTCACCAAAACCGGGAAAAACCAAAACTTAGATCCAAAAGCTTGCTCGTGGGTGGATGATGATCTAGATGACCTTAGATGGGTTCCCACATATCCCAGCAAGCAAGATCAAGAAGAAAAACCAAGCAAAAACTCCCGGATTAAGAAAAGCCTCAAAATCACAAAATAGAGAGGATGAACACAAAAAGACTCATCTCAAGAGATTTGGCTGGATTGATTTGAGATGGATGATTGTTGTTTACAGCCACTCCACATGGAGGACAGAGCTCGCCACGTGAGCACACTCTCAATCCAAACCCTAGCACCTAGCTCTCCCCTTTCTCTTCTTCTCAAAACCCTAAAACACAATAGGGCACACAAGGGGTTTGGCTGGCTCTCTTCTTTGGCTTCAGCAAGCTTCTAAGCAGCCCCAACACCCCTATTTATATGGAGGCTAAGCATCTAGGGTATATTCCATTAGGGCATCCATTAAACCCTAACACACAATGGGTTAACACACGCACGCATCTCAAAGCGCTGTCTTCATCATCATTTTCGATTGGCCTAAATCGCTTCACCATGCGCCGACCTGCGCCGCAGTTTAGCCAAAAGGTCATCAAGGCGGTATTTGGTAAAATTACCAAAATATCCCTTCTCAATCCTTCTCCAAAAGACCGAGTCCACAGATCGTGAAGCAATCCCATGCTTCGCCACGTGTAGGTTGATCAACGGCTCTATGTCGTCAAGTCTCTCCCGTCCGGATCCCACCGGCACCACTGAGCACTTGCAATGACTCCCGCGCCGCTTGATCCAACCAACAGACCGAACCGCTGTTCGTCATCCATGTCCATTCTGCGCCCGCTTGAGTCCTCGACCTCACCCAAAGATCCTTAATCGTTACGACCTCAGCTCTCCAAGCTTAGTCCCGATCCACCTCGCCGTTGACCGTCATAGACCTGCAAGCAACCTGCACAGCAATAGACCAAGAAACCATTTCTAGGAACAAGTTCTTCACAACTTGACCCACGTTAGCCAAAACATGCATCATGCAACACATATGCAATGATAACCATGAACTTGACCTAACAACCATAAACGCGCTACGCTGGCGGGGCGAAACAAGTTAACACCGGTCGACCGCCACCATGGCGGTCTGATCAAGACCAAACCGGTCTGACCGCCAACCAAAGGCCGGTCTGACCGCCAGTCCAGGACTTAGGCAAATTTCCAACCTGAAAACCTGAACCTTCTCTAGAAATTTCAATTGAATAGAACTTTTCCCTGGAAGCTCCAGAAATTATGGGACCAAGTGCAGAAGAACCCTCTCACTTGCCTACACCCTCTATTTTTGGCCCAGCTCCAAAATCCAAAGCCCATAAAGAGGCCGGTCTGACCGCTCAGCAGAAGCCGATCTGACCGTTCCATGGCCGGTCTGATCGCCACCCTGGCCAGTCAGACCGTCAGCAACCAAACCAGCAAATCAACACAAGGCATGGCCGGTCTGACCGCCACCATTGCCGGTCAGACCGCCAGAGGCCTGACAGAATTGGATCAACGCCGAATACGGGTGATTCCACAAACCCTCAACGTCATTGCCAATTGTCTCATCACCCTAAGATCATGAGCATATCCCCATGATATTCACACTAATAAAACTGATCTGATCAGCTTAGGGCGCAATCCTTACATCTTATAGGCTGAAGGCCTTTACTTCCTATCCTGGTTCGGCCAGAAGGGTCGAACCCGACTCCTATGATTCTCTAAAACTAATAATTATTCAAGTTGGTTTAGATTCTTGAAAACAGAAAAGAAAGATACAACCAATCCGTAATTGCCTCGGCCAAAACAGAAAGGCACGTAGGCCCAAATCCTAGTCGAACTCATCTCACGTGTACAGATATAGGAAAGAACTGATTTTCTTGAAATCTATTAAAACCAGTTCGGTTTCGTTGAGAAAATAAAAATTGAATCCTATCCTCACGCAGATTTCTCTTCCAGGACTCGGATTAGGATGGAACCAACATACAAACTTTTCTCTGGCTGGTTTCCACGCATGCCAATTCCTGGTGTCTTTCCTTGCATGAAGCTTCCCTTCTTCCACGCGATCCCTTCTGCTCATGCAGACCAGCCATGCATGCAGAAGTAGGCGTACTAGTATTCTTATGTACATGCGTCTTCTTCTTCTCTCCTGTCTTCCACGCCCAGCTTGGTTAAATATTTTGGCGCACCGTGGGCCACGACACACAAGTACTAGTAGCCAACTTTGTTCTTTTTCCTCCCTCTCTCTCGACCATCACGGTTGTGGCAGTATATGGAGCCGTATCACACGGATTTCCTTTATCTTAATGGTTGGAACATAATTATTTTAGTTATGGTTGGTTTATTTAGTTTTTATTGCTAATCAATGTACCCGTGCACATGGTTCTAGGTTTTTTGGGCTCGTGGCCCCGAGCGTTCTGGAGCATAAGGTCCCAAGCTGTAAGAAAGTTTATCATTTATGCATTTATGTTGTTATGATTGTTCAAAGGTAGCCTGTTGTGGGTTTTATGCTATGCATTCATTGCTGGAATTATAAGTAAATATGGTTTAAATTAAGAGTGAAAAAATGTACATGTGACATTCTGAGCTCAATATTGGGCTAAGGTGTTACATTAAAGTTGCTAGTTATCGGCACCTATAGTTGCTAGTTGTCATCACTTAGGTAGTGAAACCTATAATTACTATCAGCGGAAAATTGCGAGCTGCTAATGCCTATAATTGCTAGTAGCGGACACCTAGAGTTACTAGATAAGAAATAATTTTATTAGTATGTCTCCAAAATATGTTTAATATAGGTTTTGTTTTGTTAAACTCGTCGTATAGATCACAACGGTTCAAACAAAAGGTAAACCGGACACTCGGTTGAAGAGATATAATCTTTTAGGCTTTGTTTGGGAGCACCAATCCCTACTACTATA
This sequence comes from Phyllostachys edulis, assembly GCA_036346405.1. Lineage (NCBI taxonomy): Eukaryota > Viridiplantae > Streptophyta > Magnoliopsida > Poales > Poaceae > Phyllostachys > Phyllostachys edulis. Next base: position 146,189 of record JAYEVD010000423.1, on the reverse strand, counting down.
AAAAGGCTAATACTGGACGCCTCATCATAGACGGTTGACCAAAACTATGCAGATATATGTCATCACATACGCTTTTGGTTTAGAGACCGCTCAGGTTATTGGCTGCGCTTAAAACCGCTCAGGAAGAGATAATATCACGCATAGCTTCATAACTAAAACCGTCAGTAAGTATCACGCATGCTTATTAACAATAACCGCTCGTGATAATTCTACATATCACGAGCGGTTTTCAACAAAGAACCGTCAGGAAACCTCACGCATTTATTCTTAACAATAACCATCGTGATATTACTACGTATCACGCATTTTTTTTGTTATAACCGTCTGTGATAATCGCTACAGCTCCCAGTTGAAGCCCGATGAGTTTCTTCGTTGCCGATGCGTCTCTTCGTCGCATCAATGCCGCCTCGGCTCCCCGATGCGTCTCTTCATCTCACGCTCCGAATTTATTCCATATTTTATAAAAAGGATCATCCGCCCTCGAAGATGATCATCCCCACATATAACTCTGCTACTTATAAAAAATGTAAATGTGGCCTCTTACATTTCCTTGTCACCGCAATCGATGGCCTACTTGGTCAGATCAGATAAGCACCTCTCTCAGACGCGTTGGCGGGTGTCATGCGGAACACACTGTTTCAACAGTATCTTCACTCCTCTGTCCGAGAATTTGCCGGAGTAGGTGACGGCCACCTTCCGCCGTCTTGACATCCTCCTCCGCCGCGTCTTCCAGGTGATCTCTCACTTTCGGCGAGTTTACCGCGTCGTCAACATGGTCCTTCACAACGACGTTGCACGTCTCCAGGAGGCTTGCCGTCACTTGGACTACTTAATCGAGGCGGCGGCGCATCGAGCGACTGTGCCGAGACCCTCAAGCATGGGAAGAGAGCCTATGGGCTCAATTCTTCTTGGTTCAACAGTCTGGGGGTCTTCGGGAGACACTCGAATGAGCGCGTCAGCGGGTGGACACATTTCAAGCTTCGCTCGATCACGAACCGCTCGACGCCGACGCCGCTGCTCACTGAAGTATTGAAGACGGAGATAGCACCTACCTCCGCCACTAGAAAAACTTTGTTTATTTATAGGTTTCTACTTTTTTAATCTTTGTAAGAAGTTTAACGCCACGCTTGTTTGGCCATATGAAAATTCAAAATGAAAAAAAAATCTAGTTTGGAGGTGAAGTTACTATATTAATTATATGTTGAATTATTACGTATATATATCGAGACGGTTTAATGGAACAAATTAATTAATTATATATATCCGATCTATGATATATATATATATATATATATATATATAGTTAAAGCAATTTTTCAGCAGATATTTAAATGACAAAATTGATATATAAACATGTAATTTCTTAGTGTACTATATACAAGATAATATACTTGAGAAAAAACCATTTCACATACGGTTCCATAATGGAACCGTCTGTGATATGGGACATATCATGGACGGTTCTATTATGGAACCGTCTGTGATAATTATAACTGACGGTTCCATAATAGGACCGTCTATGATAAGTCTCTTTATTAGTAGGAGCCCAACCGCTAGGGTTTGCGCCCGTCCTAACTCGTCACTCTCCAGCGCACTTACTCTCGTCCGTTCCCCTCCCCACCTCGACGCCGCCGCCTGACCCTGTCGCCGTCACCGTCGCCGCCGGTTGTGACACCACTCTGCACTACACAAGACACTCGTACGATGGTAGTGTCTTGTGCAGTTTCAAGATCGTGCCACAACTACGGTGATGCCGCTACCCAAGCCAGTACTGGGCTTAGCCCCGCTTGTCGCCTGCGCCGCCATGGCTTGGTTCTCCTGCTCGGCCTCCTACGCTCGGGCCCTGGCCCCCCTATCTTTGTTTTCCCCATCCTCTCTCTATTCTCCTCTAGATTTGTTAGCTTAATGTCTTTTGTTGAGTTCGATTTTTATGCTTGAGCCTTAAGTTGTGTCCTAATATTTGTGTGATTTATGCAAGGTGAAGGAGATGGATGAGGGTTGTGCTGGTGGTGGGATCGCCGTCGTGGTTGTGTTGTACTGAGGTATCACCCTACCTTACTCCCTCTCTGTCTCTACTCCCCTTGCTCTGTGATGAAAATGGCTAGTCTTATGCTGAAATTAAGAGGAGTTTGGACACCCTTGGTCTTGCTATTGAACTGCTCAATGATGTTAATAGTCTTATGCTGAAATTGAATTGATAATTAGTTCATATTAACAGTCCATTTGCTCTGTGATGTAATGATGTTAATAGTCTTATGCCGAAATTGAATTGATAATTAGTTCATATTAATAGTCCCCTTGCTCTGTGATGTAAACTGATGGCTATTGGTGTATGTGCATTCTGTGCATCTTGCTTAGTTCATGCCGTGGGTTCAGATTGACAAAAATGAATGGGGCAAAATGGTGGGTTTGGTTAATGCTCTCTGATGGGTACTGAGGGTTATTGATGCCGGTTCTTTGTGCTTAGTTACCTTACATGGGATCGATGTGGTTCGGATGGGGCTTGGCTGCAATTAACTTTTCATATTTGTGTCCCAAGTCAAGTTCTCCTCCCTTGTGTTCCAGGTACGTATACGTCCTGCCATTCTATTCCTCATCTCTTTTCTATAAAACCTCCAAGTAGTGGCTGCTTGTGCCTTTAAAACCGGCTATATATATATATATATATATATATATATATATATATATATATATATATATATATATATATATATATATATATATATATATATATATATATATATATATATATATATATATATATATGTATATATATATATATATATATATATATATGTATATATATATATATATATATATATATGTATGTATGTATGTATATATATATATGTATATGTATGTATATATATATATATGTATATGTATGTATATATATATGTATATGTATATGTATATGTATATGTATATGTATATGTATATATATATATATATATATATATATATATATATATATATATCATTTGTAGTCCCTACCCTTCTTGGGTCGTGAGGAGGATGACACATTGTCACGGGCAACCTCTCATCGAGCCTCGCAAATTCAAGAAGTGAGGCTGCAAGAGAAAGCGCGTGGACATACAATTACCCTGGATATCGTCGATAGGTAATTGGACTTGACATCAAGAAATAGCTGGTTGTTGATACATGAAGCCAGCTTCATGTATCATCCTCCCTCACGACCCCCGGAAAGTGGCTGGAGACTACAAACGATATATATATATTATATACATGCATACATGCATACATATATATATATATATATATATATATATATATATATATATGAAGCCGATTTTAAAGGCACAAGCAGCCATTGCTTGGGGGTTTTATTTATATATCACAGACGGTTCTAAACACGAACCGTCTATGATAGACAGTTATCACAGATAGTTCTTAACACGAACCGTCGGTGATAGACAGTTATCACAGATGGTTCTGAACACGAACCGTCTGTGACATACATTTATCACAGACGGTTCTAAACACGAACCGTTTGTGATAGTCATATATCATAGACGGTTTTGAGTTAATAACCGTCTGTGATAGCATGCATCACAGACGGTTCCAAAACCATCTGTGATGACCTCATGTCATCACTGACCCATAAACTCAGACGGCTCCGGAAACCGTCTGTAATGACATTTTTGAACCGTCTGTGAACACCTTTTCTGCAGTAGTGCTCGGCCGGGATGCCCGTCTGATCCCAGGGAAAAATCATCCCATGGTAAATTTTCCCACTCTGGCCTGTAGGTCTGTTTGGGTGACTCTAGGACAAGGAAATTTCGGCGCAACTCGGCCATTTCCACGGGGGAGAAAAACGACGTCTCCTTACATTGGGTTCTTTCTCCTCATCGCCGATGGTCGCTCCCGAGTTCAGACTGTGCTGCGCTCCTTCCCCCGCTGTCGCTCCCATCGAGCACATCCACGGTGCGGCTGCATCCCAATGCTAACCCGCGGCTGCCTCCCGATGCCGACCTGCGGCCACGCCGTCCAAACAGCCTTTCGCCTGCAGGCCGCCCTCCGTCCGCCAATCGCCCTCTGCCCGCCAGCCGAAAGTAAAAACCTCTCCATCCACTTGTAGTTTTGGCTCAAAACCAATTTTTTAGCCCCATGGGAATGTGTTTGGATATGAAATTTTGTGAAGTTAGCTTATCCGGTTGTGATGGATCTGAAAAATTCCTTGGTGAGGAGAAAACCAAGTTGCATGTTACAACCTAAAATTCATCTCTTGTTCTTTTATTTTCCTAAAGTTGCTCATTTATGCTAGTGCCGATGTAGAGCCTTGTGATTCTGTTAGTTTGTTTATATAATCATTAACATCTAGAGGTGCTGGTCCTAATATTGAGGAAAACTTTGATTAATCTTCATCTTCTTTCATGTTCCATGTTATAAAAAATCTTTAAGAATGTTCAACAATAGTTTAACCTTAATTAAGAAAAGGAAACAAAGATCTCAAGTATGATCCAGTGATGTCAAGCATGATAATTTGTTGTTAACATTTTTTATTGTTTACAAAACGAAAGATGGTCTACAGACTACACCTTTGTTAATTAGCTTTATTGCTATGACATTGTTTTATATTGGGTACAAACTACAAAAATATGCTTGCCGTAGACATAGAGAGACCTATTATTATTGTGTCCTATTGAAAGAATGGGAGAATGATGCACTATCTTATATTTCTATCTTGATCTGTTGAAGTTGTTGTTGTTGGTGAGCTTGATACAGGTGGGTCAAGGTTTATCAAGGGATGGCAAGGCTCTGAAGCTAGCTTTCCAGCACTGGATCGAGGCTGAGTACAAATCGTACTAATCTACCAATATTTCTTAGTAGTATAGTATTTGCTCTGGATATTGCTGCTTTCTTACATGTGTGTAAAAAGAGGCTACTTTCCAGTATCAGTTGGCTTGGACTTTTTAGTCAGGTGTGAACTTTGATCATAAAAGGTCCACACTTGGCGTCAGAGAAGTTCTTGTCCTTCCTTGCTAAAATCCCGCTTGCGAATTTTTGATGTAATCTTGACAGGATGTTCATTTGTAGTTGTATAGATCGATCCACTAAGACGTATATGGGCACAACCTCGCATTTCTACTATGATGTCGGTGCTAGAGCCAAGCCACCAAATTGCTCTTCTCTTGGTAAGAAGTTGACCACGATTTATGTATTCGCATTTGCAAATTACGTAATTGGAACGAATTGGGGCAAAGTGTATGACAAAAGAGATTTGCATGTAGGATAAGTATGTTCAAGTGTTGCACTTCTATACCAAAAATTCAGTGAGTGGTTTGATTGCACGTACCATTTCAAGGAGTCTTTTTCCCCATATGTAGGCTTGATATTGGGGAGGAAAAGATGTTGATCTTCAGAGTGTCCAAGAGCTCTGCTGAAGAAGCAATGCATAAAATATCTTGGTCCTAGAAGATCATGTTCTCAGAATAAATGCCTATCCTTATTCCAGATCATGTATATTGTTGAAAATATTCTGAGAAGAGCTGAATCATTAGGACTTGAGAGTATTAACTTCATTCTACCCTCAATTTTATTTCGCTAAACCTTGATTATGATTAAATGTTACTGACATTGTACTATTTCTTTTTCATGTTCACCTTTAATATTTTTTCTCTCGAATTGAAAACATGTGTTATATCTAGATGTCATTGTTATTAAGTGTCTGCATATTTGAGCTATACATTACACAACGAAAGGTCCAGAAGTTAGTGCTTAATAGGTTCTAACATGCTCTGGCCTACTTCCATTCACATATTTGGCTCATATGTTAAACGCTGACTAGATGCTTATCTACTTTCAGGTACTTGATGAATCCGAAAATGGAGTTTGTTAAAAAATTTGGCAAGAACTATGATGCAGATTCCCTTGCTGATGGCATCGTTAAAGAAATTCGAGAGCACAAGAGTAGTTGAAATTCTGCACTTCATTTGGACTCGACACTGTGTTCAGGGATTATTCTTAAATCAGCAGCTACTATTAGTTCATTCTGGAATGTTAGGAGCTTAGGATATTCATATCTTGAGGCATTTTGTTTTAGCAGATTTTGGTGCATGGTTGCTATTTGAGAACTGAAGATTACACTTTTGGTGTGGATGTTGAGTACTTTTGACTTCTTTCTGGGAAATGTTCAGCAAAGAATTACCAATAAAAAATACATGTGAATGCAGGCCCTAGAAATACAGTACCTTCTAGAATGTTTAAGGTTATAGTCAGCAAAGCTAAGTTACTCCCAATTGTTTTACAAGTGTGTCTACCATATATTAGTTTTGATGTTCTGTTGTTATGTGTTGCTCCATCTCCCAAGTGAGTACTTCACTTACTCCTCTTTCATGCTGCTTCATCTCCCAACCGACTAGTTCGTTTCCCCCCTCATTCGGGAGTTTGTTACTTTGTTTGCTCTAATGAGTTTGTGGTACCTTTTTGTAATGTTGAAGTATACGTTAGAATTAGAAAGCCTAAATTAATAGGTTGAGAAGCTTAACTTGTAGTTGTGATAACTCAAGTACACTATAGCTATTGTTTCTGAATTTTACGATTTTTTTGAATTTTTTTCATGGTCGGGATTTTTATACGTCAGAATTAGAAAGCCTAAATTAACAGGTTGAGAAGCTTAACTTGAAGTTGTGATAACTCAACTACACTATAGCTATTGTTTCTGAATTTTACGATTTTTTTGAATTTTTTTCATGGCTGGGATTTTTATCTCTGCTGTTCCCAAACGGCAATAGGGATTTTATTCCCAGGCGGGAAGACTTCCCCTTGGGGTTGAGGGAGATTTCATATGCCCTCAAAATCCCCCCAAGGGATTTTCTTTCCTTGGAATTTGCCCCATAGCATCCAAACAAGCCCTTAAAGGAAAAACAATGGACAGGGACAAAAGGAACCACACATCTATCCTTCCTCCTTGCAGCATCCGACGGCGCACACCACCACATCACGTGTGGTCTCTCTCCCATCGACATTATCACACGACTCTCGTTGCCTGGCCGCATCTGACGGCGTGCACGTGGCTACACAGTTTTGCTTGACGCGCGATCAGTCGCAGCAAAGCATTATCGAAAAAATATGGGAAAAGCCCATAAACACCTCATAATCCACCCACATTTTCAATTTACCCTCATACCATAAACACCTCATAATCCACCCACATTTTCAATTTACCCTCATATCTAATTATCATTTACTTTGCGCCCCATAAGTTAAATTAGTATGCAAATACCATTCAAGACCATATATTAGCACTATTTCTCGTTGTATTATCTTTGACAATTGTTTTAGTTGTGTGATTTCGGTAGTTGTAATACAGTATTTCATTGCTAATGTTTCAATATTGAAATTATAGAAACATGTATTGAAATAACTTAAACAAGTACTAAAATCAATAAAACAAGGGCCGAAGATAATAAAAATCATTAGAAAATATGCGAACATGCGACCTTGGTATTTGTAAACTAACTTAACTTATGAGCGGCAAAGTAAACAAAAATGGGATACATGAGACAAATATGTTTACGGATTTAAAAAAAAAATCATGACATGAATCGCTATACAACAATATGGAGTGTTTGGCGACAAGAGGGAGATAGGAAACAATAGTTTAAAGACTTTATAACGGAGTTTGCGGTGGGATTGTGGTCTGTGGAACATGGTACCTCCTTACCTTTTAAGTTTTATCTCACGGTTTTTGTCCAATTTCAATTTTTTTCACCCTATCGGACAATTTTTTCTGTACTCTTCGACGCTTGTGCCCGGTGGGAGCACCATTCCTCAGGCGTGGTGTCACTCGATCTTCTCCAATGCCAGGGCGCGGCGTCGGCGAGGAGCACCTGGTGTGACAGCATCCATTTCGCGGCGGCCGGCGAGTGTGCCGCGGCGGTAGCTACGCAAGGTGGGCTCCGCGGCGGTCGGCGAGTTTGCGGCAAGCGCCGCCATGCCACTCAGAATCTGGCTAGGGAAACTTGAATTTTTTTTTCAAATAATCCATTTTTTATTATTAATTACAACATTATACTGCGATAATATTTTTACAGAATATACTCTGCCGCTCAACCGCTGAGCGATCGGGTCCATAACTCAACCGCGTTTAATCGGGACACTTGTCGCTAACGGTTGGTTCTAGTGCAACTCACTTATCTAGCAGGGCATGCATTGTGCCCGTTGGATGACAAGTGTCCCAGTCGCTCAACCGTTGGGCGACTGGGACCAGTCGCCCAACGGTTGAGTGACAGGAGTATATTTCTGTAAAAAATATTATTGCAGGTATAATGTTGTAATTAATAATAAAAAATAGATTATTTGAAAAAAAAAATTCAAAGAAACTTGCTGCAGGTGCTTACAATTCCCTCCTCTTTGGCAAATACCCTCATTTTCTCTGCAACCCTGCACAGTATATCAATAAGAATGCACAAGTTTTTTGAAGTAATATTTTCAATAGGATTTCTAAACTTTTGATTGCCGAAATTAACCTCCGAATGGCCTAGCACAAAGCTGCAAATCTTGTCATTTCAAGGGTACCGTCACAGGGTAAATTTTGATGTGCACAGGATGCAAAATTCCACAAAGGATCTGGGTTTAGGGACATTGGAGGTTATCTTTGATATAGCACTTTTCCTAGTTGCAAAAATAGCACTGCTGTCTGATGAGGTCAGTGTCAAGACCTTATCCAGAGATTATGTTTGCTAAAGATAGCTCTTGTACTAATTCACGAATGAAAAGTCTTAATTGTAGTGGGAAGTTTGGTTTCCAAATCCTCTGAATAAAAAGTCAGTTTGACACCATGCGTAAGATTTTATACATTGATTTTACTGTATATTTGCAGTCTAGTCTCATTTCCAAATAATATCGTCTTCACTGTCCCTGAGTTGGGTCTGATTACTATTATGAATAGCGTTTGTATTCATTATAAGGTCAATGGGCCAATATATATACAAGTACAGGGTGGTATATATTCAAGAAACCCCTTATACAATGGAAAAAATACATATACATCTAACAGATCTAACATCTCCTCTCAAACTTATGGTGGATCAACAATATTAAGTTTGGAGTGATAGAAGCTGCGCTAAGCTCTGGTCTGCACATTTGTGAAGAAGTCGGCCACTTGAAGTTCTGAAGGCACATATTGAAGAGCAACAATCTGGTCCTATACCTATGTCCGTATGTAGGAAGCATCAACACCAATATGCTTTGTAAGCTCATGTTTCACCGAATTGGTAGCAATGCTAATAGTCCCTGTACAGTCAGACGAAAGAGGAGTGGGTGCTGAAACAGAAACACCAAAATCCTCAAGTAACCACCGTAGCCAAGTAACCTCCGCAGTCAACAAAGCAATAGCTCGCAACTCAGCCTCAGCACTCGAACGAGAAACTGCTATCTGCTTCTTAGTCTTCCCAGCAATGAAAGAACCACCAAGAAAAACACAATAAGCAGAGAGAGACAAGCGATCAGACTGATCACTAGCCCAAGTGGCATCAGAATATGCCTAGAGCTGTAAAGAGCTGGAGCGAGGGAAAAACAAACGATGAGTAATGGTTCCACGAAGATATCGTAGAACACGAAGAAGATGACTATAGTGGAGCTGAGTGGGAGCAGAAACAAACTGACTTAAGATATGCACAGGGTACGAAATATCAGGACGAGTGACACCCAGATAAATAAGACTCTCAATAAGGTGACGATAGCGAGTAGAATCAGCAAAAGGCTCACCATCAGTGGACCGAAGATGAACATTAAGCTCCATAGGAGTCTCAGCGGTGTACTAATCAGTAAGAGAAGCATGATCAATTTTATTGGGACAGATAGAAGCCCTTAGGTGTAGAAATAACCTCAACCCCAAGAAAATAGCAAAGAGGACCCAGATCAGGCATGAGAAATTGCTCATTAAGACGTTCTTTCACGAAGGTGATGTACTGAGAATCATCTCCAGTAATGATCATATCATCAACATATAAAAGGAGAAGCGTTCGACCACGAGGCGAAGTGTGAATAAAGAGAGCAGGATCATGAGCACTGGCAGAGAAATCAGCTGCAGTGACAACAGAAGAGAAACGATCAAACCAGGCACGAGAAGCTTGCTTGAGGCTGTAAAGAGATCGGCAAAGGCGATAAACCATACCCTCGGGAACAGAATACTCCGGTGGTAGCTGCATATAAACCTCTTCACACAGCTCACCATTGAAAAAGGCATTCTTGACATCAAGCTGAGAGATGGACCATACCCGAACAGACTCCACAGCAAGAAGAGTGCGAACAGTGGTCATGTGAACCACAAGAGCAAATGTCTCATCATAATCACGACCATGCTCCTGCTGAAAGCCTGAAAACCGCGTACCACAAGACAAGCCTTGTAGCGCTCAAGAGAACCATCAGAGCGGGTCTTAATCTTGTAGACCTACTTGCACGTGATAGGAGTAACATGTGCCGGAAGAGGGACAAGATCCCACGTGCCAGTACGCTTAAGGGCATCAATCTCCTCTACCATCGCATGCTGCTACCCTAATGAATAGCAGCATCATGGTAAGAAGTTGGTTCGGCAAGAGTCGCTAAACAAAAGCGTGTAGGAGGCCGAATAGACTGGCAATCACGAAGGGCATATCAAGGGGAGGCTGAAGAAGATGAACAATCAGTAGAAGATGGCGCATCAGAAGAATCTTCAACTCGCGGACGACGAGTGTAGTAGAGAGGATAAGAAGGACGAAGGCTGGGAGGAGCCTCTTGAGTGGGTGGTGGGGGCGAAGGAGACGGTGAAGGAGGAACCGAAGAGGCCAAAGGCTGTGATGGAGGTGTGGTGACTATGGTGGTGGCAGGAAAAGTCAGGAAAGAAAGCGGCTTGACAAGAGATGCTGGAGTGGTGGAAGGAGAAGGATGAGGGTAGAAAGGATGAGACTCATCAAAAGTGATGTCCCGAGAAACCCGCATCCGTCGGCCAACAGGATCCCAACAACGATATCCCTTATGCCTAGCGCTATAGCCCATAAAAACGTACTCCACGGACTGAGCGGTCAACTTGGTGCGCTCACGAGGGGCAAGAAGAACATAGCGTACACATCCAAAGAGGCGAAGACTAGAATAGTCAGGAGTCTTATCACAGAGATGCTCAACTGGAATCCCACCCTAAAGAGTAGAAGAAGGCTGAATATTAATCAGGAAAGTGGCAGTAAAAATAGCCTCAGCACAGAAGTGTGGTGGGACAGCAGAAGCAAGCACAAGAGTACGAGCTGTCTCAAGAAGATGACGATGCTTCTGTTCAGCCACCCCGTTCTAGGCATGAGCACCAGGGCAAGAAAACTGAGAGATAGTGCCCTGCTCAGTAAGAAAACCATGGAGGACTCCTGACAAGTATTCCCCAGCAGAGTCAGCACGAAAGACACGAATAGGAGAATCAAACTATGTACGGATCATGATGGCAAAAGTCTTGTAGTGTAACATCCCAAAATCCTAATTTTGGGATTAAGTAACATAAATGCATTAGGAAAAATCCCTTTTAACGTTTTGCATTTAAACTTTGCCTTTTTGAAGATCTTGTGTTGGTTTTGAAAATAAAACTTGAACAACTTTGGGTGCTAAAAAGGAAATAGATAGAACGAAGTAAAAAATTTTCTAAGTAGGAGAATGGTTTCGGGCTTTTTATCCCAGTAATCATTCAACAAGATTTCTATATGAAATTTTGCTTAGAAAAATATTTGCACCCTCTTAGGAACAGCACCTTGTTTGAATTTTTGTAGAAATTCAGGTAAGGTGTTAACCTCTGAAATTTTTACTGTAGAAACTACTTAAGCTCAGTAGTCTACACAAAATTTTCATAAATGTTGGACTTCGTTTGGTTGGTGAATTAAATCGGCAAAGAAATCAGCTAATAATTCAAAAATCTAAAAGCCTGTACTGTTCCTTGGGCTCGAGTCCAAACAGTTTGGTCGAACCAGACCACCTCCATAAATGGATCAGACTCAGTGATTCCGGACCGTTGGATTTGAAATCAATGGTCCGGTTTGATCAAAAAGTTCAGACCATCCGGTAAAGAACAATTCTCAACCGTTAGATTCAAAATCGACCGTCCGGATCAAAAGTGCCGTTCGGACCATCCGAGTAGCACGACTCATTTGGGCCGCTCATTTTTGATCGGGCCATCCAGCAGACACATGCGTGCACCATTAGATCTCTATTGGATGGATCAAATCAAAAGTGCTGTTCGGACCGTCCAAACAGAACGATTCATCTGAACCGTTGATTTCAAAATAGACGGTCCAGATTGACTGAAATGTTCGGACCATCCGAACATCTCTTTTCATCTGAGCCGTTCATTTCTAATCGAACCGTCAAGGTTTGATCAACTCGTACCGTTTCGTTGTCTCACTGATTGGTGGGCCCCGTGCGTAGGACTCATCGTCCACCTCGTGCTCGGCTGCGCCAGTGCATGCCCACGTGCGAGAGCTTTGTCGCCTACCTTTTTTTATCACCGCCCGTGGTTTTGCTGCAGCTCAGCCTTTCCTTGAAAAATCTGAAAAAACCTACATCATGTCAGAAGGCTACCCAAAAATTTTCATAATTTTTTGAGGTATTTTTCTTTGTCAAATAATTTCCTAAAGCTTCAGCCTTTCTTTCAAAAATTTGGAAATGTATTTCCTTTCTCCTTCCACTGAACGGTGGGACCCCCTTGCAGGGTTCTTCCTCCACCGCACCCTGCCCAGCTCGCCAGCACAGCCCGTGCCATGTCCACGCGGCTGCTCCATTGTGCCAAACCACCAACATCGCCCCCAGTTTTGGACCGCTCGCCCCTGGTTTCTTCCTTGCCCCATGTCTGCCCATGTCGTCATGCCCTCTGCACCAGGCCGCATTGATGCCAGCACGTCGCCTATGCTGTCATGTCCGTCGCCCCAAGTTTCCACCGAGAGCTTCGCCAGCCACGTTGCGTCCTCTGCTCTTGCACCTACAAATAGCAACCTGAGCTGGCCTTGCCTCCATTTGCTTGGCTTCTTCTTGCTCTCTCCCCTCCCCTCTCATCCTCACCAAAGAAGACCCCGAATGGGGCACAAGCCGCCGCTCTGCCTCGCCGTCTCGGTGCGGAGGAATCCGTCCCACCGCCGAGAAGGCCACGGCGCCTCACCACTCCATGAATGAATCCCTCCATCAATTGGAAGGATCCTCCACCGAGGAGCTGCGCGTCCGGTTTCTTCTCCAAGACCGGCCGACATCACCTCCATCATTGCCACTCCATCTCCGGTGAGCCCGAGCTCAATTCCTCCCTCCGTGAGCATCATTAGACGTCCCTCTAACCTACCCCATCACTCACCCGCCTTCTCTTCTTTCCCAGGTCGCCGCCACCATTGGAGCGCCTGTGCCACCGCCGGTCCACATCACCAGGCCGCCTCCGGCCACCTCGGCTCCCTCCGACTGCACCGGTGAGTTCCCCTACTCGATGTCGTGCTCGTGCATGCCCAAACTCCACTCTTGCTTCATCGGTGTGCCACCGTCCTTGTTTCTTCTCCAGGTCCGGCCGCCGCAAGCCATCATCCGGCCGCCTCTGACCACCCACGGCCGTGCCTCCACCACCTTTGGGACCGCCTCGGTGCCATGGTCCCATTTTGGCCGCCTCCAGATGCCGTCAACCTTCCAGCCACCGGCGACAAGCCATAGTCGAGCCGCCTGTTGCTGCTCCTCCCTTTTTTCCTTGTGAGCATTCAGTGTGTTCTCTACGTATGTGCTTGCTCCACTGTGTGTTTGGTAAGGAGCCCGATTAGTATGCCAGTTAGATGAATCATCTTAGGTAAGTTGAGGGCTAATAGAATTGGTTAATAAGTGTGTTGTTAGTGTAACTTGCAAATACACGTTTAGTATCCTTTAGCTCTCAGTGTATGTGTGTATTCCAGTTTGAAGGAAGGAAGCTGACAGTGAGTTTTACTTGTGGTGATTAGGGTTGTTTAGCAGTTGAATGACAGTAGATTCCTTGATTTGGATAGTTAGTAATTAATGAAGGTATTTAGCCAAGCCTTGGCCATGATTCTACTTCCTCTGTAGCCCTCTGTGTATGTATGATTACTTGTAGTTGGCTGACAGTGAACCCCTTTCAGTTTAGTGGTTGGTTAGTGAGGATTAGTAGAAGTGATTAGTGTTTAGTTAGCCAGATAGTGCCATGTCAGTAGGGTCATCTCAGTAAGCTTTTTGGTAGTTAGCAAGGCATGGTTAAGTTAGTTATCAGCGAGCAATAAGCTCACTAGATTAGATTAGTGTATGCCTGACTTTGGGAGCCACCTAGATTAGTTAGCTATTTTAGAACCTGTCAGTAGGTTAAATAGTTAGTTAACCTCAGTGTATGAGTGTGCCACTAGCTAATTGCAACCGCAGTTAATAGATGTGCACACAATCACCATCAAAGTCTGCTAAAGGAGGAAAGCATATAAGAGGATTGATTTTGACTGTATGATCATCGTCGATGTATACATAGAATGCCTAGAGAGAATGCTTGTGAGTACTAGGTGCCTGTTCAGGAAAACAACATCACCTAGGCTCTAGGTGTCGTCCGTTGTCATCCGTCCCCAGTGATCTGAAAACAAATCTAGAGAGTATTACCTAACCAGGTAATCCCTCCCACCTAGATAGCCAGTGAGAAATGTTCCTACGAACATTCTCTCTCCGTGGGAATTATCTACTTTTGTCTGTAGAGAATTATCTACTTTTGTCTATAGTATTTCTTTCATCAGCTTCTTTGGTTATACTTTGGTCTAAGGTATTTCCTTCATCAACTCCTCTCATATACTTTGTCTCTAGTATTTCTTTCATCAACTCCAGATGAGTATGTTTTGATCTCATCTGATTTACTCCATTCTTTCAAAATGGCGATAAATATGTTTAGTCTTATTTGAAGTGTTTCATTTGGTTTGAATATGTTTTTATTGGATTTCATTTGGTTATTTTCATACGCTCTTGGATTTAATCGTAATCTGCGTAGTTAGACTCTGCCGCTGTGATGGGACAACACTCCCAACAAGATTGAGATTATCAGAACATTATACAGGATCAAGGTTATCTGAACAACATAAGCAAGAGCAAGGCAAGCACCCCCTTTGATCATATTGATCCCAATATTTTAATTATTGTACTTTGTTTTGTAAATCCTATTATGCATATGTGTATGTTTGTATGAAAATACTATTATCGGGAAATTGGTAGTTGTAAATCCTAATTGCTGCACATGCCTCCTTGAAATATTGATTCCTTACTATTGTAACCATTAGAATATGGGTTAGACAATATGTGATGTCATTTGGGAATTTTTTGAGTGCGGTTATCGCACAAATGCAACTAGAACAATAGAATTTCTGAAAATCGATTAAAGGACAATATGTTAATTTGTGAGTTTGGGATTATTTCGAAAAATGTCCAGGGGAGTTACCTCAATTATTTTTTTATGAAAATAAAATGAAAACTTTAGTCTTTAGACACGGGCGAGTTATAATGTATTCTGAAAAAGTGAGGATTTGTGACTCACTAGTAGATAGGGTGGAGTTCCCACCCGTAGTCGATTAAGGACTGAAGCCAGCAAATCCGGGACTAAGACCTAATCATAGAACCATATGTGCTAGGGTGAGCTAGCCGTAGCTAACTAAGTTATCGAAATCTTAGCCTTGCATGACAGTAGGCAGAAGTAGTGTCCGCATTGCCAAGGGTTCGGTAATGCCGACATAACTGCGAATGCCTCACTTCGACGGGTGTTATCCGGGCGAAGTGAGAGACTTGCTCAACGAGGACTGTCTGGCGAGCAAGGTTCCTCATCCGATGTGTTACCTTATTACTATTAGTGTTGTTATTGTTATCCCGACAGATGAGGATAAAGATTCGCAAGGCTAGTGCAGGATTAAGACTAGATAATGTAAAGGCTGCGTCGCGAACTCTAGATTGCTTACCTTCGGAAGTGAGCAGTGGCATCGACGGATGCCAAACAAACTAGAGATATTCCAGGCAACTGGAATACCGTGTACTATGGGTAAAATTGTACACCTCTGCAGAGTGATAAACTATTCGAATAGCCGCGCTCGCGGTCATGAGCATGTTTAGTGCGGTTGGTATGGCGGTAGCTTTGCTTTTTAAAACTGTTTTGTCACAAAAGATTGGGATAATGACATGGGGTTTTTCATTTGTTAAGTTAACTGCCATTTCTATGGCTTTGTTGCTATGTCTATAGCAGAATTGTCATTCCTGTGACTGATTTGCTATTTCTATAGCAAGACTGCCATTTCTATGGTTGAACATGAATTTGTCAGTGCCATTTCTATGGCAAAACCTGATTATATTTTTGCTTACAACCGAGTAGGGTTGTGAGTGTTTGTTGTTACTTGTTCGGTTTTACTTATCTTCTCTGTACTTACTTTTTCATAAACTGCTCTTTCAAATTCCGTTGCAAATTATTACTTATGATTATTGCAAATAAACCTGGCTTTGAACAAAAGAACTTGTAGAATAGAGCCATACATTTGACAGCCTTGCATCTAATATGATTTTTTGCGATACACTACAAGTCTTGCTTGAGTACACAAGTACTCAATCTTGCTATTGTTGTTGGTTTAGAATTTGTAGATGTTTACGCCTGCATTTACCAATTCTTTGCACCGAACCTCGAGGGTTTGGTGACGGGTCTACCTAGGCCTTGTTTCCTTGTCGGTTGCCTGCGGGATCGGATGGGTACACCGCTGGACTTTTGCTACTACTACTATGTCTTCCGCTGCTATTTATTTTGTTTACTCTGGTAACTGCTTTTATTTGGCCAGTCGGCCGTTGTTGTAATAACTTTTGTAAAGCTTAAGTAGATTACACCATTTTGCTTTACTTTAGAATGTGGTTGTATGGTTGTGAATACCAAGAGTTGTGAATGTGTGTGCTAGCATTAATTCCTGGGACTAGCACAGTATATACATAAGATTCACAGGTATTCCACGTCCGGGGGTCTGACATGTAGATGGATAAAACCTCACTACGAGATGACATAAAGTATATCCATGTGTGGTGAGAGAAATCATCAATAAAAATTATATAATATCGATGACCTCCTTTCGAAACAAAAGGAGCCGGACCCCATATATCAGAATGAACAAGATCAAAAGGACGCTGTGATACTGACTCACTAGAAGGATAAGGAAGTTGAAGCTGTTTACCAAGCTTACAACCCTGAAAATTTAGAGAAACATCACCAGACATAGACTCTAAATGACCACGACGAAGTAAAGAAGATAGACGTGATCTAAAAAGATATCCCAAACGATGATGCCACTGAGCAAAAGACGCAGTGGAGGATGCAACAGAAGCGGCGGCGACGGTGGAGGCAACAAGACTGGCAGGTGCAGTAGAAGGAAGACGAAGCCAGTCAAGCTCCTAGAGACACTGTGAGTCACGGCGGCGAGGGCCAGTACCAATTAGAGTCCCTGTGTGTCGATCCTAAGCACAAGAATCAGAATCGAAAATAACACGACAACCATGATTAGTGAGCTGACCGGCATATATGAGCTGCACGGTTAGTTTGAGAACATAAGAAATAGCAGGAATATGAAAAGATGAATTCGAAAGAGTGCCTTGTCCTGCGATAGAAAGGGGGGTACCATCTACTATCTGAATAGTGATAGGAGCAGCTAAAGGACGAATAGAAGTGAGACTGGTGGAATTAGATGCCATATGAAAGGAAGCACTAGAGTCAAGAATCCAGGGTGATATACCTGAGGAAGAAGTAGAAGGTGGTCTCTCACTAGAAGACTGTGCAGCAGAACCAACAGAACCGATGGTGCAAGAGCAACCATGCGATACAGCAGTGTGAGAAACTCCTGAGAATCAGAACCACCAGTTCCCTGTGGAGGACAGCTACCATGATGTAAACCCTTCTTCTTCTTGTAGCAGGTCTGCTGTACATGTCCATCCTTATTGCAGTAAGTGCAGTGTAGTCCCCTACCAACAAAGGTATCCATCGGTGAAGGCACCACCGGTGAAGGAGTAGTCAAGACGAAAGTGTGTAGAAATTGGAGGAGCTGCCAGAATCGAAGGAAACGACGGTGACGGCAGCAGACCTGCAACACGAAGGCGAATCTCCTCAGCACGAACAGCGGCAAGGGCCTCCAACAAGGTCACACGAGGGTGGCGTGCCAGCAACTGAGCATGAGTCTGCTCATACTCGGCCCGGAGACGGGTTAAGAAGTCACAGATACGACGAAGCTCCAGGTGAGACTGCTGACGTTGACAGCACTGACACGTGTGGCAAATATCCGGTCCCAAAGAGTCAATCTGACACCATACCGTAGACAATTGGGCATAGAACTCATCCATAGTGGCATCTCCCTGCTACAACGACTACTCCTGACGCACAACAGAAAGATACAACGAATCATCAGACGGCTCGTAGCGGTTGCGCAGATGTGTCCGCATCAACTGTGCTGAAGTCAAACCAACCACATCTCCAGTGAATTGCACCTCCATGCTAGCAACCAGAATAGCAGAGGCACAGACATCCTCATCAATCCATGTCTTGTAGGAAGCATACTGTATCTAAAAAGTTTCCATAGCATCCTCAAAAGCATTAGGTGCCTCTTTACGAACATCTTCGGAAGTAGTCTTCGGGAGAACAGGCTCAGCAGGTGGAGCAGGGCGAGGCGGGCAAGGTAACTCACCGGTAAGAAACTCCCAAAAGCGCTGACCACGTATGTGGAGACGCATGTGCTGAAACTAGTCTCGATAATTGAGACCATCGAAGATCACCGGGTAGCGAGGAACAGAAAAAGTACCTATTGGAAGGCGGCGCTGGACGACGCGGCGACCAAGACAACTAAGGCTAACAGGCGGTGCTGGACAGCGCGGCGGTTAGACCGACGTTTTTTTTAACGGGCTGCTCGCTAGAAAGGCCGAGGCCTACTCGGCCTGAAAGCCAAACGCGCACGGTTCACGGGGGAACCCTAGTGTGCCCCCAGGAGCAGCGGCAGCGGGGTGGGCGGTGGGTCTAGCCGGATCTGGAGGCGGCGGTGGCGGCGGTGGGATCTAGAGCTATCCGGCTCGGGTAGCGCGGGGAGGGGCTGGATCCGGGTGAAGCAGCAGCGGCGACGACCCCAGTGCGGCGGCGGCGGATGCGGTGGAACCAGAAGTGGCGGCGACGGCGAGGGCCTGAGGGCGCTCGGCGTCGCATAGGCGGCGAAGCCGAAGGGATCGCGGCGCGCGGAGGCGGTTGAACCCGAGACCGCTCGGCGACGATGAGAGCGGCAAGATCTTGAGGACGCGCGGGGGTGGCGGAAGTCGGAGGTCGCGCGATGGAGTCGGAAGCCGGAGGTCGTGCGGTGGAGGCAGTGCGAGAGCCTAGACGGGTCGCGCCACGGCGCAAGCGGAAGCTTGACGGACGCTGCGGTGAAGAGGCAACGTGGTCGAGGCAGAGGCACAACGCTTGCTGTCAGACGCTGGCGCGGCTTTAGGCCGCAACTTCAGGGGAACCGGCGGCGACATGCGACGGGTGGTGCAGAGGACACGGGAAGGGCGGCGGCGGTGGTTGGCAGAAAGACTGGCGGCGGCAATGGTAAGACCCTAACCCTAACCTCGCTCGATACAATGTTATGAATAGCGCTTGTATTCATTATGAGGGCAATGGGCCATATATATATATATATATATATATATATATATATATATATATATATATATATATATATATATATATATACATAAGTATAGGTGGCATATATGCAAGGAACCCCTTATACAATAGGGAAAATACATATACATCTAACACATCTAACAATTACAAGCATGAAGCATGGTATCAAGAGATTGTTTTTGCGTAACATCAGGATAACCATCACTTCTGTGTCATTAACAATATCATAGAGCTATGAGGAAACAATTGCTAATGGCTCATCAAATAGGCACGCCCTCCCAAAATCAGATTCTTGTGCTTTTTCATTCAACCTTTTCGAATACTTTTCAATGCTTTATGTTATTTCGTAGCCACCATCTTGACATAGGATATTTTTAAAGAAAGTTTGATTAGTACCTTCATTAGGGATGACTGGAATAATGAAGGTTAGTTTACAGGTCAATCTTATTGAACCCGCATCCTGATACAATTGGGCTGGAACCTTGCTAAGTTCATGGTGATTAGGGGGACCTGGAACTACCTTACAGTAGTTAATTTGGAGGACCCGGAACATTTATCATCTGTCATTCAGCAGACGCAGGCAGGTAAGCTACTTCATCAACTTTTATTAAAGTCAAATCTTGATGCATGAATTTTATAGCTATTACAACTTTATCATCTTGACTAATAATTTGGATTTCATTGTTTCAGTTATTTGATTACGGTGAAGTTTTTTTGACCAATAATTTGGGTATCCTTGTTCCAGTTGTTTAATTTAGCTGA
Source organism: Phyllostachys edulis (assembly GCA_036346405.1). Classification (NCBI taxonomy): domain Eukaryota; kingdom Viridiplantae; phylum Streptophyta; class Magnoliopsida; order Poales; family Poaceae; genus Phyllostachys; species Phyllostachys edulis. Next base: position 125,791 of record JAYEVD010000423.1, on the reverse strand, counting down.
AGTCACCTCCCAAGTAAACAGTGGATTCTACAGCATCAATGGACTAACTCAGTGGATAGGTATTATTTGGTACATGAGGCTCAAAAGTATATTTAAACCAAGGATAGTTCTTTTATGTTACAAATAGGAAAAGGAATGAAACATACAAGATGAAATGGAAAGCAAAAATGGTGACAACATAACTGACTTTATAATCACCAAAAACATGCCTTTGTGACCACAAGGCCGCAAGTGGACATTTGTAAACTTGTAAAAATGAGTGTAACACTTCATTGCTTGCCCAGATTAGGTGGTTGCTCGTAATTCATGAATAGGCATATGAACTGCACACCCCTTCTTTATGGCATTCAATTCGTCGACTACATCGTCCATCTTCATTCTTTGCCTTGGGGAGTACTCGCAGCACGCTAGAGCAAGTCTAAATATAGGATAAATGATTAAATCTATGATATCTTGGGTGTTTCCACTGTAGGTTGCGCTAACATCCAATATATCATGTAGATTGTTTGGATAGGCCATCTTGACGTGGTTGACAAGACTTATAGCACCGTTGACGAAACTGTCAGTTGGCCTTCTTCCGGTAAACATTTCCAACAGCAATACCCCATAGCTATATATATCACCATCCGTGGAGGCTTCAGATCCTGACCCATACTCTGACAAGGTTTTGTTGGCCACATAATTATTAGAAAAAAATTAGGTGGATTTCACTCAATAAATCGACTTGGCTAAATAAAACATTGATATGACATTTCTTATTTTTGCTTCTTTAGGTCACATGAAAATACCAGATTATCAGTTTATCAAACGAATAATATTTAAAGGAGACAAAATAGCTGCTTATTGAGATTCATCAGCAATACATCTAATTAAATAATAATTGCTGACCTGGTGCCACATATCCAACTGTGCCTTTAATTACAAACGAGCTGCTTTCAGTTCCACCATGATTTTGCTTGCATGCTTCAGCGTGCATTATCTTTGCTAGACCAAAGTCTGTAACACGTGCAACCATGTCATCATCTAGAAGGATGTTGCTTGGTTTAATATCACAGTGAACTATGGGCGGCTCAATATGATGGTGAAGATATTGCAATGCCTCTGCAACATCAATAGCAATGTACAGCCTATTCATCAAACTCAGCCTTCTAAAGATCATGTTATTTGTTGTTATGTTTGAATGCAGCCACTCATCTAAACTTCCATTGCAAATAAATTCTAGGACAAGTGCCTTGAATTCGTCACCATTATGGTCTAAGCCACTGCACACTGTGATCACCTTGACAAGTTTTCGGTGTCGAATCCTCCTTAGGGCATCACACTCGGTCAAGAAGCTTCTACTGGCTCCTCGTTGGCCAAGATTGAGAACCTTGATTGCCACAGTAACTAAATTCTCATCAAGAATTGTAGTTCCTCTGTATACATTGCCAAAGCTTCCAGAACCAATCAAATTTGCCGAAGAGAATGAATCCGTTGCTGCATGTAGCTTGGCATAGGATATCCTCTCATGCTTCTCACTGAGAAATAGATTTTCTTGATCAACAACGTTCCGTTTGATCCTTTTCTTATTGAAGCAGTATGCAGTTATAGAGCACATGAAGAAGATAAAACTTCCTATAATGCAAAAGGTTAAGATATGCAGTCGATACTGTGAGGCCTGGTGAGAACCTATAGATGGGCATGAAGGGAGTTGCAAGAATGCAGGACCAGCGCATAACATCCTATTACCTGTGAGTGACAATATAGTGGCATTGCAAAAGATCCCTGTATTTGGCACTGGACCAGATAGGTTGTTGAACGAGAGGTTTAGATGAGTTAGAAGTTTGAAGCTTGCCATGAACTTGGGTATGGGGCCTGCTAAGTTGTTGTTGGAGAGATCCAAGTTTTCAAGGCCTCTCAATGCACTTAGGCCTTCTGGGATCTGTCCTTGCAAAAGATTTCCTTGCATGTACAGGAATTGCAATTCGACACAACCGCTGAGGGTGTCTGGGATTTCACCAGATAGCTTATTCATTGAGAGGTCAATCGTGCCGAGGTTGTTCAAATGCCCTATCTGTGACGAAATGGAGCCACTTAGAGCATTGTTGGAGAGATTGAGAAATGTGGTCAAGGAGTTAATACTAAGTATCTCTTGCGGAATTTGGCCCCTCAGGAAGTTCCAGGAAAGATCGATGGATTTAAGATTTGTCAGATTACCAAGGGTTGCTGGAATGCTGCCGTCCAGAGTGTTATTAGACAGAATGAGGTTGTTCAATTGCGTGATATTGCCTAATGATTGTGGAATCTGCCCATGGAATCTATTGTGTGATAGGTCAATATAAGAGAGGCTAGAAAGCCGGCCAATAACCAGAGGTAAGGTGCCTGTGAAGAGGTTATGGGCCAGGTTGAGCTTTTCGAGTTTTTGAAACATCCAAAACTCTGCAGGTATGGTCCCAACTATTTGGTTTCTGCTAAGGTCAATATATGCGATCTCTTTAGTTAGGTTGGCAATATTGATTGGCATAATACCTACGAGGTTGTTCTGTACAAGGTCTAGTACTGCCAAGTTGCTACAGTTGGTTAAGGATTTGATGAAATCCCAATCCCTAGGCTCTCTAGCTACAAGCTCATTGTACCCTAACAAAAATACCCTCAAATGACCATGGATGCCAATATCCCGTGGAATCAGACCATGATAACTATTTTCGCGAAGCATCAAATATTTAAGTGCAGATGCATTTGACAAGGATGCTGGGATTGGGCCCTCGAATTGGTTCACCATGGTGCCGAAAACCTTTAGCTTGGGAAGCTTAGAGCCAATGTTGAGCGGCAGGGAGCCTGACAACTGGTTAAAACCAAGGTCCAACTCTTCAATGGAAGAAATATTGAAGATCGATGGAGGAACTTGACCTTCCAGTTTGTTAGCTTGGATATTTAAAACAATTACTTTAGTCATTTTACCCAGAGCTGCGGGGATATTGCCATTGAAGCCATTTTGTGAAAGATCTAATCTTGTCAATGATGTCAGGTTGCCCAGCCAGCTCGGGATTTGGCCATGGAAGTTGTTGTTCTCAATGCTAAGTACTGTCAGGGCTGTGAGATTGGACAGTGACATGGGAATATCACCGCTGATATGGTTCTGGCGGATGCTAAAACGGGTGAGCTTTGATAAATGACCAAGAGGAGCAGGGATGGTACCAGACAGATAGTTCACGCTCAAGTTCATGGCACGAAGCTTTGCGCAACCACCTAGGTAGAATGGGATCGCCCCGTTCAGGTTGTTGACCGACAGATCAAGGACGCGGAGGCGGGTGAGGTTGCCAAGCTGTGGGGAGATGGAGCCGGCCAGTCCAAAGCCCCGTAGGCGTATGGCAGTGACATGGCCTGGGTGCCGGCGGTCACTGCAGGCCACGCCGGTCCATCGGCAGAAATCAGGCGCCGGCGTGTTGGTGCCATTGCTGACGGCGTTCCACGAGGACAGTGCCTGTCTTGGGTCATTGGTTATGTGGGATTTGAACGAAAGGAGCACTGAGAGGTCACTGCCATTGATAGATTGTGAGTTGGATGTGAGCAAGAGGAGGGTATGGGTGAGAAGAGAGAGCATCGAAAGCTGCCATGTCCTCTCAATCATCATTGTTGAGCAAGGAGGTGGAGCCGTGGAGCTGGTATTGTGGTGGTCTATACTGGTGTGGCAGTCATTAAATAAGGCATACAAATCTACACCAGTGGCTGTTGGAATTTTTCTTGCTCTTTGCACTCTCTCTGCGCACGTTCCAGAGAAACCTCAAGAGATGCACTCGCTTTAGCCGTAGGTCCCGCTGCCCTTTTTCTCCTACCAGCTGAAAGCGATGGCTTGAGCACCCTTGTTCCCGTACACAAAGACAAGGAGCCGTGCCTCTTCACGTTGTCTTTCTTCACGTGATGGAACACAATAGTCTTCGGCTCGTCTTCTCAAGATCGCAATACAGCAGATAGCAGTACAACGTCTGCTGGAAAGAAAAGACGAACTCCGAGACAAAATGAAACAACCGCGAACCCAATCAATTTCTTTGGAGCACCTGCTCCTCCACCTTTTTGGTCTTTTCTTATTTCTTCTCCTCAACTCATTGTTACATGACTGAATCTTATATAGGCTACTAAAAATACATACTGTAACTCGGATGACCAAATACAACTCGGACTCAACTTCAAAAGAAAAGCAAAACAGACCGCATACATGCCTCCAAAAAGAAACTAACCAAACAAAATTAAATCCATCAATCACCCCCTTAATCTTGTTTCTTCATTTTGATCACGCCAATCTTCTCTCTCATCTGAACTTCCAAGCCTTCCTCTTTTACCTGCACTCCTATGTGCCGTTCCTTCCTAGGCCGATACCGCCCTACCGCCTGCACTTGCTCCATCCTGAGCCATGCACAAAGCAACATTTGCCGCGCCTTACACTTAGACTGAACTCATCCTTTCTTGCACGCCCACCTGGGCTTCGCCATTGCCGGAGCCTCTCGCTCCTCTCTCTTGGACTAAGTCTGCTCACTTCCCCTCGTACATCTTAGCTGAGGCTACACCGCTTCTTCCTCTTGTGTCAACTTTGTGTACGTCGTGCCCTTCATACGCATGGAACTCACCGCCCCCTGTAGCGCCCTGTGTGCCTTGCTGTGCGCCATCTGGACCTACAAATTCATACAAATAGTAGATTTAAAGGAATTTTCGAGAAAAATGCACAACATAAACAATTCTGAAAAAATTACACAAACAAGTACACTGTGTCAGGAACCTTCACAAAACATTTCATAATTGTTGGAGCTCATTTGCTATATTTAGAAATTTCTATAAACAGTACTTTTTGGAACAAAGAGAATCCGCGTCCCTAGGGGTCGGACGACGGTATTTCCGTGCCCCTGGGGGCGGACAAGGCATTTCCGTGCGCCCAGAGGACGGATTCGCCATATGTCGTGTCCTCGGCAAATCCGGTCCTCTGAGGGCATGGACAAGATGTCATTTTTTTTTTTGATGCGCGTGAGAGGCTAGTTTTGCTATTGCGCACGTCAATGATACTATTTTAGCCAAAAACTCCACCCTTTTGTGCGAATGCAACTAGAGATATATGACATAATTTCAGTAGTTGTAATATTCCAATGATGTTATAGCGTACTAACATGACACTGGTATTAACTGGAAGTCTGCGTTAATTCAAACCCTTTTATTTGAAGCTGTCACTGGCGGAAGCTTGACAACGGCAATAAATCAGAGGCCGAGAAAAAAATAGTGCCATAGAATTCCAAGTTCATGTGGCCCTACTTGCTCCATCAGAAAGGGACCGAATATTGAAAATTCTATGTTCGTGTGATCAAATAGCTAAATTGGTCAATAATGAAAAGTTGTGAATGATCTGCCATGTGGCTATCAAACAATGTTTAAATAATTTTTTAGGAAAAAAAGTCTCTGTCCATCTGTGTCATTATCTTTGGCAAAAGAAAACCTTAGTCTATCTCCCTGTGATATTGACTTGTGAAGTTATCATGAATTTACTCAACTCTACGGTTTTTCTGAAGGCTTGTGAAGTTATCATGAATTTACTCTACTCTACGGTTTTTCTGAAGGCTCGAGGAGGGTGGCAACGAAATCTCGAGCTCCTGGTGGCTAGGGCTAGGGTTTTGAGTGGCGGCGGGTGCGGTTGGGTGTGGTGGCCGAGGACGGCGTCTTTTTATAACGCAGGGACGGTCGGGAGAGTCCCTGGCGTGCACACCAAGAAATTGAGGCGGCGGAGTCTAAGCCGGACGCTGCTGAAGACGATGAACAGTAGCGAGGGTGGGCCCACACATCAGTGACGGTGTGTTGGTGATAAGCCCTAGAGGCAATCAAAGATATGATTGTATTCAATCTATGTTTATGAGTTATAGAATAAATGTTATCATGTTCATTGGATGTATTATCATTTATAAAGATTACCAAGTATGTGACTTGTTGGTGAAGCTCTTTAAGTTATATGATGACATTCTAAATGTATCCCTCGTCAGATGTCACTGGTTGGATGTAACATCACAAAGTTATGTTACAAAAAATAAAATTAATAAAGTTATAATTTTATTGGATTTTTTGAAATTTAAAGTTAAAAAGAAAAAATTATTAATTTTTTTTCGATTATCTGGATTTTAAAAGGTTTTTTTTTCCTAATTTCCAGAAGTTAAAATAACCTATGTGCAAAAATAAAAACCAACTTTAATTTGGAAATGATTTTATTAAGTTCAAAATAATTCAGGAAATTTCTGTGAATTGTTCTAGAATTTTTGAACTCTATTTGCTATTTTCTAAAAGCCCTTTTGATTTATTGCTATTTATCAAATTCGAAAATTAATTAATATTCCCCAAATCTCCTCGGACCGAAATCTATTTTCCTCGGCCCATTTCCCGCGCCCAGCCCAGCTCCCTCCCTCTCTCTCACTGATGCTTTGGCCCCACCCGTTAGCCACCTCCTTCTCTCTTTCTCATTTCCACCTGGGCCCCACCTTTTGGGTGCCATCTCCTTGCTCCTTTTCTTCTTCCTCTAGCCGCCCGCATCCGCCGCCATTAGCGCCCACCACAAGCTTTGAACTACCATGATTTTTCTCCCCTGTTGTTCGCAAAAATATGCTCATCATCCCCCTCATCCATGCGCGATTTCATTGAACTAAAGGAATACGAGTAGGCTACACCAGCTGACAATTCAAAAAATTCTACCACGTAAACCAGGATGCCATATAAGTAAGAGATCATAGATCGTTACCACCAAACGCGCGGTGTAGCGGAAGAAGAGTTAGAGCAGCCTGGTCCAACGAATAGTGCGTCGATGTAGTGGTCGTAGTCGATCGACCAGCGTTCTCGTAGGTTGATCGTCTCCTCCGACAACCTCTATAGTTCCTTGTGAAGATCGCGGATCGTCATCAAGCGCAACAGCAACCGTAGTAGCGTCTCTACGGTATCCACACGTCTAGGGCAGGAGCATCACACGCCGGTGTGCTAGCACCAAGTCGCATGGGAAGGCTCTCTTCAAGAAGATGGTGGCTAGGGATTCGGTGGAGCAACTCACGTGTATCGCCTTTTTCCAATAGCCTCAAGCATCTCCTTATATAGTGCCCGTGATGGATCCTATCCGAATACGTTTGACGAATCGTATCTGTACTGGTTTGTTTCAACCCATTAAGTGTGTGACCCGTTAAGTTCATGCGTAATCGGTTGTGACTTGGAAACTCATTTCCGATCACTAGTCGTTAGCGGCTCCTAGCAGGACATAACGATTCTCGAATACATACGAATTATATCGGATGAACCTTAATGCAATACGATCTACGGCCAGGTCCATATCACTAACGACCAGCTCGTATCTCTATACGACCAATTCATATTTGATCTCAACCAGTTCGTAACTCCTTACGACCAGGTTTCGACCACTTTAGTGATCATGTTCGACCAGCCTACGACAAGCTCGTATCTCCATATGACTAGTCTGTATCTGATTAAACTCTACGACCTTCTCGTATACTCCTTTGCCTCACGATATCCGGTTGAACTCCCAGTGAGATATTGTCATCCATAGACTGTTCAATACTTTCTCGATCAAGTGTCGGATAACTTCACGTGGTCGAACACTTCGACCACTAGTAGCATGGCCATGCACTTTCTTTATCCGACCACATCGAGAGGCCCAAAGATATCTCTCCTGTTATGTTAGGAGGGGCAAATTCCATATCCGACCAGTCACATTCCTCTACATGTTTTACAACATACCTGAAACTACCTTTATAACTACCCAGTTACGGAGTAGCATTTGTCAACCCCAAAGTGTACTGTTATGCATGTAGGAAACCATGCCGATCTCAGGTCTAAGGATTATACATCATCATTGCTTGAGACCAACTAATGACATATGAAATCATAACAATCTCAATAGTGTCTCAAGGTGGGTTAACCCAACCCCATGTTTTTTTAACATGTGTTCACATTATTGATTCGATATCACTATATCCATGACCGGTGAAACATGATCATCAATCAATTCATGTGCTGGTCGATAGGATCATCGATGTTCCGACCAGTGACATCTGTCTAAGGATACTTTTAGAATGACATCATATAAGTTAAAAGAGCTTCCCCAACAAGTCACAAACTTGTCAATCTTATAACCAATGATTCATCTAAGGAACAGAATAACATTTATTCAATAACTCATAAACATAGACGTGATACAATCATCTCTTTGATTGCCTCTAGGGCATATCACCAACAGTCTCCCACTTGCACTAGAGTCAATCATATAGATATCTTATACCCATTGCTCTTTTGTGTGCCTCATGCTTAGGTTGCGGGATAGGCTTTGTCAACGGATCAGAAATATTCAAATCTGTGTGTACTTTGTATTACTTCACATCACCTCTCTCAATGATCTCACTAATGATGAGATACCATCGAAGTATATACTTGGACTTTTGATGCGATCTAGGTTCCTTAGCTTGTGCAATGGTTCCACTATTATCACAATAGAGATCCATTGGACTAGAAGCACTAGGTACAACACCCAGTTTACAAATGAACTTCCTAATCCATACGGTCTCTTTTGTAGCTTCCGAAGCCGCAATGTATTCAGCCTCTGTTGTAGAATCAGCAACCGTTCCCTGCTTGGCAGCTTACTGCTCCTCCATTCAAACAAAACACAAACCCAGATTGTGATATGAAATCATCCTTGTCAGTTTGGAAGCTAGCATCGGTGTAACCATGTATGACCAGCTCTTCCTCACCTCCATAAACAAGGAATGCATCCTTAGTCCTTCTCAAGTACTTAAGGATATTCTTGACTGCTATCTAGTGACCTTCACCTAGATCTGACTGATATCTGCTTGTAACACTTAGAGCATACGACATATCTGGTCGTGTACATAGTATATATGGCATACATGATAGATCCTATAGCCGAAGCATATGAGATTCTACTCATTTTGTCTTATTCATCAGTGGTCGTAGGACACTGACTCTTGTTAAGATTAATGCTATGTGCCATGGGCAAGAAACCTTTCTTGGAATCTTGCATGTTGAACCGTTTCAACACTTTGTCTATGTACATATCCTGGCTTAATCCAATTAGCCTTTTAGATCTATCTCTATAGATCCTTATACCAAGAATATATACTGCATCTCCTAAATCATTTATCGAGAAACTATTTCTTAATGAAATTTTAACAGATTCAAGCTTTGGAATATCATTTTCGACCAGTAGTATGTCATCCACATACAAGATCAGAAACACAAGTTTGCTCCCACTAACCTTCTTGTAAACACAAGGTTCTTCTTCGTTCTTGATGAAGTCAAACCCTTTGACCACTTCAACAAAACGAATGTTCCAACTTCGAGATGCTTACTTTAATCCATAAATAGATTTATTAAGTTTGCATACATTTCTAGCTTCCTTTGGATCGACAAAATCCTCAGGCTGTGTCATGTACATATCCTCACTTAGGTTTCCATTTAGGAAAGCCGTTTTGACTTCCATTTGCCATATCTCATAATTGAAATATGCAGCAATAGCTAGAATGATCCGGATAGACTTAAGCATAGCGACAGGATAGAAGGTTTCATCATAATCAACACCTTGGATTTGTCTGAAACCCTTTGCAACTAGTCGTGCCTTATGAATGTGAACATTTCCATCCATATATATCTTTCTCTTAAAAATCCACTTGCACTCAATGGTTTTAACACCTTCAAGTGCATCAACCAAGTCCAAAACTTGATTGTCATACATGGACTTTATTTCGGATCTCATGGCTTCAAACCATGACTCAGAGTCTAGGTCTACCATCGCTTCCGCATAAGTTTTAGGCTCATCATTATTCAATAATAAAACGTCATGCCCATACTTTATAGGCAATTGATGTGCCGTTTTTGATCTACGTGGGGCTGATGCCTCATCTATAGGTTTAACAATATTTTGTTCATCCTGTAGAGGTTCAGCAGGAGTTGAAACATTTTCAGATGGTTCTCGAATTTCTTCGAGTTGCATCTTGCTCCCACTGACCCGTTTGGAAAAAAACTCTTTATCCAAGAAGACACCATTACGGGCAACAAACACTTTGTTATCTACCCGATTATAAAAAAAATATCATTTAGTTTCCTTAGGATACCCTACAAAGAAACACTTATCGGACTTAGGTGTGAGTTTATCATACGTCAAACGTTTGACATATGCCTCACAACCCCTTACCCTAAGAAAAGACAATCCATGACTCTTCCCAGTCCATATCTGATATGGCGTCGTTTCTACAGTTTTTGATGGAACCCTATTTAAAGTGAAAGCTGCTATTTCTAGAGCATATCCCTAGAATTGCAATGGAAGATCAGATTGACTCATCATTGACTGAACCATGTCCAACAATGTTCGGTTCTGCCGTTCCGACACCCCATTATATTGAGGCGTTCCTAGCGGAGTGAGTTGTGGAACAATTCCACACTTTTTTAGATGATCACCAATCTCATGGCTCAAATATTCATCTCCACGATTAGATCGTAGACATTTGATTGTCTTGCCAAGTAGATTCTGCACTTCATTATGAAATTCTTTGAACTTTTCAAAGGATTCCGACTTATGTCTCATCAAGTAGACATAGCCATATCCACTGAAATCATTAGTAAAAGTTATGAAGTACTGAAAACTACCTCTGGTCGGAGAACTCATTCGATCACATACATCCGTATGTATAAGGGCCAACAGGTCACTCGCCCTCTCACCTCTGGTCGTGAAGGGTGCTTTTGTCATCTTGCTAAGTAAACAAGATTCACATGTTTCAAATGATTCAAAATCAAATGAGTTTAGAAGACCATCTTTATGGAGCTTCATCATGCGCTTCTCATTTATATGACCTAGACGACAATGCCAAACGAAAGTGGAATTCACATCATTAGGTCGAAGTGTAACATCCTAAACTTGGGTTTGTGTTTCAAATATATAAAAATGAGGATATTTTAAAACTTTTGATGCATCATGTGGTTATTTGAAATTTCTGGAAATTCTTTCAAAGGTTTTGTTGATTTCAAAAACTTAATGCTTTAATTGACTAGAAGCAAAACCCTTTGAAACTTTCTAACCAAATCTTATGATCATCCTCTGGAATTATTTTTCCTAGGTTCTAGAACTTCTTCGTGACTCCTCTGAAAAATTTCATAATTTTTAGATTTTTTTTGCTATTTCAAAAGGGCTAGTCAAACCAGTTAGACCCCTAGTCAAACCCCTAGGGCAGCAACTTATAATTTTTCTAGAGAGAAATGCAGTCCATGAAAAATTATGGAAAAATCACAAAAGGTTTTTCTTAGATCCAATAACCTTCCATAAAAATGTCAGAATTTTTGGAGCTATGAAACTCTCTAAGAATTCGCTAACCATCTCTGCTTTGTTTTCCAAAAATCGGTTTTCCCTGTTCAACTGACTCGGACCGGACCTTGTTGACTTGACTCGATCGAATCAACTTAATGCACCGGCGCACCTGGCACGAGACCAACATTCGCACGGGCCGTCTGATCTGAATCGGACCGTCCAGATCGGTTGGACGTTCGAACCGTCTGAACGACCAACACAACCCGGACCATCAAATACCAATCGAACGGTCCGAATGTCTCTGACTCGAGCCCAACAGTCGTGACTCAACTTGATCGCACCGCCTGGCTGCACCGTGCCGAGCCGCTTCGCCTTGAGTCGCTAACGTCGTGGCCCCACTCGTTAGCTTCGTCTCCCTTGCTAACGAGCATGCGGGCGTGAGCAGAGCTCAAGCGCTACGCGGCCGAGTGCCTCTGCGTGTCCCCATCAACAGCGTCAATCCGCCACCCTTCTCCTCCACTCAGAGGTTCACCTGCTAACGCCACTCCCTTTTCCGTTTCTTTCCTGAGCTTAACCCCGCTTCATCGCCTCCATTCACCTCATTCCTCCTCTCGGTGGCTGAGGAGGAAGAGGCTCTCCTGTGCTCAACTCTCGGGTAAGCTTCGTGCTTTTGCCTCCCTTTCCGTCTTCGACCATCGTCGTCTTCATTTATGCTAATGCCAGCCTCTCTAACCACTTGTAGCATCTGGGACACGAAGCTCGTCGTTTTAGGTTCCGGTGCGCGCTCTGAAGGCCTCTACCGTGCCATTAGTGCTCCTGTTGAGCCATTCTCTCGCCTTTCCGCGTCATCTTGCGTCCCGCAGTATGAGGAAGTTTTCCCCTCAATCTATTTGTTGGATCATTCGTAGGAGCTCGCAGATTTCGAAGTTCCTCCATTTTCGGCCGCTAGCACCCCTTTCTTCTCCGACGACGTTCGGGTGAGCCATCCATCGATTACTCGTTTTTACAAGCTCTAATGGTCTCACTTGAGCTCCCTTAACCTCCCTTTTGTCATCTTCTGAGCCCGAGCCATTCCCCCCCATAGTGAAGCTCCAAGCCGCTATCTTCGTCTTCGACGCCGGCGAGCCTCCGACTAGCTGGTCCTCTCCTCAGCTCTCAGGTAGGTTCACTGGACCTTCTTGATACTTATGTGCGTGCTAGTTAGCTCATTTAGCCACCAGGTGGCGACATGCACCGTAGCCATAGCACCACCTCCGCTCTCTGTCGTAGCGCCGCCGCGTCGGACCACCTCCGGTGATGCTCCGACCACCCCTAGCTTCGCTTTAGCATCCGCTTTCTATTTCAGCTCTTATCCGGCGCCGTCATGGCGCGTAGCGCCAGCGAGCCACTGGGCAAAGCCACGGGCGCGAGCTCCTCTGCGTGGCATGCTCCAACAGCCATTGTAGCAGCGTGGTTAGGGTAAATCTGCGTCATTTAAATAGCTAATGATTGGTTAGTTAGTTAATGGCTGTTCTAAAAACTCTATTGTATTGCTTACAAGTGGGCCCAAGTGCTTTATTTGCATAGTAGCGCCACCGAGTTCGTAGACCAGTGAACCGGGTCATGGACCTTGGTCCACGCCCTATTCTGTGGACCGAGCCTATGACAGGCGGGTCCCACATGTTAGGCTATTAAAATTCAGAATTTAAATAGAAAATGGCACTATGTAGTGGACCCCACATGTCATTGACAGTGGCTGGTTTCTTCTCGGTAAGAAAAGTAATTAATGCTTTATTAAAATCTGAAATGCTTTATTTGTGAACTGAAAATTGTCTTAAACTTAAAAAATGCATAAGTAATTCATTTTAACTCCTTTTTGGATGAGACAAATTTTGTTGGGTTACATTTTTAGTGTACTTTAATCCAAAATTGGTTTGAGTCTTGTTACTGTTCCAAAGATTATGTTAGTAGAATTACTTTCGGTTTAGCATTATTTTTGCCCGAAAAATTCGTCTAACTTGAAAAATGCATAAGTATTTCTCTGTTACTCCAAATTGAGTGAAATCAATCTTGTTGGATTCCTATGTTAGTGTACTTTATTGTAGAATAGGTTTTGAGTATGTTACTATCTCTGAAAATCATATTTTACATATGATTTGTGCACTACTTTCATGACTTTGAAAAATCATAAGAAATTCATTATAACTCCAAATAAGGTGAATCAAATTTTATTGTTCATCTCATGTGGTGCTCTTTCTACCATAAAATTTTCATGTTCACCACCTCTCTGGAAATGTTCACCAAAACATTTAAATCGGATGAACAGTAATACATAGCAATTTCTTTGGATTTTCTTAAAATTTGATTTTTAAATTGCCATAACTTCCTCATACAAACTCTAAATCAATTGATTTTTGTTTCTAAATTCATTTAAAATCATGCTTTACCTTCTATTTAAATTTCATGATTTTTGGATGATTTTGAATTTTTTGAGTATTTTCGCTGTTATTCGTTCTTATTGTTTCTTCTTGAATCTTTCGATGGGTTCCGACGAATTCGTTGAGTACAAGAGTGATCCTCTGCAGCAAGAAAGTTATCTCCAGCAAGGCAAGCGGTTTTTCTTTGATCATGTTGATCCTATTACTTTCAAATTCTATTATCTTGTTTGCAAAGTGTATGTATGCATGCTCTATTTTGATGTTAAATTATCGTTTGAGTAGTTGATCCTATAGTTGCATAAATTGTAGGTAAATGTTCATCCTCTACCACTAAGCCTAGGTTTATATCTGTTGTGATGAAGAGCTCGATGGATGGGCTCTAGTCACTTTACTTGTAGTATACGAGTTGATGTCGCTTAGCAATACTTAGAACGGTAGAATGGGGATCATCGCTTTGGCGGTGGTCGTTATATCATCACTTTAAATTACTTGGGTCAGGGTACTCATGTATGTAATTGTATTTGGAAAACTAAAACTGAAAACAAAAAGATTTAGACTTGGGCACATTGTTGATGGTGTGATTATCAGGTGTGTGGATGGTGCCTAAATCAACAAGGACCGAACATCTTGTGTCACACTATCCAAGCATTATTGCGTGCATCCACATGAGGGTATTGGGAACCCCTCTTGACTCAGTACTTTGGGAGGTGTTAATTAATGAGTCGCTATTGGTAGATTAGGAGAAAAATGTTCTGTTATTCTATTGTTGTTGGGCATATGCGGGGTGGGATCCGGATTTAGGTTCCCTCGCCCGAGGAGCATCGACAGTTGCTGAGGCTGGGCCGATGTATTCGACACAACGTGTGGGTCCTCCGTGGGAGCCCGGGATGGTCGGTTCGCGGAAGGGTTAACCCACATACGTGCGACTCTTAATTAATTCATTCCATTGGAAAACGTCTCATAGGACTTAGCCTTGCCGGCATACCTAAGGAAGTGTGCTCTATAGCTTGATGAAAAGGCGGTCTGACACGTGGGTAAAGTTGTACACCCCTGTAGGGTATAATCTATTCGAATAGCCTCGTCCTAGGTTATGGACACACTTGGTTAGATTTTGCAAGAGTTAGACTACAACGTTTTCGATAAAACTTGAATTCGGGTGGTACGAATGGGTAATTCGTGCTATGTTGTGGTGGCTATTGGGAAGTCACCTCCAGGATGTTATTTATGCTTATAATTGTTGTCTCACTGTTATTGAAGCAAATAAAAACAGATTTGTTAAAAATTGCTTTCAATCTATTACACTATTATAAATGAAAAATTGCTTTATGTGTTAAATGAACCCTATGGCTTCTCCTCTGATTCAGCTTGCATGTAGCTATGTATAGGTTTGTTATCCGTAAGTCTTGTGAGTACATTTTTGTACTCAACTGCATTGCTTAATTGTTGCAGAGGAGGTTGACCCCCAAGGGGTTAACTACTGTGAGACCGACTTAGTGCAGGACGACTAGCTTGGTGGTCCGGTCGGTTGCCTTGTGGGTAAGAGCAAACCGGTTGGCTTTTGCTTATCGCCATTTTATGGCTTTTGTTTCCGCTGCTACCTTAGTTCTTACTCTTGACATTTGGCCGGTCGACCCTACTTTTGTAATATGAACTTGTATGTCTTTTGTGATGTAAACTTGTAGAATCGGTATATATTGTAATGACTTGTGTATGGAATGGATGCTATATTTTGTGAAGGAATATGTATACCGCTCCTGGGAGGTACATACTACTCCGAGAGTTCGGTTATTTGATTTGTAATGCTAGGACCAATTGGATAGTTAAGTATTACAAGTTAAATACCCCGGGTTCTCATACGAAGTCTCTTAGCATTAATGTTATAGATGGGCTCATCCTCAAGATTCAAAACATACAATCCATTCACCAATGGAGCATGGCCATAAAGCATATCTTCAAAATAAATTGAACAACAATTGTTCTTTATTCTGAACTCATAACCTTCCGCTCATAAACAAGAAGCAGAAATAATGTTTTTGCTTAAGGCTGGAACATAATAACAAATACTTAGTTCCATAACTAATCCTGAGGGTAAAGCTAATGGTAAAATGCTAATAGCTAATGCAACAACTCTTGCTTTATTGCCCACACGAAGATCAACATCTCCTCTTGCCAAGCTTCTACTCCTTATCAGTCCATGCATCGAATTGCAAATATGAACAACCGATCCAGTATCAAATACCCAAGAACTGGTCGGAGAAGTGGCAAGATTAATTTGTGTAACATTTATACCTGAACTGGAAGTCTTACTTCCTTTATTCTTTTTCATTTCTGCTAAGTACTTCTTGCAGTTTGTCTTCCAGTGCCCAGTCTCATGACAATAGTAACATTCTGATTCAGGCTTAGGACCCAGCTTGAGCTTCTTAAGCTTAGCCTTGAGACTCTCGATCTCATCTTTAGTCTTTCGTTTGCCCTTTCTCTTTCTCGACTTACCCTTCTTCTTGAAGGTTGTAGTCTTTTGAACTATCATCACATGATTGGAACTTTTCTTGATGCTCTCCTTAGCACCTTTAAGCATGCCATGCAACTCGGTCATTGACTTCTCTATGCCATTCATATGAAAATTCAATATGATAGTCTCAAAGCTCGTAGGGAGCGATTGGAGAATCACATCAGTAGCCAACTCTTGGCTAAGGGGAAAACCAAGCTTTTCTAAGCTCTCAATGTGACTAATCATCTTGATCACATGAGGACTGACTGGGTTGCCCTCCGACAGCCTACAAGAAAACAATGTCTTAGAGGTATTAAACCTCTCTACCCTTGCTTGATCCTGAAACATACCCTTCAGACCCACAATCATATTGTAAGCGTATGTGGTCTCATATTGCTTCTGAAGCTCAGAGTTCATGGTTGCAAGCATAAGGCAGTGCACATCGAGTGCGCCATTGCAATGCTTCTCATAAGCATTATTTTCAGTTCGAGTAGCATCAGCATTTGGTTCCTCGGGATAGAGACTCTAGAACATATTCCTTCTTTTCTTGTTTGAGAACAATTCTCAAATTATGAAACCAGTCGATGAAGTTTGAACCATTCAACTTTTCTTTCTCAAGAAAAGATTGCAAATTAAAGGTAGGTGTAGAAGAAGTGGTAGGTGCCATGATCTACAGCAGAATATGCAAAAATTCAACACTATGTTTATGTAAGATCTTTTATTAGACAATCATGTTGGTTGTTATGTTCGACCAGTCTACGACCTACTTGTTTCACGATATGACTAGTCTTTACCTGGTCGTATCTCCATACGACTAGTCTGAACCTAGTTGAACTTAATCGTCAATAGTCAATAAAAGATACTCCCACTATAAACCATGTTTCCCTTAAACAACATATAGTGAGTTCAAGATCCATAAATCATTAAGTCCTAGTGAGCTTTGGCATCACTGCTAGAAACTTAGTGATTTTAGGTAAGCAACCCTTTACTAATCATATCACATATGACTCTTGTTTGATCGGTGACATCTCTATGCACGTCCGACCAACACTATGCCCCAAGGCCCAAAACAGTTTTGATAGCCTTATTAAGTAAAACCAACACTATTCATGTGGGTGTCCAACACCCACACCATCTTATTAAGATAGTTAATGGCACTCTACTTCGGTAGACCTACCAATTAACGATCAAAATCGTGATGGTCGCATCAATTGGAAATGCATCAAATTAACTTAGTTTTTGTTGAGGGATACTACTCTACCATGTTAAAACATGATCAAATAGCATGATAGGAATAAACTTTCATAGATAATCAAATTAAACTGTGAAATAGTATGGCCCTTATCATGACGATCTCTATCACTATGCTTCTTGTCCTCCGACCATCATGCTTGAAGTCTCTGACTACATTCATCTACTAAGCAATTACTCCTAAAAGCTAGTAATGAATTACAGACGATAATATCAAGCATCACATGTCGGTACGCAGACCGTTATACAATAATATGTAGCTCAATGACTATCTCATAGCATGACACGTAGGCCATGAAAATCCATTCATGCATCACATACACAATGGGCCATACTATTCACATCAATCCCTGCAAAAACGAGTTATGCATAGAATCCAATTATATCGGACGACATGAACACATACTACTATATAATGCAGCTACGACCACGGTGGTCCTGCATTCTCTGATGGCGGAATTCCGAGACATGATTCTTATTCACGTAACCGAGCCTCGGAAACCATCGGATTAATCATATTAACCCTATTCCGAACCAATCTGATCATTACCTTGATACGACAACGTACTGCGGCATACCTCGATGGCAGAATTCTGACCGGTAAGAGCATCATGCAATATGGTCGTGAACAAGCGCATAACACAATCTGGTACTTATAGCTCATACATCCTCATAGACCTGTCTACTACCGTCGAAAACCCGATCGATCTTATCGACCAGTGCTAGATATCAGACCCAACCAGTAATAGATCTAATCTACTACTGCCACATATCCAGTATATGCGACCGATCTAGATAAAAAACTATACAGGATGGCTCTGATACCACTAAAGGGATACGGGTAGGCTATGCTAGATGACAATTTAAAAAATTCTACCACGTAAACCAGGATGCCATGCCGTGCCCCTGGGGGTGGACAAGGCATTTCTGTGCCCCTAGAGGCCGGATTCGCCATATGTCGTGTCCTCGGCAAATCCGGTCCTCTGGGGCATGGACAAGATGTCATTTTTGTCTTTGATGCGTGAGAGGCTAGTTTTGCTATTGCGCACTCCAATGACACTATTTTAGCCAAAAACTCCCACCCTTTTGTGCGAATGCAACTAGAGATGTATGACATAATTTCAGTAGTTGTATTATTCCAATGATGTTGTAGCGTACTAACATGACACTGGTATTAACTGGAAGTCTGCGTTAATTCAAACCTTTTTATTTGAAGCTGTCACTGGTGGAAGCTTGACAACAGCAATAAATTAGAGGCTGAGAAAAAAAAAATAGTGCCATAGAATTCCAAGTTCATGTGGCCCTACTTGCTCCATCAAAAAGGGACCGAATATTGAAAATTCTATGTTCGTGTGATCAAGTAGCTAAATTGGTCAATCATGAAAAGTTGTGAATGATCTGCCATGTGGCTACCAAATTATGTTTAAATAATTTTTTAGGAAAAAAAGTCTCTGTCTATCTGTGTCATTATCTTTGGCAAAAGGAAAGCTTAGTCTATCTCCTTGTGATATTGACTTGTGAAGTTATCATGAATTTACTCAACTCTACGGTTTTTCTGAAGGCTCGAGGAAGGCGGCGACAAAATCTCGAGTTCCCAGCGGCTAGGGCTAGGGTTTTGAGCGGCGGCGGGTGCGGTTGGGTGTGGTGGCTGAGGACGGCGCCTTTTTATAACGCAGGGACTGTCGGGAGAGTCCCTGGCGCGCACACCAAGAAATTGAGGCGGAGGCGGAGTCTGAGTCGGACGCTGCTGAAGACGATGAACAGTAGCGAGGGTGGGCCCACACATCAGTGACGGTGTGTTGGTGATAAGTCCTAGAGGCAATCAAAGATATGATTGTATCCAATCTATGTATATGAGTTATAGAATAAATGTTATTATGTTCTTTGGATGAATTATCATTTATAAAGATTACCAAGTATGTCACTTGTTGGTAAAGCTCTTTAAGTTATATGATGACATTCTAAATGTATCGTTCGTCGGATGTCACTAGTTGGGTGTAACATCACAAAGTTATGTTACAAAAAATAAAATTAATAAACTTATAATTTTATTGGATTTTCTGAAATTTAAAGAGTTTTGTTGGTTTTTCTGTAATTTAAAGTTAAAAAAAATTATTTTTTTCGATTATCTGGGTTTTAAAAGGTTTTTTTTTCCTAATTTCCAAAAATTAAAATAACTTATGTGCAAAAATAAAAACCAACTTTAATTTGGAAATGATTTTATTAAGTTCAAAATAATTCAAGAAATTTCTGTGAATTGTTCTAGAATTTTTTAACTCTATTTGCTATTTTCTAAAAGCCCTTTTGATTTATTGCTATTTATCAAATTCAAAAATTAATTAATGTTCCCCAAATCTCCTTGGGCCCAAATCTATTTTCCTCGGCCCATTTCTCGCGCCTGGCCTAGCTCCCTCCCTCTCTCTCACTGATGCTCTAGCCCCACCCGTTAGCCACCTCCCTCTCTCTCTCTCTCACTTACACTTGAGCCCCACCTGTTGGGTGCCATCTCCTTGCTCCTTTTCTTCTTGCTCTAGCCGCCCGCACCAGCCGCTATTAGCGCCCACCACAGGCTTTGAACTACCATGATTTTTCTCCCCCGTTGCTCGCAAAAATGTGCTCATCATTACCCTCATATCACGTTGCGCCTGTTTTTCCCGTTGCTCCCCCTCATCCGCTCGCGATTTCATTGAACTGAAGGGATACGAGTAGGCTACGCTAGCTAACAATTCAAAAAATTCTACCACATAAATCAGGATGCCATGTAAGCAAGAGATCATAGATTGTTACCACTAAACGCGCGGTGCAGCGGAAGAAGAGTTGGAGCAGCTTGGTCCAACGAATAGCGCGTCGATGTAGTGGTCGTAGTCGATCGTCCAGTGTTCTCGTAGGTTGATCGTCTCCTCCGGCAACCTCTACAGTTTCTTGTGAAGCTCGCGGATCGTCATCAAGCGCAACAGCAACTGCAGTAGTGTCTCTACGGTATCCACACGTCCAGGACAGGAACATCGTACGCTGGTGTGCTAGCACCAAGTCGCACGGGAAGGCACTCTTCAAGAAGATGCCGGCTAGGGATTCGGTGGAACAACTCACGTGTATCACCTTTTTCCAATAGCCTCAAGCATCTCCTTATATAGTGCCCATGATGGATCCTATCCGAACACGTTTGACGAATCGTATCTGTACTGGTTTGTTCCAATCCGTTAAGTGTGTGACCCGTTAGGTTCATGCGTAATCGGTTGTGACTCGGAAACTCATTTCCGATCACTAGTCGTTAGCGGCTCATAGCAGGACATAACGATTCTCGAATACACGCAAATTATATCGGACGAACCATAATGGAATATGATCTACAACCAGGTCCATATCACTAACGACTAGCTTGTATCTCTATATGACCAGTTCATATTTAGTCTCGACCAGTTCGTAACTCCTTACGACCAGGTTTTGACCACTTTAGTGATCATGTTCGACCAGCCTACGACAAGCTCGTATCTCCATATGACTAGTCTGTATCTGATTAAACTCTACGACCTTCTCGTGTATACTCCCTTTGCCTCACGATATCTGGTTGAACTCCCAGTGAGATATTGTCATCCATAGACTGTTCAATACTTTCTCGATCAAGTGTCGGATAACTTCATGTGGTCGAACACTTCGACCACTAGTAGCATGACCATGCACTTTTTTTATCCGACCACATCGAGGGGCCCAAAGATATCTCTCCTGTTATGTTAGGAGGGGCAAATCCCATATTCGACTAGTCACATTCCTCTACATGTTTCACAGCATACCTGAAAACTATCTTTATAACTACCTAGTTACGGAGTAGCATTTGACAACCCCAAAGTGTACTATTACGCATGTAGGAAACCATGATGATCTCAGGTCTAAGGATTATACATCATCATTGCTTTAGACCAACTGATGACACATGAAATCATAACAATCTCAATAGTGTCTCAAGGTGGGTCAATCCAACCCCATGTTTTCTAACATGTGTTCACATTATTGATTCGATATCACTATATCCATGACCGGCGAAACATGGCCATCAATCAATACATGTGCTGGTTGATAGGATCACCAGTGTTCTGACCAGTGACATCCGACTAGGGATACTTTTAGAATGACATCATATAAGTTAAAAGAGCTTCACCAACAAGTCACATACTTATCAATTTTATAACCAATGATTCATCGAAGGAACATAATAACATTTATTCAATAACTCATAAACATAGATGTGATACAATCATCTCTATGATTGCCTCTAGGGCATATCACCAACACGAACTCCGTAACCGCTGCCGCGAATATCGCCACTCGAGCTCCTCCCACTGTCCCCTACACCCCTATAAAAGGGAGCACCGGGCGCCCCTCGTCCTCCTCATCCTCCACCCCGGAGCTCATCTCCTCTCCCTCATTCTCCTTTCTGGAATTCAAGTTCTTCCTCGTCGGTTTCTAGGTGTCTCTGTCATGGATTGCGCCGCTGTCTGTGGAGCTCCGCCGACGTCATCTTCACCTTCAAAATCGCCTCTCCGCATTCTATGCCGTGCTTGCGCCATCTTCATCGGAATACCGCCGGAGTGACCGCGCCGCCGTGAGCCGAATCACGCCACCACCTTCGTCCTAGCCACCAGCATCCTTGTGCATCCAGCCATTGTGAAGGTGAGCATCGTCCTCCCCATCGTCTCCTTTCTCTATTTTGCCCCTCGTCACCCACTGCCGCGCCGCCTATCGTTGGCGACCATCGGTCCCAGAGCCGCCGCTACGCTCCAAGCTGACGTGGTTGCCACACGTGTGCCACGCACGCACCACCTCAGTGACAGAGTCCACCGTGGATTTGCGTCGTGTTTGTGGACCTGGTCCATACACTAGGGTGCACCTATCAATGGCTCAAAGCCATTTTCTTTTGGAAAATAATTCAGCCGAAAATTAAATCCTCTCGCTGACGTCATGCTGACACAATACATGGATTTTCCTTCAGAAAAATAATTCCGTAAATTCTAGTAAATCTATTTCCATCATTTCATGTGAATTTGAATATTTCGAGAGCCTGTTCTCCTTCATTCGAGCTCTGATTCAAGTGATTCAAATATGAAAATTCATCTAAATTCAATATCTATCTTCAAAAATTATTTAATTTGGAGTTTATTTGAATTTTGTTTGAATTTGGCTTATTTTTGTGTATAGATTTCAACGACTTCGGAGAGCCAGATTTTGACATCGTTTTAGAACAACAATTAATTGAGCAAGGCTAGTTACATCCTTTTATCATGTTAGATCCCAATATTTCAAATTATTTAAATTATGCTTTAAATTATTATTACATGCTTATTTCTACTCAATGTAGTTTAAATACCTATTTTGAAATTGTAGTTAATCCCAATACATTTGTAAAACTCGAACTTTGATATTTGAACATCCAAACCTTGTCACCTTAGATAAAATCTAGTTGGTACAATAGTATGAACAAGAACGTTTTGGAAAAAAATTAAGCTTAGCCATGCTTAGACCTAAAATATTTGATTGTGGAATTTACAGCCAAAAATCAAATGTGGTTTAAATTTTATCCATAGCAATTGTGTGCCGTGGAAGTTTGCAAATACCTTTGAAAAATAAAATAAAATAAAATAAAAATGGTTTGGACATTAGCGGAATGGATAGTTGGTGGGTGCAGGTTTATGCACGGATTTAATTTAGTGAATAGTTGAGGCCAGGGGTTATTGTAGAAGTCACCTAAGTTAGTTAAGGACCGATCTTTAGCCCGCATATTGCAAAGCTCCACCGTATTACCACAAGCCACGTGGTGCCACCTCACGCCGGCGCAATGGTGACGCTCGAGCGATTTGGCCACCGGTGCTATGCGCCATGGCGACGTCTGGCGAGGGCACGAATGGAGAGAGGAAGTGCGGTGAACCTGATGCACATGTTGGCGATGGTGAGACACGACGAGGTTGCTGGCGGTGAGGAAGAAAGTGGCAGAGAGATTCGGTCGATGGCGGCGAGCGAGCTCTAGTGGGTTTTTGGCGAAGGTGAGGAGAGCACCGTGTAGGATGCGAGATGGCGATGCTGACGGTGAAGAAGATGGCGGTGGAGCGTCATCGACGGTGTTGGGAATGGAGGTAGAAAGGCATTCGGCCGATGATCTTCAACTCTGATGTGCGGTGGCGAGAAGAGGGGAGAAGCACAATGGGTTGTGGTAGTGGGATGAGGGAGCAATTGTGTAGTAGGGGCTCCCTTTTATAGGGCAAGGGCGACACCGGAGAGGCGTGCGGTGCAATGCGGCTGAGTCGGAGCTACGGCGGAAATCGAGGGATTGAGTGTGGAAAAGGAAGGGAAAATCATCAAAACGGACATGGTGGAGACATGGGGTAGTAATGGCGGCGAAATAGCGTAGAATCCAGGCGATTGTGCTCGGTTTTGGAAAGCTTCCATGTGCATCAATGGTGAAGGCGTACGGTATTGTGAGGAGGAAGAAAGGAAAGGGGGAGAGGGGCTAACGGGTGGGTCCCGGTGGCAGTGAGAGAGACAAGAAGGAAAGAGAGGGAGGGGGTTGGCGGGTAGGGTCCACCTAGCAAAGAGGAGAGAGGCGCGAAAGTGGGTCAAGCGGTTGAAGCAGCCGAGAAAATGTACCAAAGTAGCAGGGGAGGAAAGAGGGAAAAGAGAATGGCCCGAGGAAATTTGGCCCCAAGGCATTTTCCAGATTTTTGAGTGTTTTACCAATTTCAGAATTAAGATAATCCAAATAAGCTTTTAGAAAATAGCGCATAAAGTCCAAAATCATGGAAAAATTCACAAAAATTCCTTGAGTTATTTTGGACTTAAAGAAAATATTTCCAACTTACAATTGGTATTTACCTTTGCAAATAAATTTATTTTTGCTTCCAAATACTAGGGAAAAACGTTTTAAAATCCAGAAAATTCAAGGAAAATAATTAAAATTTATTTTTAAACAGAAATGAAAATTTGGGATCTTACAGATTCTTGGCGAGTTTGCCCGTGTTGAGTGAGGGGAATGCATACACAAGGTATGGAACATATGGTGACGTTGTTGATTTGAGCCCGAACTCACCGGAGTGGCAAAAACACTAAGACTTGGATCAGGTGCGCACTAGATCCGGGGATGAAGACGAAAGCGATCAAGCTACGAGGCTCCCGAAGCTGCATTAAGCAAGGAAGAGGGTTGAGTGATGGACGAGGGTCAAAATGACGCGAACATCATGGGTGAGGAAGCTCACTAGAGCGGTGGAGCAGTGAAGGTGCGCTCACCGTCGTTGGAGACGACAGAAGTGTTCCCATGAAACGAAGGAGAGATCAAGCTCGGGTGTGCGCAAAATGGAACATGAGCGAGCTAAGGATGATAATGCGCGCTCCAGTGCTTAAGTAGGTAGGGTATTCATGTGAGAAAATCAGCGAGACACCGGCGGCTGCGCGAGATTCTCGTGGATGCTCTCAGACTTCTTCGTCTGCGCGGGAAAATAGCTCGTCAACAGGGTCGATAGCATGGGAGAGGGCTGGCGGACGTGACGGGGGTAGTTGGGTTCCAAAACGGTGGGCAGCGGTTTTGAACCACGGGCGAGCGGGTGCACTGGCGCTTGGGCGAGAGGTGGAAGAAGAGTGATGGCATGCGGGCCCAATGTGTTAGCGAGAGGGGAGCAAAGGGATGGTGGTGCGGGCTGCAGCGGCGCACGGGTGAAGTTGGGTCGGACAAATTTAAATTAGATTTTCCAATTTTCCAACTGGCTGATTATTGTTCGAATTTCTAAACATAGTAAATTGGCTCCAAAATTTATGAAACATTTTGTGGAGGCTTCTAACATAGTATGGTTCTTGTGTACATTTTTTTAGTATTGTATTAGTTTTGTTATTTTCTTGAAAATTCTTCCAAGTTGTTGTTTTCATATAAATGCATAGTTGCTTTTGATGAAAAATTTCAAAACATGCTCAAATAAATTTTCCAACATAAAAATATTGCTAAATTTTTTTCCTCACTTATTTTAATACACTTACCCAAAATGGGATTTTTAGGATGTTATAGAGGTGGTGCTACGCCGGCGAGAAGCGACGGAGGCTCTCGGGTATGCGTTGGCTTTTGCAAACGGAGTATATTAGCAGCGAAAGATGGTGCACATTGGCTCTAGAGGACTATTGTGATGCTACCGGCGGCGGCGGCACGGAGACCAATGGTCATCGGAGCGGTGGCGACAATGCTTCCCATGGAGGGCTACGGTGAACTCTATGCTATGCTAGATAATCGTCCAATTAGAAGCTCACCAAGGGAGTTGATGATGTTAGGGGATGGCCAGAGAGCATGGAGCAGCATCGGTGGAGGTAGTTTCACGACGACATGCTCAGTGGTGAAGTATTGCTAAAATGGAGCCGCGCATAAGTTCACAAACGTGCTAAGGATGGTGAGGGTGGAAGGAATTAGCTAGGGACTCACCGGGGTGGCGGCGAACAACAAAAGGGGCTATGGAGACTAGGGGTGAAGGAGAAGCTTGATTCTGGAGACACGCTACGTGTGGGTCAACATCAAGCGAGGAAGAAGCATTAGTGGACTATGGAACGTGTTATGACGCTGATTTGTGAGGTTCAAGCTCACTAGAGCACCGGGAACATAGAGGTCTGGATCCGTGCACCGGAGATGTAGAAGATGATGGCGCTATCACGCTACGGAGCTCCCAGGGGTACATAAAGTAGACAAAGAGTATGAGTGAGATAAGGGGCGCATGGTGACGCAGGTGGTGAGAGCAAGGAAGCTCACCAGAGCCAATGACAGTGTAGAGCTTGCTTACCGGTGTCGAGAATGACGCACTTGTTCCAGGTGAACCAAGGAGCGAGAAGCTCTGGTTCTTGGTGGGAGGCAAGAATGGCGATGTACGGCACAGACGGAGGTGATGGGGGTAGTTGGAGTGCGAAATGGAGGGCGGCGGTCGCAAACCTGGGGCGGAGCAGGTGCGACGCGGGTGTCCTAATGTGAAGCATGGCGCGAGGTGGACGAAGGCGCCTGACACGCGGTCCCAGCGTGTCAGCGAGAGGAGAGCAAGCGTTGGTGTAGGCTAGAGCGGGTCGCGTGGAAATAGGCCGCGGCGGATTCGGCCCAAAGGACGAGTTGGAAAATCAAATTTGGTTTGAAATTTTCGAGAAAAAATGAGACTTTTCCAAATTTTTAAACATAGTAAACGGGCTCCATAAATTATGAAATTTTTGTGGCGGCTCCTGACGCAGTGTAGTGTATTGTGAAATTTTCCAGAATTTATGTGTTCTGTATTGTGCTCGAAACTTCTTTCAAGCTGCTGTTTGTATGCAAATTCAATATTTTGATTTATGGAAAATTTGAAAAACATGTATAAAAAATGCTTCCTCACTTTATTAATAGTAAAATTATCCCAAGGTGGATTTTTGGGATGTTGCATGTTTGAAAATAACTTTTGAGGAAAAAATCTCAGCCCATCTCACTGTCATTATCTTTGACAAAAGAAAACAGTATAGTGTGAAATTAACTTGTGAATTTCCTGAATTTACTCAACTTTTATGTTTTTCTTTGATTCACGTAAAATTAAAGAATATATAGCCGATGAATTCAGGTAAAGAGTAAGTTTTGAAGTTTTGCAAGATTTTCAAATAGGAAAAGTAACATGCATTGAGTGGAACACGAATTCAACATTTTTCTTTTATGTTTGACAGGAAACAGAAGTATATGCTTTTTAATCCGTAAAAGACTCGGGAAGGTGCTGATGAGTGATGACCGGAGTTATCGTATGCGGGGATTGAATATTCAACTTGTGGGTCGTTTTCTGAATTGCTCACGGATATTCAAGGCTAACCCTCCGAACATGCACGATTGCATTTGGGTCCACCTAGTTAGTGACAGCCATGGAATTATCCGCGGCTTGACGCGACCAATGGAACAAATTGTGGAGGAAGGGTAATCCTTCTTTGCCTTGTGGTGTCCACCATGAGGTAGGAGCCCAGAACTATCAAGGTCAAGACATACAAGGCCACCGACACTTTCATCCGAATTAATAACACGCGGACTCCTAAACATCCAAGTCCAACTTTTTTTCCCTTCCACACACCTAGTCGTCCCTTTCATCCAAATTAATAACACGCGGACTCCTAAACATCCAAGTCCAACTTTTTTTCCCTTCCACACACCTAGTCGTCCCAAGCATTTGTAATTATCGAGATTCCTGTGAAGAAATATATATGTGAGCCTTTTAATATGAATTTTTTGTCCCAACTAGGGGTTCCTACCTTGACTTCTTGGTGATGCAGAAATTGAAGTAGACTTGCTGATCTGGTGGTCAACGTTGCATCCATTGAGAACAAATTTGCTACCTAATTGGCTACAACACTGCATCCATGTTGAATGATTCAGGGTTGATACATGGTTCTAAGATGTGAGCTCAAGGAATTACTTATCATTCTTCTGGTCTCTTCTCATGGCATGCTAACAAGAGGGCAACAGTAATGGCTAGTAATCGATTGCATTTATAATTAATTTATACACAAAATGGTCCAAAATTGAGTTCGAAATCCATCGAAGGATGTAGAAAAATAGTAGTTTAATGGAATAACAAGAATGAGACCACTCGTTCAATTGGTCTCTGAAATTTGGAGAATTGTCCTATTTCTTTGTAAACAATAGCAGCACTCACAGATGATTCTGGGAAGAATGGGCGGCGCTAATGTACCTCTAATATTCCTGATGATTTCCATGCCGATAGTGTCTACTAGAACAAACCTGAACCAAATGTACATGCAACCTGAAGTGTAGTATCCCGTTGTAATACCCCAAAATTTAATAAGAGAGAACTTTAATCGGGAGAGATTTAATTTAAAATTCAGAGTTTTGTGTGAGATTTAGGAGTTAGGCCTCCGGCCCAGGCTTGTTTAGCCTTGGGGCCGGCCAAGATGGGGCCAAAGGGGGGAGGCGCCCTATAGGCCAAAGCCCATACCGCCCCACCTCCCTTAACCTAGCCGAACTCCCCACCTCCCCCTTTCCTCCTCCAAGCCGCCACTTCCTTCCCCAAGCAGCCGCCTCTCCCTCCATTGGCCGACGCCCCCTGCCCCTTCTCTCCTTTGACACCTCTCCCTCCACCCCTCAAAGCCGGGCCTCCATTGCTGCCATCTCCGAAGGAGTCCCTACAGTTGCCGGCCACAAGGAGAAGGAGAAGGAAGAAGAGGGGAGAAAGGAGGAGAAGAGGAGAGGTTGTCTTCGCGGATTTGTTCATCGACTTCCTGAGAATCTACAAGGGTAACGATGTCATTCTTCGCTGTTTGGTTAGTAGTAGATGCGAATTCGATTAGATTGATTGGATCGAATTGCTACTGCTATTAGTTCGGTTCTGTCCAGATTGTTGCGCGGCCGATTTCAGATTCTTAGAGGCCGAATTGGAGATTTCCATTTCCTAGATATATATAGGAATTGTTCTTGGCTTTCCGTAGCCGCTAAGAACACTTAATTCTGACTTACGGTTCAAAAGATATGGTATAATCTTTCCTGCTGTCCTGAATTCCTGACGTGAATGAACTGTCAAGTTGTCTTTTAAAATATGATTAAGATAATAGCAGATTCAGGGTTTCCACCCAACTAGGTTGTTGTAGAATTTTTTTTAACCTTTCCAGAATGATAAAGAACACTCAATTTGGAGTTGTAGAACAAAATATATGATTATTTCTCTACTGTTGTGTAGTTCTGTCAGACAGATTCGATGTTCGACTTTCAGAGGATTATTGACATAAGTTTTTGGCCGAATTGGGAGATCCCGCCAACTAGACTTTTGTGTAGGATATTGTTAACTTTCCATAGGATCTGAGAGCACTCCATTTCGAGTCTCAGATCATTAATTATGATTTATTTTGTACTTGCTGTCCAGATTGTAGTCCTGCTAGACTGTCGGTTTATTTGAGTAGATTGACTTTGTGATTCTTCGGTTAGGATGCTGTGATTAGACGTTTCGAGCGACGTCCGGTTCACGTCCGGTTCACGTGGTTCCTTATTCAAGTATTTAATTTATGTAGGAGGGGGAATTTCGAGTGTAGCAGCTTCCGTCTTGCCTCATAATGCTTCGTAGTGCGGAAGGCAAGTACATTGTAATTCTTAATGTTGGTGAATGCTGAGTGTTAGTATTCATACTGTTGTTTCTACGATCCATGAATAGATTCAATACTTCATGTTCCTTTCAGATCCGTTAATCCATGTTTAAAGAGATGATGTCTTTCATTATTCATGATTCATTCCATTCATACATTTGTTCATATTTCTTTCACGGGAGTGGAAAAGAAAGACCCATCAATTCCAGTATGGGCACGTAAGACCCACCATTCTAATGTGGACAGATTTGGATCCCCGTATGAAATGTTCTTCATACGGGCCTTGGATCCCCGCATTTTGTTAAATGCGGGCCTAAGTGAACACCGACGGGTGTGTCACTAGCTATACTGGTATAAGCAGAAGTGTAGTCCATTCATTCCATCCATTCATATGTTCCTTCCAGTTCTATGTTCCTATTCGTTGTAGTTCTTATTATTCTTTGTACTTGCTGAGTCTTGGACTCATTCTTGACTGTGTTTGTTTATTTTAGGTGATCGCTGATGAGAGCATTCCTGGGAGGGAGTAGACACACATAATTCATTCACTTCACAATATTCAAGTTCCAATAATATGATTTTGTCCCTGTCTTTCATTCGTTAGATGATGAACTGTAACAAATAGAGTTTGTTGATGGATGTTATCTTTCTCTATGTTAAGGTTGATTATATAACTGCTTGTGATCCTTGATTACTCCTTTGATATAATTATCTTAGTGGATTCAGTATACTTGAATAATTGGAGTTTGTGAACTGTTGATGGATTTTGATGATTCCTGCATTCATTCTATATTGTTGATCTATTTATGCTTTTAGTTGAGATATTGTTGAAGATTACCCGTATTGTTGTTGTATGTTAGTCTTTTAAGTAACATTTTGGCTTTCGAATAGCCAGGGTGTTACACCCATTTATTAAGTAGAGAAAAAGAATTAATGGAAAAGAAATAAGGGGAAATAAAGGAGAGAGAAGGGCAAAAGAGGGGCCGGCTGGGTCGGGCCCACCTGAGTCCATGCCAGACTCGGTGTGCGTGCCCCGTACATGCGCATAAAAGAGGAAGGATTGCCGCCACGACCTAGCCCTAGCCGCCGCCCCTACCTAGCCCTAGACGCCGCTACCGCACCACACGCCACTGCCCACTACACCATGAACGGGTTTCACAATGTATGTATGCATTGCTATATGTCCGAATAACCATTTCTATGATCTATACCAATATATTTTGTATGCGTTGTCATTGAGGCAATTGCAAAGGTCTATCACAATACGAATAAAAGCGTTGGGAAGTAGTAAAAAAAGCATTGCAAGGTAGCAATGGATATATCTCGGCATGGCCAGAACTTTTATGTGTTGCTATTTTGAGCAGCAAATTATTTTTATAATTGTTTATGACCCATATTACTATTCTAAAAGATTCATCATTTTAAAGTTTTGGAGGAAGTAATAATTAAGCTAGGCTCACAAGGCTAAACACATTTTCAACAATCAATTGTACTTGTATAAAGAAGGAAGTAAATAGATGTATTTATTGAGAAATTGATACATTGGCGAATGTGACATTGTATGATGAGGACATCACGTCTGCGGATACGTCCATGATTCCTTCGGTGGATGCTTGGTTTGCACTGTTCAGGACCGATTCTGCAAGGCGCGCTACCACAACAATTATCGGTGAACTCGTTCCTCGCTGTCCATATAACTACTTCTAAGGATTGGATGCTACTAAATTATTGTGATGATTTTATTATCCTTAGGAACCTGAGAGAAGAGCCATTCAAGCACAAGTGTAACTAGAGGGCTACCACGCATAAATCGATTCATCCACGAGATCAATTCGGATTCGGAACTCCGAATGAGAACCAAATTCAAACGACCATAACTCTTGATGCCGAAAGGTGGTGGAGGCCCATGAGTACTTGTTGGAAAGGTCTCGGAGTCTACTTTCACACGGATCCAGCCTCATCTCCACATTCCTTCTGCGCTGTTCGGAATCTGCAAAACAAGACGCGTCGCTCTTCCAGTCCGAATCAGATTGGGCCTTGGGCCTTGTCATTGAGTTGTATTCGACCTCCTTTTGTTTTGGCCGAATCCATTCTCCTCCTAGCTTATAAATAGATAGCCGCACCCTCTTCTAGGGTTTGGGTTTTGTTTAGATCAAGTTAGCTACTGCTACTTTCTCGTGTGATCGCGCGTGTCGGCTAGATCGCCCGTTTTACTTGTCTTCAGAACCCCATCATATTGTGTTTACAGATTGGATCTTCATCAATATTGCAGTTCAGTTACTTGTTAATCTTGTTCTTGCGTGTTCTTCGATTGCTTGCAGGGACAACGACCTTCGTGGTCAGGTTGATCGTGCTCCGGCAAGATCAATAACACTTCTGGGGTCGGTGTATCGATTGCTAAGGCGCAACGTCCTGGACTGTTGTAGTCGGATCGCCAACGTCTACTCCACCTAAATCGAAATCTACCTCCTTTCATCGAAAGATCGGGACCACGATTGCTATCATTGTAGAAACTGAAGTACAAGAATTCTATGCATTATTCTTAAATTATAAAACAAAACATCTAACATAATCTAGCTCTTTCGTGTTTGTTGTCCATCATTCTTCTGCTGTCAATGTGAAGAACTATCAAATTGCCTTGTTGACCTGCATGAAAAATGACATCATATAAGTAAACTTATATACTTTAAGATCAAATGATTTAATGAAAGATATACCACAATAATTTTGCAATGTGTGATACATGTCACAGCATGGATGTGCAAAAGCTTACCTACCAAAAGATTGACATTACCAATGGCTAATTTTTCAATCCGTTTGACAAAGAGTACCTAAAAGCTAAGATGTTTTACTAAACTAAAATACATAGACTTGTGAAGCATAATTGATATTAGCATATCGTCTTAAATAACCTGTCAAGCCTTTGGGTGAATTTTTTTTCCCAGAAAATGTTCTCACACTAATGGGAAAAAATTCTCACTCTCTCTACGGCATTTCAACAAACATGTCATGAGCAAAGTGTGTCAGACCCCCGGGCGTGGAATACCCGAAGACCCTATGTGTATACTGTGCTAGTCCCTAGATTAGTGGCCAGCACACACATTCACAACCTTTGGTATTTACATCCATACATGCAGATACAAAAGTAAAGAAAAGGGTAATCTACTTAACCTATTACAAGTTATTACATTCACGGCCGACCGGCCAAATAAAAGCAGTCATCAGAGTAAACATCAAGCAGTGGAAGACATAATATAATTAGCAAAACTCTAGCGGCATGCCCATCCGATCCCGCATGCAACCGACAAGGAACAAGGCCTAGGTAGACCTGTCACCGAACCCTTCAGTTCTGGGAGCAAAGTACATGTTGTCTGGCGTCGGCTCATCTTCGAACTCTAAACAACAACATAAGCAAGGTTGCGTACTTGTGTACTCAGCAAGACTTGTAGTGTATCACAAAATTTATATTAGATGCAATGCTATCAAAGAAAGAGGCTCTACTCTACAAGTTATTTTGCTCAAAGCCATTTTTATTTTGCAATATTCATAAGTAGTAATTTGCAACGGAATTTGAAAGAGCAATGTAAATAAGTACAGGACAGTAAGTAAATAATTGAATCAAATAATAACAACACCCGCAACCCTCCTCGGTTGCAAGCAAAAATTCATATCTAGCCATAGAAATGGCACTGACAAAATTCATGTTCAGCCATAGAAATGGCAGTTTTGCTATAGACATAGCAGTCCATCCATAGACACGGCAGTTAACTCAACAAATAAAAACCCCATGCCATAGACGCCGCCGCTCAACTCCGGCTAGCCGTTAGTGTAGGCCACCTCAGATGATGTAACCACTTCCACTAGGTGCGCAGCACTATTGCGCATCTAACCCAGCCCTTGGCTGGCTCCGCCGCGGCGTGTAGCGCCGGCGAGCCGTCAGGCAAGCGTGCGGAACGGGAGTTCTCGTTGTCGTACACGGACATACACTGTAGCAAAATGATGAGGAGTTAAGTGGTAATCATTAGCATTTAACTGATGTCTTAAAGATTGAACGAGTCACTTACAAGTGGGCCCGCGCAAAGAAAATGGCGGGGTTAAACGAAAACAAAGAGAGATTGACTTGTGGGCCCAAGGCCGTAAGTGCCGTGCGCTACGCACGCATGCGGGTGGACCAAGCTCATTGGATCGTGTCACTGACACAGGGCCCCACATGTCAGTTTGGAATTTAAAATTAGAGTTAAAACGAAAATGGCACTATTCTCAGGACCCACCGGTCAGCGGCTGTGGCTAGCACAGCGCCCGGTGTAAAAAGTAGTAAATGCTTTATGAAATTCAAAATCCAATTGTTTACACACTGAAAAATATGAATAACGTCAAAAGTACATAACTAATTCATCTCAACTCCAAAATGGTTGAAACCAGTTTTGATAATTTTCATTTTTTAATGAACTTTATTACAAAATTGGTTTCAAACTTGTCTCTGTAACAGAAATTATTATTTTGGAGAATGATCAATAAAACTATTATTTTTGCAATAGAAAAAGGCTGATAACTTTTAAAATGCATAACTAATTCATAAAAACTCCAAATGAGATGAACCCAGATGTTTTGAACTTGTAATAATATTCTCTATTTATCTATATAATCCTTGTATCCCCCACTTCTCTACAAATTTTGGCTAAATAATTAAATTATTTGAACTAAGGCTTATTGAAATATGAAATTCAAATTGTTATAACTTTCACAAACTAACTCCAAATAGAATAATTATTTCACCTAAAATCATACACTAGTCACTGTAGAAAAATCATGCATTTTTGAGCATTGTGATTTTTGAGGTATTTCTCGGTGTTTATCGATATCATTATTTCTCTAGATTCCGGAGATATTGATATTGACTCCTATGCTACTGAGAGTGAACAATTGATCTACCAGCAAGGCAAGCATCATCTGAACTTTCTTTTGCATCATATTTGATCCCAGTTTTGTTGAGTTAGTGCAATGATAATTGCTTGCATGCTATTTTGCTTATGTCGCTATTTTTGTGAAGAGTAGTTAGATATATCCTATTCATTGAGGTTATCCTTGAATTGTTCCAGTACCACATGCTTAAGATAGGTTGTGTAAATTATTGTACGTTTATGCTTAGCCATGCAAGTCTAGAACGGTAGTTTGATTGTCGGGATTAACCCGACAATTATGGGAGAAACACCTCAGGATTAACCCGACAATTATGGGAGAAACACACTTTCTTATATTCTTTTTATTCCAGATCTTCGTATCTGTTTTATAAGTTCAATTTTTTCATTTTAAATGAGTTTTGGGGTCTGGACAAGTGGTGGCTAGTGAGGGTGCCTTCGTGCACGAGATCGGGTATGTGGATGTCTTGTTCGGACCATTAAGGACCGAACTTTGGTAATATCATTAATTCAAGTACACTCGTGCTACCACACGCGGGATATGGGTACTGTACGGTTAAGTAGGGGGAGGGTTTTATTGTGTTACGTCCCATGGTAGTGTAAGGGCACTTGTGTTGATCATTTGTCCGTAGGAGCCGATGTAATTTTCTATAGTGTGCAAGTGAGCACCAATTTTTAATATTTACATTGCATCGGTATTTCTAACACAACTTCTGAGCCGCTTAGCAAGTGCTATCAAACGCTTGTACTAAGTAAGGGAACATCTTACAAGGGGGACTTAGCCCAATAGAATTTTCTTGCTAAAAACGACCGTATCTCGATTCTCCCCGACCGGCATACCTAAGGAAGTGTGCTATTTTGGAGGCATCTGGAGGCTTACGGGCTAATCGGTTCGTGTGGGTAAAGTAGTACACCTATACAGAGATAAATCTATTTGAATAGCTGTGTCCGCGGTTATGGACGATCGCTTGAGTTCAGTAGTTACTATTGTTAGACTTTGAACTATTTTGTGGGTACATTTTGGTATTCGGTATGAATGGATGTTCATGCACTTTAGTGTATCAAAGTGGGCTACCACTATGATGTTTTTTTCATTCATTTGTTCATCTTTGTATTACTTTATCACATGATTTACTTCTACTTCAAATCTATTTTTTTAAATGGCAATTGATAAACTAGTATGTGTAGGTTGGAAAATTGTTGGGTTTTTCGCAAAACTAAAGCCACTAATGCCATCCTTTGATTGCCCTATGCATAACTAATTTTTATTTGTGTAAGACTTGCGAGTACAATTGTACTCAATCCGGTTGCTGCAATTCCAAGTATAGAAGACTGTGAGCCCATTGAGCTTGTGAGTGTCGATTTAGGCGACACTCACGAGTAGTGCTATCATTTAACTCCCAGTCGGTTGCCGATGGGTTATGGGGCATACCATGCTGAACTTTTGGTTTACTTACTTGTTTCCGCTACTACTTTATGATCTTATTTGAATTTGGTCGGTCGGCCACTTGTAATAGTCGTAGACTTGAACTACTATGTTGTATTTCTTTTGAACTATGAATGTATGAATGTTGTATGGATGTGATCAATGTTGTATGTGAGTTTGGGCATGTTGGTCGCTGATCTTGGGAGCCAACATGACCACATGCTCGCTATTCATGGATTCCATTTTAACCCATTAAGTGTGGTCTTTGGTTGTTTAGGGAACCGATAATCATGAAGTGCTTGTAGAGGAGCAGTACGCATGATCACCGGGGCTCTTGTTTCAACAAAGAACTCTCATTTAGATGGAGTTAACTTAGAATCCATTAACTTGGAAGCTTAGAGTTATCTCCTTAAGGTCGGGCAGGTCTCGGTCTTACGGAAATAACCCAGGGCTTCTATAGCGTTGGTATCAAAGCCATACTGACTGTAGGTTAGAGATAGCATGGGCGTTAAGTTTAGCCAGTGCATTGGTCTAAAAGTATTTTCGAAATATCAAACTAATTTGAGAAAGCTAAGTTAGGAAATCTCTTTTATTCCTCATCCATCTTAGTATCATTTCTCACCTTATTCTTGATTCGATTTACAAAACTAACTCATCTTGCCATTCTGTCCTTAGATGAGTCGTTAGTACCTGGTTAAGGAGACCCAAGCTGAAGATGTGGACGGATGCCCGGCACTACTTAGAGACATGATGTGGGGAGCGAACTTCACATATCAGCCGACCTACTCCATCTATCGACGCGATAGAGGACCAGGGATGGAGTACTTGGCAGTGATCAATATCATTGCTAGACGCGTGACAGGGAGTATCCCATACGGGTTCCAGGCGCGTGGCACCTTTGAGGCCGTGGTGTTGAAGGAGGTGGCTCGTGTGGCCCTGAGCCATCTTCATCATGATTTGACGGAGTTAGCTCAACCGCCATACTACCACTATCATATGCAAGCACGTGGCGCAGAAGTGAACATGTTTGCCGGGATTTTGGACGGGGAAGACCCTTAAGTGTGACAACTGGCAAGATTGATTCACATCATGGATCGGATCCATCATTGCACTATGCATGAGTTATGGGAGACACGGCGTCGTCTCGCCGTGGCTCAAGAGCGTCTACAACCCATATGCAACGTGGGACTTGTGGACCGGCATGTGCTTTATGGGGAGAACGAGGTCTCTCCATATGCGTCTGCATCACCGGAGTACTGTCTTCCCGAAGTGGGAGGGCAAGTACCCAACTTTGGACCAAGACGTCAAGCTCGTATGCCAGTAGGTTTCTCGTGTCCAGAGGCCAGAACCTACAGAAGGACATGTCATTAATATAGGATCCCCTCTACATCTCACTAATCCAGATAACTCTGAAGACATGGGATCACCTAGCTATTGGTTAGATCAGTTTCCAAAAGGATTTAATCGGAACCCTTAGGCTTGTAGCTTAGTGAGCTCGCTGTTCGGCTATGAGTTCAGCGAGCATATGTCCTTAGATTCTTGTAATAGGCTAGTAGTTGTTGAACTCTTGGTGTTCTTTGCAAGAATTTTTGTTTCGGGCAATTACCATTCGCCTACGGGCTTATATGGATGTAATTGTAACCAGAAAACTATGAATTGCTTTAATGGATCTTATGTTGGCTTTTGTGGTTCTTTGTTCCAATTGGTGTTAATTTTGGTGCATTTCATTGTCATGTTGCATGCTAGTTTAAGTTATCCTCCTTGCTGTCCAGAAAACTCTTTCGCACTCATTTGTGTGTATCCTTAATGTGTTTTCTAACCATCTATGTGACAACAGGATGACAGGGCCTAACACTAGATCAAGGGCTCAGCAGCAAGAAGGATCATCACCCCCACGTACTCGCTCAGCCGCTTTGGATGAGCTCTACGCGCAGGAGGAAGGTGGTGAGCCTTCCCAAGGGCAAAACCGACGTGGTGAGCCATCGGAAGAAGTGCTTCCGCCACCTCCCACAATGGTGGAGGTGTTAGCCCAAATTGAGAGAAACCGCATGGATCAAACGCAGATTCTTGAGGCCATAGCCCGCAACACTTCCCCGACTCCCGAACCAACTGGGGGAGCCACCACTCACTATGCTCATGGGGGACTTGCTGATTTTCAGCGAACCAATCCCTCAACCTTCTCCAGCACGGAGGATCCGATTGAGGCCGAAGATTGGCTCCGAAATATAGAGAAGAAGCTGGCTATCGCTTAGTGCACTGTCACTGGGAGGGTTCTATTCGCCAGCTACCAGTTGGAGGGCGCCGCAAGTGCGTGGTGGGATAACTTTTCCGCCATGCAACCCAATAGAGACTTTCCCACCTGGAATGAGTTCAAAGCGGCCTTCCGCGAGGCTCATATTCTTGATGGTGTGATGGTCATCAAGAAGCAGCAATTCCTTGCCCTCAAGCAAGGAAGGAAGACTGTTATTGAGTATCTTCACAAGTTCGACTCTTTGGCTCGTTATGCTCCTGATGATGTCTCTACTGATGCTCGCCACCAAAGTCGTTTCATCAACGGCTTAACAGAAGAGATGCAGCTAGCTCTTGCCGTGCATGACTTCCGGAACTTCCAACACATGGTCAACAAGGCTATAGTGGTGGAGCACAAGAGCGTAGCCTTGAATGAGGCAAGGAAGAGGAAGAGGGCCGCCCAAATTTCCGCAAGCGGCAGTTTCCCTCGGCAGCGCACCAGACCGCCTCCGGCACCCCGTGCCCAAGCACCGATGCCACCAAGACCTCCTACGGTGACTTCACAACTTTCTCCACCAGTGGCATAGCAGCAAAATAGGGGCAAAGGCTCCCAAGGCAGCGGC
This sequence comes from Phyllostachys edulis, assembly GCA_036346405.1. NCBI lineage: Eukaryota > Viridiplantae > Streptophyta > Magnoliopsida > Poales > Poaceae > Phyllostachys > Phyllostachys edulis. The sequence goes on along the minus strand of JAYEVD010000423.1, from coordinate 87,022 downwards.
CCATTCAAGCCAAACATCACTTGTTTCCATTGTGGCCGCCTCGGTCACTATGCGCATCAATGCCTTGCGAGGCAACGTGGAATGCCTCGAACCTATCAAGCTCCAACACCACCACTGGCTCCAGCGAGACCCTCACCACCTCCAAGAGCAGCATCCACTCCTCCTCAAGTTCCTATGCGTGGTCGAGTGAACCACGTTACTGCAGAGGAGGCGAGCGACGCACCCGACGTCGTTTTGGTACTCTCTTTGTCAATACTTTTCCAGCTACTGTCTTATTTGATCCGGGAGCATCTCATTCATTCATCAAGAATTTGTTTGCCACACATCATCAATTTGAAATGCATATACTTCAGCCCCCTTATCAGATCCAGTCACCGGGATCGGTTTTTCAAACCGAGCAAGTCTGCCGGGACGTAAAAGTGGAAATTCAAGGGATTAACTTTTTGGCAAACCTAATAGTAATAACTTCAGTGGGTATTGAAGTGATCTTAGGGATGGATTGGCTATCCAAAAATTAGGGGCAAATCAATTGTGCTCAACGATCTATTTTTGTCACAGGCGATGACGGCAAACAAGTCATTTTCACACCTTTAGTGGGCAATTATCACCTCTATGCCATAGAAGCTAGTACATCTCTTGAATTAGAGAAGGTACCAGTGGTTTGTGAGTATCCAGATGTGTTCCCCGAAGAACTCCCAGGCATGCCTCCTGATCGCGAAGTTGAATTCGTCATCGAACTTGCACCCGGTACTGCGCCAATTTCAAAACGGCCGTACCGAATGCCTCCTAATGAATTGGTAGAATTGAAGAAGCAACTCAATGAACTCCAAGATAAGGGTTTTATTCAGCCGAGCTCCTCACCTTGGGGATGCCCGGCTATCTTTGTCGAGAAGAAGGACAAGAGTTTGCGGATGTGTGTTGACTACTGTCCGTTGAACGAAGTCACAGTGAAGAACAAGTATCCACTTCGCGGATTGATGATCTGTTTGACCAACTAAATGGAGCTCAAGTATTCTCCAAGATTGACTTACAGTTGGGCTATCATCAGATCAAGGTCAGAGCTGAAGACATCCCGAAGACGGCATTCTCTACTCGTTATGGTTTGTACGAGTATACTGTTATATCTTTCGGACTAACGAATGCTTCGACTTACTTCATGAACCTCATGATTCAGTTTTCATGGAGTACTTGGATTAGTTCGTCGTTGTGTTCATCGATGACATCCTTATCTACTCCAAGTCTGATGAAGAACATGAGCGGCACCTGCGGCTTGTGTTGGAAAAGCTTCGTCAACATCAACTCTATGCCAAATTCAGCAAATGCAAGTTCTAGCTTCATGAAGTTAGTTTCTTGGGTCATATTCTATCCAAAGGCGGTATCGTGGTTGATCCAAGTAAAGTGCAAGATGTCCTTGATTGGAAACAACCCAAGAGCGTCACCGACGTTCGCAGTTTTCTCGAACTTGCGGGATATTATCGCAAATTCATCCAGAATTTCTCAAAAATTGCAAGGCCAATGGCCCAACTTCTAAAGAAAGAAAAGAAGTTCGAATGGTCAGCGGAATGTGAGGAAAGCTTTCAGATCTTGTTGTGGCATATGAATCGAGGCAATTGAGGCCTCATGAGGTCAATTACCCCACACATGACTTGGAGCTTGCAGCTGTAGTTCATGCTTTGAAAATTTGGCGACATTACCTCATCGGTAATCATTGCGAGATCTACACTGACCACAAGAGTCTCAAATATATTTTCACCCAAGCCGATCTGAACTTGAGGCAAAGAAGATGGCTCGAGTTAATCAAAGATTATGATTTGGGACTCCATTATCATCCAGTGAAAGCGAATGTGGTAGCCGACACATTGAGCAGAAAATCACGATGCAACTGTTTGTCGGTAACTCCTCTTTTGGCAGGCTTGTGTGCTGCAATGCAACGTCTACGCCTGGAGATGATTGAAGAAGGTTCTCTTGCTGCCCTTAGTGTGAATTTCACGCTTGAGGGCCAGATTAGAGAAGCTCAGAAGACTGACATGGAAGTAGCACAAATTCAGGAAGAAATGAAGCAAGGCACGGCCAAATGCTTCACTGAAGATGCGCAAGTTACCCTATGGTTCAGAAACCGTTTGGTGGTGCCGTTTGATCGCAACTTGAGAGAATTAATTCTCAAATAAGCTCACAACTCTAAGTTCTCTATCCACCCCGGGAGTGCCAAGATGTACCAAGACCTGAAGAAGAGATTGTGGTGGAGTCGAATGAAGCGGCAGATCGTGCAGTATGTTGCTGAATGCGATGTATGCCAGAGAGTTAAGGCTGAGCATTTGAATCCAACAGGTACTCTCCAACCTTTGCCTATTCCCAAATGGAAATGGGAGGAAGTCAGTATGAACTTCATCACTGGACTTCCGAGGACTCAAACTGGGTCTGATTCCATATGGGTGATCGTCGATCGTCTGACCAAAGTTGCCCATTTCATTCCAGTCAAGACCTCTTACAACGGGAATAAGTTAGTAGTGCTTTACCTTTCAAGAATCGTCTGTCTCCATGGTGTGCCCAAGGTGATAGTTTTGGATCGAGGTCCTTAGTTCACCTCCTATTTCTGGAAATGCTTGCATCAAGCAATGGGGACCGGTGGCCTATCAATTGGAGTTGCCACCATCACTTTCAAATGTGCATGATGTGTTCCATGTTTCACAACTGAAGAAGTGTCTTCGCCTCCCAACTGAAGAAACATAGTTGGAAGAACTCGACTTTTAACTCGATATTTCTTATCGGGAGCACCCAATCTGTATTCTTGAAGAAACTGAGCGCAAGACGAGAAATCGCAACATCAAATTCATCAAAGTTCAGTGGAGCAACCACACTGAAGATGAAGCAACTTGGGAACGTGAAGACCTTATGCGAAAGGAATACCCAGATCTTTTTCCTTCTGCTTGAAGTGCCTTCGAATCAAGAAAGGCAAGGTTAAACAAAGCAATGGTAAGAAAAATGTGATAACCATTCCTTGTAACCTTGTAAGATATCTTAGCACCATCTTTGAAGGAAATCAAAACAACAGATGTTGTATTTCCTATTAGAATCTTCCAATCCAATGTCCGACCTACCCAAATCTCGGGGACGATATTTTTTGTAAGGGGGGGGAGGTTTGTCACATCCCCAAGTTAATAAAAGATAACTAAAATGCATCTCATCAGCATGCATCATGTTTTGAAGCAATTGCATAATTTATTGCACTTGAAAAATCTGAAACAAATGTTAAACCTACACTTAAAAATCAAACTCCAAAAGAAAACCAAAACAAATGCTACTGAAGTTTCTCTGGAAATAATTTATTCAAATACTACAATAATTATCATGAATTAATATAATTTTCCCCAATTTTTTGGGATGGGTTCCAACCCTCAGAAAATTCAAATACAATCCAATAACCTATTTTGGGTTTGGATTTAAACTGAACAAAATAAATCTTGAACAGTAGGGTTTAATAATTTTTGTGGACACTGGACCTTCCCAGGAATACCCCTGATTTATTTTAGGATTTTAGGAAATTTATTTCTATTTTTAAGGCCTTGGTCAAAGTAGAGGAAACTTTTTTTTACATCAGTCAAAACTCTAACCTGCCGCCATTGTTCCTTGGGCTCGAGTCTGACTCGGGAAATGGACTCAGCCAAACCAACTAACTGCACTGCACATGAGCCGTCCGATGGGGAAATCAACGGTTCAGATCTCGCAACTGTTCGGACAGTCTGAACCTCTCATCTAATCTGAGCCATCCAATCATGATCCAACGGCCCTCATTGATTCACTTAACCCCCGCTCGCACGCGCGCATTGAGTCAATGCCACGTCGGGCCCACCTGTTGGACCCTTCTCGCGTAGCGGTGCTGTGCCACGCGGCCGGTGATTCCTTCCACACAGCCGGTGATTCCTTCCGCGCGCCAGTGGACGCCGTCAATCCACCGCCCCTAGCAACCAGTCCCCGAGCTCCTCCGTTTGATGCCGTTGCCATCTCCATCAATCTCCGAGGATAACACCTTCTCTACCTCTCCATTTTTGCTCACTTCTCCTCACGGCCGAGAGGAGGAGGATGCTCTCATGTGCATCCAGTACGGGTAAGCTCCGCTCGGATGGTTCCTTTCGCCTCTGTGATCAATGCCTTTCCCATTTTGACTAACCTCGGCTCGTGCATTTGCTTGTAGATCTCAGTTCATCTTTGAGCTCTCTGCCGTGTCCAGAGCACGCACCCGAGTGACATCACCGAGCCAACTTCGTCTCCGGTGAGGTTCTTGGTCAATCTTTCATGTCACCTCGTATATTTTAACCTCCTGAGCATTTCCCCTCAACTTATTTCACCAATGCACGATAGGGCTTCGTGGATTTGAAGAAATTTCATTTTCGGCCAAGGAACAGTTCCTTCGTCTCCTTCCTTGATCCGGTAAGGCTTAGGTCGATTCTTTCCTTCCATAGCTTCCTCAAATGATCTATAAGCCATCCCGATCATTCATTCCCCTTGGTTTTCACGAGGGCGTCCTCTCCACATGAACCGCACCGCCGCCGTGACCATTGTCGACGTCAAGCTGCCCCAAGCTTCCTCGAGCACTCTTCTTCGCTCAGGTAGCTTCCTTATAGTCTGTAGATGCTTGGGCACCCACTTGATTGACACTGTGGAGCTATATTTGATGTATGCATGTTGGCCGTGAGAACGCCGCTGCTCAACTCCAGCTAGTCGTCGGTGTAGGCCACCTCAGATGCTGTAACCACTTCCACTAGGTGCGCAGCACTATTGCACATCTAACCTAGTCCTTGGCCGGCTCCGCCACGGTGCGTAGAGCCGGCAAGCCGCCGGGCAAGCACGTGGAACGGGAGTTCCCGTTGTCGTACATGGACATACACTATAGCAAAATGATTAGGAGTTAAGTGGTAAGCATTAGCATTTAACTGCTGTCTTAAAGATTGCACGAGTCACTTACAAGTGGGCTTGTGCACAGAAAATGGCACGTTAAACGAAAACGAAGAGAGACTGACTTGTAGGCCCAAGGCTGTAAGCGACGTGTGCTACACATGCGCGTGGGTGGACTAAGCTCATTGAACTGTGTCACTAACACATGGCCCCGCATGTCAGTTTGGAATTTAAAATCAAAGTTAAAACGAAAATGGCACTATTCTCAGGACCCCATCGTCAATGTGGTGTGGCTAACACAAATACCGGTGTAAAAAGTAGTAAATGCTTTATGAAATTCGAAATCCAATTGTTTACACACTTAAAAATATGAATAACTTCAAAAGTATATAACTAATTCATCACAACTCCAAAATGGTTGAAACCAGTTTTGAAAATTTTCATTTTTAATGAAATTTATTAAAAATTGGTTTCAAACTTGTATCTATAACAGAAATTATTATTTTGGAGAATGATCCATAAAACTATTATTTTTGTAATAGAAAAAGGCCGATAACTTTAAAAATACATAACTAATTCATAAAACTCTCGGCGAGGATATAATAATCCTCATTTTATATTTTATCTATAATTCTTATTATAGGTAAATATGACATCATGTGGACCTTGAGTATACCCCTTAATGTTATGAGGAAGAGCCTAATGGGTGGTCGTAAGTTCTTCTACGACCACCCCCATAATCGTAAGTTATGCTCGACTACCCCAATAGTCGTAAGTCTTGCTACGACTACCTCATAATCGTAAGTTCTTCTTCTCGACTAGGTCATTCTCGACCACCTTATGATCAAATAAACCTCTGAGACAAGTGGGTCTTATTGATTAAGGGATTCAAATAGTCATCATCTGTTTGTTATTCTGCGGAGTAATGACACGTAATACTCCATTATCTACGGTATATAGTCATTGAGCGGCGTGGAGGAGTTAATACACGGTGATTATTACTAACATCGCCCATTACGGGAGGTGATGGTAGCCGCTTTATCTGGAGTAGCTTGCTCCTTCACGTACTATAAAAGCGGCAATCGAGAGAAAGGAAGAGGAAGATCAATCGGGCCATCGGGAATACAAGCACTATCTGTAATAGTCTTAGTTTTTCCCCGATTGTTCGAATACACTCAATACCATACACACACAGGAGTAGGGTTGTTATTCTCTCGGAGAAGGCTGAACCTATATAAAATCCCGTGTCGGTCTCTCTGCGTGATTCCATTCTAGGAGACCCCGAATCAAACAATCTTCGTAAGTTCGGTTCTAAAACACCGCGGTTAGGCGCCGATCCGTGGGGATTTTCGGTAATCTCTTGTCAACATACTCTCTGTTTTCCAAATCTCATGCACTCATGGCGGGAGAATGGAGCGAGGAGAAGCTGGTTTGACTTGGCGGATTCTGTGACGTCGACATGGATGCGGGATTCGATTCTGAACCAAGTGATGACTCATCCTATGGCATTCTTGCCTCACGGGATCTTCCCACAAATCCGAGGAGACAATGTCGCGCGGAGTTGAGAGGGATCCTTATCCCCTACAACAATGCGTCAGAGAGGAATCTACCCTCTCAAAGGACAAGGGTCAATCGACCAGAGTCCACACCAGTGGACTCACGACCTGACGAGTTTTTCCTCGAAGTGTCCAAGTCCCCTAAGGCGGTCCCGACTTGGTGAGGCAAGCTCTAGAAGCCACATGCAGGACTTCACCGGCATCTGGTGATCCTCTCTCTCCGGATGGCCTTGAGAGCGGGATCAAGCATGCTTTTCCTACAAATTCGACCATCTCTCCATGAGATCACACTGCCGCGGAGGCAGTTATAACCAGACTTCCCTACGGAGGATTACTCCAAGTCACCGGATGGTGTCTCTCGGCGACTCCTCAAGCGGAGAGGCCTCGGCGCAAGTGAGAATTATCAGCGGAGGTCTTCGTCCTTCCCTCGAGATCAAGATCACTCTTCTAGAGACCGAGATGGAGACCCTTCGGAAGATCACCTGCTGCGCCCCCTCGTGGCGTTGGCAGGGCGCCACCACCGGCGGACACGACCAACACCTTCATGAGCGCGAAAAATCGACATTCTCGCACTTCATTGAGGCGGTCTCAAGAGTCCGACATAGAAGCTCTTGAGGCTATTGACGGAAGAAAATTGAAGCCGAGAAGAATGCATGCAGGCGCATCCAATATCGATCGAAGGAAGCTCAAGAACTTGATACATCAATGACTTGCTCGAGAATCCAACTCAAGAGCTAGCTCGAGCACCGAGTTCGACCTCTTCGTTGAAGAGATCGCACAAAACTTCGAACGATGGCAAAATGGAGCGCCTCGCCGACATCATTCAGAAGTCATATGTCGACTTCTTTCGGCTACGGTCGATCGAACATATCACCACGGAGGAATCGGCGCTTAGCGATGAAGTCGCGCCGATCACCTACTCGAATGTCTTTCGAGCGGTGATGATCGACAAACCCTCGGAGGTGAACCCTCACCATTCCGACATGGGAATCTGCGGCGAGATAAACTACGAGTATTCCCTCGTGGGCGAGATCTATCATAGGTCGGTCAACCTATTCTTGGGTATCGTCGAGTACGACCACGATGATATCAACCCTTCTTTCCCGCAAAGGCGTCAAGAAGTCATTCTTGGATGTCGGGCATTCTCGCTGATCTCCGGCCTTATTTGCCACCTCGTTTTCGACCGGTGAACATGGAGAAGTTTGATGGTTCCCAAAATCCCATCAATTCCTTCAAATCTACACAACGGTGTCCGAAGCGGCGGGAGGAGGAGAGCATGTAATGGCAAATTATCTTCCAAGCGTGCTCGAAGGATCCGCTCGATCGTGGTTCTTGAATCAACCACTCGAGTCGATTTACTCTTAGCAACACCTCTGCGACCTTCTATTGGCAAATTTCCAAGGCACTTACAATGCATACGGAAAGGAGGATGACTTGCACGGATGAGACGAGAATGACAACGAGACCTTGCGCCAATTCATCAAGCGCTTTAGTCGGGTTAAGTAACTCAATTCGGAAGTTTCGATTCATCTGTCATCGAGCATTCAAGCGGAGTCCGTAGTAGGAGAATAACGAAGACATTGCTTTAAACCCACCTACTACATTGCGAACTCTTGAGATGGTGATCGATATGCCCTTTATTCGAGGCGGTCGAGTGGAACAATACAATAGATCGAGAAGATAATACCTCTCGAGAGCCAGGCGACATTGGTAAGAAGAAGGATAAAAAGCAAAAAGTCCAAGAACAAAGGCGAAGGGTCAAAAACTCCAAACCGGCGGTTCCAAGGAGGTATTGGTGTGAATGATAAAGAACCACGCACATCAAGCCGCACTCAAGCGGAGGCAAAGGTAAGCATACGATCGGAAAAATGATAAGCCTAGGTGGTGTCCTTTCCATAAAAAGGAAGGGCATGATCTTACATAGCTAGGGTCTTCCAACAGCTTGAAGACTACTACAGCGACAAATGACCACTTCCACTCTCGAGCAGTAGGTCAAACAAGTGGTCATAAATCTTGGATGACGAAGAGGAGATGCCGTTCGGGATCCGCAACACACCATCGAACACATCTCACGGGGATCATCGGCATATGAATCAAAGCGGCGACTTAAGGCTCTTGAGCGTGAGGTAAACTCCATAGATCCTCCTCTCATCAATAAATTACGAAGTGGTGGAAGTCACTATCTCTTTCGAGAAGAGTGGTCGCCCGATTCCTTCGACTCGACGAGTTGATACCCAATCGTGGTCGAACCCACCATCAACAATTGTCGGGTCAATCGAGTTTTGGTTGATGGTGGAAGCTCGTTAAATATTTTATTCTGAGTGCTCGGATGACATGCAAGTACCTAGGACCAAAGTAAGACCGATGCGATACTCTTTCCATGGGATCGTCTCGATCTTGACCAAACCAATTGGTCAAGTTTCTCTTCCTTTAACATTTGGTTCACCAAGTAATTTCAGAACGGAGAAAATCTCCTTTGATGTGAGTCGATTTCGATCTGACATATAACGCCATACTCGGACGACCAACTTTGGCAAAATTCTAATGGCTACTCATTATGGATATCAATGTATTAAGATGCGAGGTCCCAAAGGGTAATCACAATCCATTGTGACAAGAAGATGGCGCATACCTCGATCGTCGATCCCTCGAGATGGTAGGACAAATACCAACTCGAGAAGAAAGTCGACCTTCGACTAGCAAGTCGAAGCCTAAAAACTACACCAAAGCCGAGCGACAAAGTCAAAGAGGTTCCTCTGGGCCGAGGAGCCCTCGAAGGCTGTTAGCATCGAGGATACTTCCGACCCCAAATAGGAAGGCGCCCTCATCACCTTCCTCCGAGCTAACGCAGATGTATTAGCGTGGCAAGCATCCGACATGCCCGAGTCCCGGGGAGGTGATCGAGCACATGCTAGCTACGGCACGACAAAGTACCAGTAAAACAAAAATTGCGGAGATTTGCCCCGATCGGCGAGATGCTATTAAATCGAATTGGATAAGCTACTTAAGCGGGCTTTATAAGAGGTCAACCACCGTAATGGTTGGCTAACCTGTAATGGTTAGAAAGTCAAGCGGCAAATGGCGTATGTGCGTGAACTTTCTTGATCTTAATAAAGCTTGTCCAAAAGACGATTTTCCTTTACCTCGTGTCGATCAATTGGTTGACTCTCTGCGGGTTGTGAAATGTTAAGTTTTTAGGCGCATATTGCGGATACCACTAGATCAATATGTGTCTAGGCGATGAAGAAAAGACCGCATTTATTACACCATTTGGTATATTTTGCTATGTCAAAATGCCATTTGGTCTAAAAATGCCGGCGCTTCTTTTCAGCGCTTGATGCGAGCAACTTTTTCATCTCAATTAGGCGAAATCTAGAAGCCTATGTTGATGATCTAGTTGTCAAAAGCATCAAGAGACTTAATCATATTCTTGACACGCAAAAAACGTTCGACAATCTCGAAAACATCACTTAAAACTTAATCCTGAGAAGTGTGTATTTGGAATCTCTTCAGGGAAATTGCTTGGATTCCTAGTATCAATACGAGGAATCGAAGCAAATCGAAAAGATAAAAGCCATTTTAGAAATCGCCCTCAACTACGGAAAGAAGTCGAAAACTCACTTTGGGTGCATGGCGGCTTTAAGTCGTTTCATCGCACGATCGGGAGAAAAGGACTACCTTTCTTTAAACTTCTAAGGAAACACGAAGGTTTTGAGTGGTCGAAAGAGGCAAACGCTGCCTTTGAGGATGTCAAGAGGTACCTTATGAGTGCTCCTATTACGGTCTCTCAGGGCGGAAGAAACGCTCTTGGTTTACCTAGCTGCCACGCCACGAGCGATAAGCGCGATGAGTGGTCGTAGAACGTGAAAATGTACAACGACCGGTCTACTACGTAAGTGAAGTTTTACACGACCTAAGGAGCGTTACCCTCGGGTCCAAAAGCTTCTATATGCCCTCCTCATGTCTTGAGAAGCTGCGGTATTATTTTGAGCGCACAAACTAGTCAGTCTTGTCGAGTTTCCCTTGGGATTGATCCTCGAGAATAGGGAAGCAATGAGCGCATGGCAAAATGGTCGGTCGAACTTGGGGAGTTCGACATCCATTCGTGTCCCAAACGGCCATTAAATCCCAGATCTTGGCGGACTTTGTCGCCGAATGGACAAATCTGAACTGTTGGGATCCCGATCTGATTCCCACGACCCGATGGGCGATGTACTGACGGGTCGCTTACTTTAAGTGGCTCGGGGTTTGGTCTGGTATCTCCTCTAGGAGAGACCTTAAAGTATGCCATACAATTAAACTTTTAGGCCACTAATAATGTGGCGAGAATCTGAAGGTTTGCTAGGCGGGTATCTGAGCAATGAAAGCGCTCGATTCGCCGACTACTCGTGAGAGGAGACTCTCAACTAGTCGTGAATCAAGTCGGCAAAAAGTACCGGTGCTCTAACCCGACAATGTCTCGGTACTTATCGGAAGTCGTAAGCTAGAAAAGCATTTTTTAGGTTTGAGGCACAATTCATCCCTCGAAAGGATAATTTCCTCGCAGACCGGCTTGCTCGAATAGCTTCTTCCGATCTGAAGTACCAAAAGGAGTCTTCTTGGAACAACTCGAAGCCTTCTCAGTCGACGAGCGAGACACCTCCTATTGAGGCGGCCTTTCTAGAGTGCGAGGATACATGGATGGTGCCCATCTATGATTATCTTGAAGGGTTACATGCGAAGGCGATCTCGAGGCGGATCGCTTATCGAAAAGCCAAAATGTATACTTTGGTCGAAGGAGTTCTCTATAAGCGGGGTACTCAAGGGGTGCTCATGCGATGCATTCATGAGCGAAGGATTAACACTCCTTCACGACATACATGGTGGCATCTGTGGAAATCATGCTTCCTCTGAGCGTTGGTCGGCAAGGCTTTTCGACAAGGTTTTCTTGCCAACATGACCCTATCTGATGCTAAAGAGTTGGTTAAAAAGTGTGTCGATGCGGTTTCATAGCGAGCAAATACACCAACCACTCGGGCATTACAAACAATACCTCTATCTTGGCCTTTTGCAACCTAGGGTCTTGATATCACAGGACCGTTCCCCAAAGCTCCGGGAGGTTTCAAGTTCCTTTTGTGGCTATTGATCGTTCACAAAATGGATTGAAGCGAACTCGGATGGATAACAGCGAGCGGCAAAATGGTTTATGATGAGATCGTAATTACTCGATTTGGAGTACCGAGTCGAATAATTATAGATAATGGTAAGCAATTTTGGCGCAAAATTTCAGGAATTTTCTGACGAGTTGGGTACCAAGTTGTGTTATGTACATGGCCCATCCCGTGAGTAATGGGGCGTCGAGCGTGCAAACGGCCAAATAATGAAAGGAATTAAGACTCGAGTTTTCGACCAGCTCGTCAAACGCTCGGGGGCTTGGGTACAAGAGTTACCCTTTGTATTATGGGCAGTTCGTACAACTACCGGTCAGACTCTGGGAGAAACACCTTTCTTTCTAGTCTTGATCTTTGAAGCCATGCTTCCTCCTAACTAAAGATCGGTCAACACGAGTCTAAACATTCAAAGACTCCAACTAGGAACAAATTGAGCAGATGATATTAATCTACTTGAAGAAAGGAGAAACCAGGCCCTAATTAGTTTGGCGGTCTACCAACAAGCCTGCGAAGATACTACGATCGTAGGTCCAACCTCGCATGACCTTCTTTGTAGGTGACTTAGTATTGAGGCTTTGCCAATCCAAGTCTAATCGGAACAAACTTTCTCCCAAGTGGGAAGGTCCTTACACAAGGGTCGAAGTTACTCGTCGAGGTCGATGCGATTGGCAATGGAAGGCGGCCGAGTTCTCTCGAATTCTTGGAACATCGACCCGATTCACGCAAGTTCTATGTGTAACCAATCATTAGGACAATAAAGACTCGGGTTTTCTCTATCTCTATTGTCTTACTTTTGAGTAGTGCTTTCATAATTTTTCGACTATGTTTCAAACACCCGTTTTTCTTTACCTTTGGTGAAAGGCGATAACATCACCTAGTCGAAGCCTCTCCTCTCTGCATGTGGTCACGCCCACTAGAAGGAGCTTCCTAGTGTCAACTCGTTACTCACTTTTGTTGCCAACACAAAGAACTCGGGTTTTATTTAGTCGAAATTTTTTTGAAGGCCAACTCCTTTCACCTTAGATTATTTCTTCACTTCATTTTTGAAAAATATTCTAAGCGAGTGCACTTTTAAGATTTATTCATTTGCCTTTGGTGTATTCAATTCGTCTTAACTAAGTCGGAGGAAGAAACACATCTAGTCGAAGTCTCTCCTCTCTGCGTGGTCACGCCCACTAGAAGGAACTTCCTAGCATCGTTCGGTTTCCAACTCTTGATAACAGGCGGACTTATTGAATCCTCCAAAGAAGAAGGCTTAACGAATTTTTGAAGTTCTCTGGATGTTTGTTTAACTCAAGTTGCGGTTCTCGATTTAATTAATCTAGTCGGAGATGTTAACATTACCTAGTCGAAGCCTCTCCTCTCTGCGTGGTCCGCCCACTAGAAGGAACTTCCTAGTGTCAATTGTTACCACTCTTTAGACGATGCATGACAATTGCGACCAAAAACTACAAGTTAAACAAACCTCTCTGTTTTGAAACCCTTTCTAAAGACTATTTACTTAGTTTGTCTAAACAAACTCAAAGAAATAGTCGAGGGCTAGAATAATTTGATTTCAATTCTTAGTCTTTAAATTAGTTAATTATCTTTTGAGTTACTAACTACTCGACAAGATGATTTGCGAGAGACAAGACTATTTACTTAGTTTCAACAAACTAAGCAAATAGTGAGGGGCTAGAGATAAAGTCATTAATTTGACTTCAATTTTTAGTCTTTAAAATTAGTTAATTATCTTTTGAGTTACTAACTACTCGACAAGATAATTTGCGAGAAACAAGATGGATCGTATATTACATCAACAAAAGCTTGTTTTTCACGGGTTTATTACAAGCTACTCAAGAGGGAGATCCCAACCGCATCTCCTCTGAAACTTTCCTACCAATCGATTGCATCTCCTCCATCGACGTCTTCATACCTTGAGTAGTCGAAGTCGGCAGTGGTTGCACATTAAGGTTGGGGTCATGAGCTTTAAGTTTTGCTAATGCATAACTTATGCAGTTTCAACCGCTTCCTTTATCGATTCACTTGGTTGGCCTTGAGTAGTCACCAGATCTTGCAAAGTCGACTTGATCCCCAATAGTACTTATGTGGCGGTTATCGTATCATCTTGAGGAGTCTTTCCCTCACTATGTAGCTCACCAAGCACATTGTTCAGGAGTGTGATGTTGCCTTGAAGTTTAATCTTCATTGCTTCCATCTCCTGTTGGGTACGAGTCGAAGCCTCGCGAAGGTTTTTGTTTTCGACCACTTGTTCTGAAAAGAATAAGACTGGTCAAACAAAGATAAACTCCTAGAGGAATTAAAAACAAAAATAATCACGGGTAAAAGAATTTCTTACCCACTAGTCGAGAATCCAACTTCTTGACCTCTTCATTATGGGAAGCAACGGTCTCAGCATGCTTTTTCTCCCATGATCTAATGTCCTCTGCATTGTTCTTTGCAATAAGGACGGTGCAGTTATAAATCATGGTTTTTTCCGTGATTTCGGTCTCGAGCCTTCCCAATTCAAGATCCATTCCTAGAAAAGAAGTGGAGTAAGAAAAGGAAATAACTTCGTAGAGGATTGCGGTAAAGAATTACTTACGATATTCGAGTTCTCGGCGTCTCAAGATCTTGATCTTTATTTTTGGACATCTGAGTAAGCTCGTGAATGAGTGAAGTTTTCTCTTTGACTTCATTCGGAGCTTTCTCATCTCATCTTCTTTTTACGAAAAAAGCGAGAGTTAGATAAAGATCAAAGTCGTAAATAGCAGTCTTAAGTTCAAGCACTTCTTGCTTATTCCTTCCGTAATTTCGCGTTTGCGAGTTGGCTTCTTTAAGTTTCCCCAAAAGGAATTCTACTTTTTCCCATAGCTTTTTGACTCCTCTTTTTCATAATCGGCGAGTCGGCTAAGGTCTTTAAATCCTTTGCTCAACCCGCAAAGGATAAAAGTGAACATAAGCATTGGTCAATCGGTTGTAAGTTCTTCTACAACCATCGACCTAGTCGTAAGTTTTTCTCGACCAAATTTCATGGTCGTAAGTTCTTCTCGACCATCACCTATTCGTAAGTTCTTCTACGACAAAGCCATTTGGTCGTAAGTCTTTAACGACCGATACCTAGTCGTGAGTTTTTCCATGACAAACCCGTAAGCACTATATAAGTAGTCAAAAATGATTATGAAAAACAAGGACTTACCACCTCTCCTTTGTTTGCGAGTTCCTCTTTTTCTGTCGCAGACTCTAGAAGTTGTCGATGATATTCACCGATAACGGCGATTTGCTCTATGGCTTTACGCAAAAGACAAGGCAAGGAGAAATAAGAGAAGATTATACTGTATGTATAAGTATCATCAAATACTTACATTCATGGTTGATCGAGCAAATATTGAGTAAACCACTCTGGGTGCTTCAACTCGTCCACTCTCTCAACTTGGTCCCACCAAACCTTCTCAAGGCGCTCATTATCAAAAGTGTTCCCTCTATTGGGAATGTCTTTGGGATGGGGACTCGGTGGCGAATCTAAAGGCGAAGACCCCACTATGGAAGCAGGGCCAAAAGAAATCGAGCAGTTGAAGTATTCCTCATCTTCCGATTCTGAAATTGTAGTTTCTCTTTGGGTACCAGGAAGGAGGTCTGCAACGATTTCCTTCCCCGCACGGTGGTCAGGCACATCACCACCTTGGGCAGAGTCTTCTGCGACTTCCTCTGCTGGTCCTCGACCACGTTAGTGGTCATGGCCACTATCTCGGTTATCGTAAATTTGCCTCAATAGGTGTAGCCGCTACCTCGATAGTAGTAGCTGCAACCTCGGTGGTCATGGCGGTTACCTCGGTGGTTGTAGATGCCACCTCAAGAACTATGGCGGTGCCTCGGTGGCCATAGCTCTGACTTCAATGATCGTGACAAACGCTTGAGAGCCACGATTTCTTCTACCACTGGCCGAGGATGATCCATCGACCACTTCCTTGTTGTCTCTCCGGTAAATTGGAGAGGTAGCAATAGGCTTCTCAACGGAAGCATTCTCGAAATTTGAAGGAGTCGGGATAAAAACAACAAGAGGATAGCAAGTCAAATTGTGGAAAGCAAAAGGTAAATGCTGTTCTTACACTTTAGCTTGTTTCACATACCTCTGCGTCCTGGACTTAATCAGAAACTTTGGAGCCATCTTCCCGATGGAAGAATTCTTTGACTTCTTTTCTCGACCATGTCCGGTAGTAGTTCAGAGATGAGGAATAGGTTCACTCATGACCACATCTGGTCGTGAGTCTTGAACAGGGACCATCTCTATGGTCTCCTGACTTTCCGGAGGGCCGAGATCGGTCTCGATCACTCCAAGAGCAGCGCTACCCTCAACGGTAGGCTCGGCTGGATCAGCGTTGTCCTTCACAAAACACATAAACTCCTTCCAGTTCTTCTTTTCTAGTTGCTTGACAAATCTAGAAGTGGCAGAAACTGTGAAAGCTTTCTTGTCGTAATAAAAAGGTACCTTGGTCTTGTGGACTTTACGCCCGGGAGGTTCTTCAACCTCCTCGGTCTCCTCATTGCAATTGTTTGATCTTTGGTTTCGGCGAAGACGTGCCCTTGCCCTTACGGGCCTTGCGCTGAGAGGTTCTTCATCCTCCTCAATTTCAGCTATTTCAATCTCAGCTATTGTTGCAAGCGTGTGTCTTTGCAGATTTTGCTTTGAGGACCTCGTCGAAATAAAGGAACTGAGCTTGATCCTCCCTTGTCGACGACTCTTGAAAGTCGGCGCTTTTTCGTCGGGAGGAGATGAGCCTTTGTTCATGGGCCCAAGCACCAATGGTCACCGATTCGACCTCTTCGTCAGTCTGGCGGTTTTCCATGCCTACTTTACGTAAATAAAAATAGAAAAAGAAGAATCAATTACGAAATGTAAGTTTTTCTCGACCGATTACTTAGTCGTAAGCTTTCCTCGACATGCCCTTGATCGTAAGATTTTCTACGATCACTACCTAGTCGTAAGTTATTTCTACGACTATAAATTCCTAAGGATGAAATCAACTTTTGATTACCTTTAGGCGCTCAACCTTTTCTTCTGCGGATAAAACCGCAAGAATTTGAGGAACCGCCACACTAGGTGGCGGGGGCTTCTCACAAATAAGTTTGACTCGAATGTCAATCTCTGCTTGTGAAAGATCTGTATAAAACAGATAAAGATATTAAATTAGATAATTTTGAAGAAAACCAAACTAAGAGCTAAGTCGAAAAACTACTTACCTCCCTCGTAGTCCCTGGTTGGGTCTTTTGGCCCCGTGTACCTACACATAGGAGGCACTCGTTTCTTCAAAGGACTAATTCGACGTGTGATGAAATCCTTCACCACATGCCATCCAGTCAACCCCTCTGCTTTCAAATCCTTGATGGCTTGAATATAGGGGGCAATTCGATTGATATCCTGGGGAGTCGAATCCCAGGAAGCTTTCTTTTTGGCAGCCTTCCCTTCTAAAGTAAGACTGTCTTCGGAGGTGACTTTCCAGTAAAACCACCTCTTCCTCCACAACGGCTATGAGGACCGAGTGAACATCTGAATATACTACTTGACTTCCGTCATGGAGCTTCAAACCACAACTTCCAAATATCCTGTTAGTCGAGCCATTCCGAGAAATCTTGAAAAAGCTCAAGATCATTTGGAATTCCTGTCGCCTCACACAGATATCTGAATCGCTCAACATGGTGATGGAATTAGGACCAAGGTTCACCAATTCCACTCCAAAATGCTCGAGTATCGGTGTGAGAAAGGGTGAGCAGTAATCGAAGACCACACTCACAATCGCTTTGGAAGGCGGGATTTGTCCTTCCTCCCCGACGGCCATTCTTTGCTTATCTTGCCGAACCACTCCACAAGAACTCTCTCTGGAATCTTCCCAATTGACAAGGGTTTGCATCTTCACCGTATCCATCTCCGACTCGCCCATTCGAAACTCTCCCGCCATTTTTCTCGGGAAGAGGAGATTTTCGGCGAGTTGGTGGCGAGAAGACAAGAACTTGATGAGCAAGAGAATGATTTGGGGAAAGGTAAGATCTTAGGTTTTACCCCCAAAGTGAGTATTTATAATCACGTACTTTGAGCCGGGGCGTGACATTCCAAGGGTCGCCACCGTCTCGGAACCGCTTCAACAGAACAAAGCTAATCAGGCGTCGTTTGAGATTCCCCAGTGTGTCCGTTCGAGAAAATCAGGTTTGCGTTTACACCTCAAGCGAAATTACTTCCTTGGTTAGATCTTTTCAACCAAAGGAAATGATAATCGGAAAGTTCTTTCTTTCGATCACTATACTACGACCACCTCGTGATCGTAGGAATGCTTTTACGACTACTTGATAGTCGTAGGTAATTTTCTTGACCAAGCATATTTCTGGTCAAAGTAGTATACAATCGAAGAGTTTTTCCTTCGACTATTTTTCTACGATCCTCTCGTGGTCGTAAGACCATCTATAACTCCTTTACCAAGTAAGTTGCTTTCACTTGAAGTGGGGGCTAGATGGCGAGGATATAATAATCCCCATTTTATCTTTTATCTATAATTCTTATTATAGGTAAATATGGCGTCATGTGGACTCGAGTATACCCTTAATGTTATGAGGAAGAGCCTAATGGGTGGTCGTAATTTCTTCTCGACCACCCCCATAGTCGCCGATTATGCTACGACTACCCCAATAGTCGTAAGTCTTGCTACGACTACCTCATGGTCGTAAGTTCTTCTACGACTAGGTCAGCTACGACCACCTTATGATCAAATAAACCTACAGACAAGTGGGTCTTATTGATTAAGGGATTCAAATAGTCATCATACGCTGTTATTCTGTGGAGTAATGACACGTAATACTCCATTATCTACGGTATATAGTCATTGAGCGACGTGGAGGAGTTAATACACCGGTGATTATTACTAACGTCGCTCAATTCACGGAGGTGATGAGGCGCCGCTTTATCTGGAGTAACTGCCGCTCCTTCACGTACTATAAAAGGCGGCAATCAGAGAAAGGAAGAGGAAGATCAATCGGGCCATCAAGAATACAAGCACTATCTGTAATAGTCTTAGTTTTTCCCCTGATTGTTCAAAATACACTCAATACCATACACACACAGGAGTAGGGTTGTTATTCTCTCCGGAGAAGGCTGAACTCAGATAAAAATCCCGTGTCGGTCTCTGCGTGATTCCATTCTAGGAGACCCCGAATCAAACAATCTTTACGTAAGTTCGGTTCTAAAACACCGACAACTCCAAATGAGATGAACCCACATGTTTTAAACTTGTAATAATATTATCTATTTATCTATATAATCCTTGTATCCTCCACTACTATACAAATTTTGGCTAAATAATTAAATTACTTGAACTAAGGCTTACTGAAATATGAAATTCAAATTGTTATAACTTTCACACACTAACTCCCAATAGAATAATTCTTTCACCTAAAATCATATAAAATCATACACTAGCCATTGTAGAAAAATCATGCATTTTTGAGCATTTTGATTTTTGAGGTATTTCTCGGTGTTTATCGATATCGTTATTTCTCTAGATTCTAGAGAGATTGATATTGACTCCTATGCTACTGAGAGTGAACAATTGATCTACCAGCAAGGTAAGCATCATTTGAACTTTCTTTTTCATCATATTTAATCCCAGTTTTGTTAAGTTAGTGCAATGATAATTGCTTGCATGCTATTTTGATTATGTTGCTATTTTTGTGAAGAGTACTTAGATATATCCTATTCATTGAGGTTATCCTTGAATTGTTCCAGTACCACATGCTTAAGATAGGTTGTGTAAATTATTGTACGTTTGTGCTTAGCCATGCAAATCTAGAACGGTAGTTTGATTGTCGGGATTAACCCGACAATTATGGGAGAAACACACTTTCTTATATTCTTTTCATTCAAGATCTTCGTATCTGTTTTATAAGTTCATTTTTGTCATTTTAAATAAGTTTTGGGGTCTGAACAAGTGGTTGCTAGTGAGGGTGCCTTCGTGCACGAGATCGGGTATGTGGATGTCTTGTCCGAACCATTAAGGACCGAACTTTGGTAATATCGTTAATTCAAGTACACTCGTGCTACCACACGCGGGATATGGGTTCCGCACGGTTAAGTAGGGGGGGAGTTTATTGTGTTACATCCCATGGTGTTGTAAGGGCACTTGTGTTGATCATTTGTCCGTAGGAGCCGATGTAATTTTCTATAGTGTGCAAGTGAGCACCAATTTTTAATATTTACATTGTATCAGTATTTCCAATACAACTTGTGAGCCGCTTAGCAAGTGTTATCATACGCTTGTACTAAGTAAGGGAACATCTTACAAGGGGGACTTAGCCCAATAGAATTTTCTTACTAAAAATGACCGTATCTCGATTCTCCCCGGCCGGCATACCTAAGGAAGTGTGCTATTTTCGGAGGCATCTGGAGGTTTATGGGCTAATCGAGTCGTGTGGGTAAAGTAGTACACCTCTGCAGAGATAAATATATTCTAATAGCCGTGTTCGTGGTTATGGACGATCGCTTGAGTTCGGTATTTACTATTGTTAGACTTTGAAATATTTTGTGGGTACATTTTGGTATTCGGTATGAACGGATGTTCACGCACTTTAGTGTATCAAAGTGGGCTGCCACTATGATGTTTTTGTGATTCATTTGTTCATCTTTGTATTACTTTATCACATGATTTACTTCTACTTCAAATCTATTTTTTTAAAATGGCAATTGATAAACCATTATGTGTAGGTTGGAAAATTATTGCGTTTTTCACAAAACTAAAGCCACTAATGCCATCCTTTGATTGCCTCTATGCATAACTAATTTTTATTTGTGTAAGGCTTACGAGTACAATTGTACTCAATCCGGTTGCTGCAATTCCAAGTATAGAAGACTGTGAGCCCGTTGAGCTTGTGAGTGTCGATTTAGGAGACACTGATGAGTAGTGTTATCATTTAACTCCCAGTCGGTTGCCGATGGGTTATGGGGCATACCATGCTGGACTTTTGGTTTACTTACTTGTTTCCGCTGGTACTTTATGATCTCATTTGAATTTGGCTGGTCGTCCACTTGTAATAATCATAGACTTGAACTACTATGTTGTATGTCTTTTAAACTATGAATGTATGAATGTTGTATGGGTGTGATCAATATTGTATGTGAGTTTGGGCATGTTGGTCACTGATCTTGGGAGCCAAGATGACCCCATGCTTGCTGTTCATGGATTTCATTTTAACTCATTAAGTGTGGTCTTTGGTTGTTTAGGGAACCGATAATCATGCAGTGCTTGTAGAGGAGCAGTACGCATGATCACTGGGGCTCTAGTTTCAACAAAGATCTCTCATTTAGATGGAGTTAACTTAGAATCTATTAACATGGAAGCTCAGAGTTATCTCCTTAAGGTTGGGCGGGTCTCGGTCTTACGGAAATAACCCGGGGGTTCCCACAAAACCCGTCTTAGTGAGACATCCGCAATTGGAACAACAATAGAAATTGATCGCACTACTCCTGCCTACTAATCATGCAAGGCTAGGATTTGATAACTTAGTTAGCTATGGCTACCCCATCCTAGCACATACGGTTGTATGTTTAGGTCTTAGTCCTGGATTTGCTGGCTTCGGTCCTTAACCGACTACGGGCGAGAATCTGCACCCTAGCTACTAGTGAGTTAGAATCCTCACTTTTTCAGAATACAATATAACTCGTCCACGTCTAAAAACTAAAGTTTTCATTTCATTTTCATATAAAATAACAGAGGTACCTCCTCTGGACATTTTTCAAAATATCCCAAATTCACAAATTAACATATTGTCCTTTTATCAGTTTTTCGAAAAATCTATAGTTCTAGTTGCATTTGGGCGATAATCGCACTCAAATAATCCCAAATGACATTATGTATTGCCTAAACCATATTCTAATGGCTTCAAAAGTAAGTGATTAATATTACAAGGAGATATATGCAGCAATTAGGATTACAACTACCAATTTTCCAACCATAGCATTTTCATACAAACATACACGAATGCATAATAGATTTTACAAAAACAAAGTACAACAAGTAAAATACTGGGATCAACATGATCAAAGGAGGTTCTTTCCTTGCTCTTGCTATTCTAGAAATATGGTGGATTGGTCGTCTCAATAATAACTTGAGCAATCGACGTCTAATTCAAAAAGAGCCAGAAATGAATTAAATAACACCAATAAATTAAACAGTAACCAAAATTAAATATTTTTACATATTCAGGTAGATTATGATTTTAGATGAATTTAGAGATAAATCCAGATAAAATGAGAAATACGCTTTCTAATAGAGAAAGCGTAATCCCGTGCATGCACTATTGAGGTTTACGCTTTTCAGTAAGGGAAAACGTATTCTCCTCATAACTAAAGGCATATTTTCATTTTTCATTTGATTTTTGCCACTTGTCAGTGGCTCGGTCCATGCAAACAGTGCGTAGACCGAAGGTCTACGTGCTTGGTGCACAGGTTCACCGAGGTGGTGCGCTGTGCACTTAATTGGTTGTGGGCCCCGCGTGTTAGCGACTCATTAGATAAAAACATTTCGGTTAACTATTTCTTTTAATCATTATCTTGGTCCCACTCGTCAGTGACTCATTAAGGATTAACTGAGTGTTAAAAATTAGATTTGTGCTAATGACTAGGCTTAAGTGCGCTGATGATGAGCTACAGTTCTCGTCCGGCACAACAGCGTGGTAGCGCTCGTGCCCACACGTGTTGCCGGTGAGGTGGTGCCGGGAATGACCCAAAATGGGATCCCCGTGCTATTGCGCACCTACCGGCACTGACGACGATGCTGGAGCTAGCTCCTAGCGTTGGCACGCCGGCGTTGAGCGACGACGTAGCTACAGTAACGAGCCATTGCTCAAACGAGCAACGCCCTCAACTAAATGATGCGCGCATAAGCATCTACATGCTACTAGAGTCGTACCAGAAGCAAAGGGAAGGATGGAGATGGCTGGAGGTGAGTTGTCGACGTTGAGCTGAGGCGGCGAGGTGGGCTACGCATGGAGAAGAAGCTTGGCCGAAGAGGAAAGCTCGGTTACAGTTAGGGAAGCTTGAAGATGGTCAAGCGATGCTCCTCATGAGAGGAATCGGTCTGAGATGCAGTGTAGCTCCGATGGCGACTGAAGCGACGTTGTCAGCTGGAGATGAGGAAGAAGGGTCGATTCGGCCGTTCCTGTGAATCAAAGGCCAAATTGAGTGAGGGGAATGACTCAAGGTGATCTGGAACGTGATATGACATGATAAGGGATATAGGGAACCCTTCTGATCGGTGGTGATGGAGGTGGCGGCACATGACCGAACTAGGGCTTGCGCTCTCCGAGCTCTAGAGCTCAATTGAGCAGAGGAGGAAGAGAGTGAGTGAGCGCACGGGTAAGGAAAAGAGATAGAGAAGCTCGGGGTGTCCTTTATATAGACGGAGAGGGTGAAGATAGGCAAGGAGAGGCTTGGGTATGTGTGTGCAAACGGCGGAGCTCTTGGTGTTGTACGAGTAGGGTTAGGCGTGAGCGAGCGGGGGGATGGGTGCGAAATGATGGTGAGGTGATGAGGTAGGTTTGGCCAGTGGCAAAATGGTGGGCGGCAAGGAAAATCATGGTCTGACGATCGCTCGTGGCGGTCTTGGCAGGCCGCACTCGGCGTCATGAGTGGATGAAGGGGTGTCTGAAGAGCGCACTACCAAATGAAGTGAGAGGAGATTAGCTTTAGGATTTTTGATTTTCTGTTGATTTCTTTGCTGATTTTATTTGCCTAGAAAATACTTTGAAAATTTATGAATTCTTTTTGTAGGCTTCTAACCTAATTTATTTCCTCCTATAAAATTTTTAGATGTTAATACCTTCTGTGAACTTCTCAAAAATTCATGTAAGTTTCTGTTTATTTGTTTTGTATTTATTTTTCTAAACAAGATTTTATATAAAAGTTTCGGTGAATTATTCCTGGGATATTATGCCTGAAATAATTCTCTCATACAATATTTTTACTTTTTTTTTATCTCATATCTTTTGAGTACATGTTTTGGTTTGTATTTCATATTTTGTTTTGAAATCAAAAGTCAAATCCAACATGAATATATTTTCATATGCAAATGATCAAAGTTTTTCTTCTAATGCTTCTATAACACATATTCCCAAATTTTAAATTTTGGGATGTTAGAGACCTACCCCCTTACAAAAAATCTTGTCCCCGAGATTCAGAGGACTTAGTGAAGAAAGCGGGGAATTCGGCTCTAAGACGATCTTCTCGTTCCCACGTAGCTTCGTCTTCAGTATGGTTGCTCCACTGGATTCTCAACATCTTGATGGCACGGCTATGAGTATGGCTCGTGGCTTTGTCTAGAATTCGAATCGGGTGCTCCTGATAAGAAAGATTCGGTTGGAGATTAAGGTTCTCCAGCTGAGTGAGTTCAGTGGGGGCTCTGAGACACTTCTTGAGCTGCGATATGTGGAAGACGTCATGCACGTCCAAAAGGTGAGGCGGCAACTTCAACTGGTAGGCTACCTCACCTTTCCTTGCAAGAATTCGGTATGGGCTGATATACTGAGGTGCTAGTTTCCCATGGACATGGAAACGGCGGATACCTCGCAACGGCGAGACCTTGAGATAAATAAAATCGTTTACTCCAAAGCTCAACTCACGATGACGGCGATCGGATAACTCTTTTGTCGTGACTGCACCTCTTAAAAGCATCTCTTTATTACATCCACTTGCTCTTATGCTTCTTGGATGACAGTGGGTCTAAATAACTGTCGTTCTCTGACTTCAGACTAAAACAAGGGTGTTCTGCACTTTCTGCCGTAAAGTGCTTCGAACGGGGACATTTTGAAGACTGGACTAGAAGTTGTTGTTATAGGAGAACTCGACGAACGCCAAGCATTTCTCCCAATTCGTGTTATAGGACAACACGCAAGCTCGCAACATGTCTTCTAGGATTTGATTGGTCCTCTCTGTTTGACCTCCTGTTTGTGGGTGAAAAGCCGTGCTAAAGAATAGCTCGGTTCCCAACAGTTCGTGCACACTATCCCAGAATCGGGAAGTGAACCACGGTCCTCGATCAGAAGTTATGATCTTTGGCACGCCATGCAGACGGTTGATATTATCCATATAAAGCTCTACGAGCTTGACTCCATTGTAGGTGGTACTAAACGCAATAAAGTGAGCCACTTTGGTTAGGTGATCCACGATAACCTAGATGGAGTCGTGCCCATTTTGAGTCTTAGGTAACACTGTGATGAAATCCATGCCAATTTCATCCCATTTCTACTCGGGGATATTCATAGGTCGAAGTAATCCCACTGGATGTTGGTGCTCTGCTTTGACACACTGACATACGTCGCACCTGGCAGCATGTGCAGCAACGTCTCGCTTCATACCGGGCCACCAAAACCGTTTTCGGAGATCTTGGTACATCTTGGTGCTTCCGGGATGAATAGAGAGGGGAGAATCATGAGCTTCTCTGAGGATTAGTTCCTTGATACCTTGATCATTAGGGACACAGAGCTGCTGTTGGTGCATAACTAATCCACTCACGTTCTCGGAAAATTCTGATTTTTTGCCATCTCGTAGATTGAGCTTGATTTCGGCTATTGCTGGATCCTCAAGTTGAGCTGCCCGGATCTGTGATTCGAGGGTAGGTTGCAGTGCTAGGGCAACAACGTAACCTTCCTCAACCACTTCTAAGTTGAGCTTCCAGAACTCTTCATGCAGCATCGGTTGATTCTCTTCGATCGATGTGCTCATGTAGTGAAGTTTCCGGCTTAGCATCAACTACAACATTAGCCTTACCAGGGCGGTAATGAATGCCTAAGTCATAGTCTTTAATCAATTCCAGCCATCTCTGCTGCCTTAGGTTCTAATCTGGTTGGGTGAAGAAGTACTTCAGGCTTTTATGATCAGAGTATATCTCGCACCGATTACCGATCAGGTAATGCCTCCAGATCTTGAGAGCATGAACCATGACTACTAACTCCAAGTCATGGGTTAGATAATTAGCTTCATGAGGCCGCAATTTATGTGAGGCATAGGCCACCACCTAGCCCTCCTACATCAGTACACAACCGAGGCCGTGGCGGGATGTGTCACAATACACAACGAAGCTTTTGTGTATATCGGGCAGAGTAGGCACTGGGGCTGTTGTGAGCCTTTTCCTTAACTCATGGAAACTCTCATCCCAAGCTACTAACAATTCAAACTTCTTCTCCTTCATAATTTGAGTCATCGGCCTTGCAATCTTGGAGAAGTTCTCGATGAACTAGCGATAATATCCTACCAAACCGAGGAAGCTTTGGACTTCAGGAACGGTGCAGGGCTGTTTCCAAGCTATAACATCTCGTATCTTGCTCGGGTCTACTGTCACACCTCCTTCGGATAGAACATGGCCTAGGAAGCCAACTTCCTTTAGCCAAAATTCGTACTTGCTGAATTTGGCATACAACTGATGTTCCCGTAGCTTATCAAGCACCAATCGCAAATCCTGCTCGTGCTCTTTTATAGTCTTGGAGTAGATAAGGATATCATCAATGAATACCACCATGAACTGATCCAAATACTCCATAAAAATTTTGTTCATGAGATTCATAAAATTCATAGGAGCATTTGTAAGTCCGAAAGACATTACGGTGTACTCGTACAAACTGTAACGGGTGGTAAATGCAGTCTTCGGAATATCTTCTGGTCTAACTTTGAGTTGAAAATATCCGGTTCTCAAGTCAATCTTAGAGAAGATACATGTGCCATTCATTTGATCAAACAAATCATCAATCCTTGGGAGAGGATATTTGTTCTTGATGGTGACTTCGTTTAAAGAACAATAGTCGACGCATATTTGTAGACTGTCGTCCTTCTTTGTTACAAACAAAGCAAGGCTTCCCCATGGAGATGAACTAGGGTGAATGAATCCCTTATCCAGCTACTCCTTGAGTTGTTTCTTCAATTAAGTCAATTCATCAGGTGCCATTCGGTAAGGTCGCTTGGACATAGGTGCTGTCCTAGGTATCAGATCGATGACAAACTCCATGTCCGGTGGAATTCCCGGTAGTTCATCCGGAAACACATCAGGATATTCACATACTACAAGCACTTGATTAAGCTATATAATTGATATGGAATTGAGCTTGGGCTGCTGCGATGGAGTGGCATATGAGGAAGTAAACACGATGCGTTCTCCGTCAGGGTTGACTAGAGAAACTGCTCGATTTGCACAATCGATTACTCCTTGATGTTTAGATAACCAATCCATCCTAAGGATTATATCTAACCCAGAGGTATCTATCATGATGAGGTTGGCTCTGAAATTTACCCCATTTATTTCAATATGAACTTCAAAACATCCGAGTTGTGTCCTTAGGACAGACCCGAGTGAATGAATTAGCAATATGCTATCTAGCAATGTAGTTTCCAGTTGTTGATGCATGGAAAACTTTTTAGAGACAAAGGAATGTGTTGCTTCATAATAAAATAGCGCTAATGTAGGTACAGAATGTACAAGGATCATACCCGTCACCACATCAGGCGATGCTTCAGCCTCCTTAGTAGTTGTGTGGTTCAGACGGCAGCGTCCAAAGCCCTACACCGGCTTGGGCACTTGCTGCCCGCTTGGACCTCGAGCAAGGACTTGAGGTCGCTTCTGGACTCCAATACATTGAGGTTGAAGCGCTGGAAACTTCCTCTTTGGGCACATGTTGGCATAGTGCCGTCATTCACCGCAACTGAAGCATGTGACGTCTGCTATGCGGTTTGGTGTACTGGATGGCTGACCTCCACGATTATATTGCTGAACCGCTGTTGGCGGAGGGAGAGAGTGGTGCTTGGAACCTCGGAGGTGGTGGTGCCAAAGGATGGGCATTTGACGGCTGCCAGACACGAGGTCTCGGCGGACCGCTACTTGCTGTTTTTTGCGCAAGCCACTTGCGCTTGCGACTCTCCACGACCGTCCGAGTGCTATCTTTGACCCAGATCGCATTGTTGATTAAGGTCTGGATGTTGGGGATGTCGTGGGCAGCGAGTGACTACTTCATCTCGTCATTCAGGTGCTCGCGAAATAGGGCAACCTTCCTTGCTTCGTTCGGTATCTCGGACACTGCGTAGCATGCGAGATAGTTGAAGTGGTGTAAGAACTCAATCACTAACGAGTTCCCTTGCCAGAGTTCATAGAACTCCCTCCTTTTGATGTCCAAAAGACCCGAAGGAATGTGGGTATTACGGAAGGCTTCCTTGAAAGCGGCCCAAGAGATGGTCTGGCCTTCCGGAATGAGGTCCTGATGGTTCTCCCACCAAACTGCTGCTACGCCTTGCAGCTAATAAGATGCATATAGCACCTTCTCTTCATCATTGCACTGAGCAATAACTAGCTTGCTCTCAACAGTTTGGAGCCAATCATCAGCGTCGAGAGGATCGGCCACTGAAGCAAAGGTTTGCTGCCGAGTTCACATGAACTCGCCCATCCTGGATGATGACTGGGCGGCAACTCCGTTCCCTCCGACTACAACGCCGAGGGTAGCGGTGTTCTGTACCAATTGTTGGAGCAAGAGGGTGTTGGTCTCGCCCCTTGCTCAATCATGGTGAGCACTTGTGCCATAGTGGGCGGTGGCGGTAGAACTTCCTGTTCTTCAGGGACAGCAGGCTGAGATTGCTCAACTAGCATTGAGGTGGAAGGATGTTGAGGGTTAGGTTGCGAAGGCGTAGGGCCCTCGCTCCCTGGTTGTGATCCGGAGGTGGCTCCTGTTGCCATGAGCTAGTGAATAGAGCGAGTTACCGGCATCCTGATCAACAAAAAGAAGTATAAACAAACGTTCGCAGGATAAGGGGGAATGAGCATAAGTTGAGCGGGTCAGCAAGTATTTGTTGGAAATATGCCCTAGAGGCAATCATAGAGATGATTGTATTTCATTATGTTCATAATATTGGATAATATGTTATCTTGTTCCTAGAATAATATTGTTAATATTTATTATCAAGTATGTGACTTGATTGTGAAACTCTATATTTCTGTGATGATTATTCTTAAACGTTCCCTGGTCAGAAACATATGAGGACACATATGAATAGACTAGTAAAATTTGAGCTTTTGAACTTATTTATTGTAAACATGTCAAATATTGCTTTTGCACAAATAACCCTATAAGCATTCCTTTCATAATATCCATGCATGCATTAACTCTGTTATGGGTGTAACTTGCAGAGTACATTTTTGTACTCACCCTTGCTTAATAAAATGTTGTTCGGAGGATGATGACTTCGCAATTGTTAAGTGTTGGACCGAAAGGCGATTAGAGGGACACACTACTACAGAAAAGGCCTTCACAGACGGTTCAAAAACACCATCACGATTTGGTTTCGTGAGCCGCCGTGTTTATGGGTCGAGAATGCATGAGGTCATCACAGCACGTTTTGAGCGATGCATAATACATACTATCACGCACGGTTTGTAGATGAAACCGCTCAGTGATACTCGATTACCAGGCGATGCGTAGATGAAACCGTTTGTGATACTCGACTACCACGCAGACGGTGCAGAGATTAAACCGTCGTGATAGTAAAAAAATCACGAGCGATGCATAGATGAAACCGTCATGATAGTCACTATCACGACGGTTTCATCTACGCATCGTCAGTGATTTTTTACTATCACGCACGGTTTAATCTATGCACCGTGCATGGTAGTCGAGTATCCTGATTTATTTCATCTACAAACCGTCTGTGGTAGTTTTTTGCATTGCTAAATCTATTTACGTTTATTGGCTAGCCTCAGGAAATGCTAGCCATGCCCTCTGAAACAAGCACATCCAATTCGCATTCATTTCAAAAGCACATGAAAATTGCATTCATTTCAGAAACAAGCACATCCAATTCACAAATCAATTAACTAAAATTAACCATTAATGTACATTAATTTACACACATGTACCATTAAGTTCAATCTATCCCAATCAAGTTCAATCTACACTGTGGAAACTCCCATCTGGATTTATGACCTGTCTGTTCAGGAATGACGCAAGGTATGATCGAACTTTTATGAGCTCGCTCTGTTCCAACGCAATTTCGTCGATGGTCGCAACCTGTCGATAGGAAGATTAAATTCGTGCTTATATAAATTGGTAAGTATATATGAAATAATTGTTGCAAGATTAACAAACCGGAGGATCATTGGTGATCACGGAACCGATGAGTAGCTGCATGTTGTGGCAAACATAGTATCCACAGACGTTGCGGCCCGGTGGCTGCTGGTGGCACTGCAAAAATAGAATTGGTTAGTTCGAGAGGCATTACTACGAAGTGTTATATAGGATTAATGTGTACTAGCTAGCGAGTATCGGGAATTTTTGATCATGTGACAGCGTCTTTCCCCTGATATTCCATCCTCTAGCATGTAACACGTCGAACACCCTACGTGACTCCAAGAAGTTAGCCTTAGCCATTGCAAAGGAAGAAAAGACTACAATAGAGTTTCTATGGAGGAAATGTGTTTACCTGATGATTAAATTTCGGATAATTGTGAAGTTGTGAGTGGCCCTTTGTAGGGAATCTAGGTATATTACCCATTTCTGTTTTGGTATAATTACAATTAGAATCCAGTGGTAGCTACATAGGCATGTCAGCATGGTCATTAAACCTAAGTTCGTGTTGCTTATAAAGTACAAATCAAAAAGTATAGCCAGTAGTGCAACACTTAGTTCTGGTTGTAGGGCAAAAATATGAATTCCTTGTTGCGGCGAGCCATGAAAAAATCTATAACGTAATTCTCAACGAATGTTGCATTCGCCGTGATGCTTTGCTCGGAGACAATGTGTGGGTCGAGGAAACCTACCGGTGATTTCCTTCTTCGCTTCGGAGATCATGTATCTATATACAAAAGCAAGGAGTTATATATAACATTTATCGGTATTACGAACATTAACCGTGATTGTACACACTTACGATTGTCGAAAGATCGTATGAGTGAGGCGTCGAGGTTGAAGAGATGTAACAAGTCGTCGAAGGTCACCGTGAAGACAAAGCCTTGATGCACATGGTTAAAATGATCCTCCTTGAACTTGACGGTGAAACCCGCGTCCGTTGATCAACCAGCTTGTTGGACTGTTCCATGTACCATGTATACAATGCCGTGCAATCCGGTCCTAGGGTAGAGTTGTCTAACTTCTCGAGCAACGACTCGCCTAGCACAATTTACGGGCCAACAAAGAAGAAGGGATATCGGGGCGAGTCGATCGTCTTGATTTGCCCTTCTTTGCCTCGCTTTGTATAGGTCAACTTCACAAGAGTCGATGAGCACGAGGTGTAGATGCATGTGATGCAAGGGCCCTTGCCGTGTTAGTGCGGTAGCCGGTCAGATCGCCAGTCCGTGGACTTGATACCGTTACCGACATTCCGTGAAGTTGTCACCGAAAGGTAGCTCGAGCATGATGTCCTCCTTGGGCCCTTTGGATGAATGTTCGGTGGCTTGCCCTAGAGTCATGACCTCGTCGTTTGGGGGAATTTTCAGTGGGACGGCCTCGAAATTGGCACAAACACCGTCCACATTCACTTTTGCGAAACCTGGCGCTAGATTTGCACCGTGCACCAAAGCCTCGACACCGGATGGATACACCTGGCCCCAAGCAGCATTTAGGGCAACAGAGACATATCTCACTTGGAGCTTGCACTTCATAGCCACCTACATAAAAAACGATACAAAATTAGCTACTCCAACATGCCTATCAATGGATCGAGCATTCCAGAGATAATAATTATTACCTGGATGACATCGACGGGAAATCTGTCGTCACCTAGTGGGGTAGGGTTAGGGTTGTACGTGCAGCTACTCGGAAGTTTGGGGGGGCTGGCTAGCACAGTAGGGGCAAGGGCTTGCAACTGATTTGGGAGTTGCAATCCTTTAATCCTTTCCTCAAAGGTCTCCATCTGCTTTTGCTGGGATGCACGAATCTCCTCTCTGATGGATTGAGTGACCTCATCTCTGATTTTTTCAGTGAGCTCATCTCTGAGGGATGCACGAATCTCCTCTCGTAGCTTTGCATCGTGCTCGGCTTTGGCTCTCTTCCTACTCCGGTACGATCCGGAGTCCACTTGGAACCATTTTTCCCATGTAACATAAACACCAGCGCTTCTCGTGCGACCCGGATGCTCACTGTTTTCTAGGGCCGCAGAGAGTATATCTTTCTCCCTGTCTGCCTGGAATGAGCCTTAGGAAGATTGTGCACTCAGCGTTACCTGCAATAGCCCAACATGTCATTTCACTTCCTATGAAGTTATGGAGTAATTACAAACTAGGTAGTTCAATATCTTACCAGGCGTTGGGACACTTCCTGGTCTGCGGGGTTTGGAAAGTACACTTCCCCCGTAGGCCCAATACGTAACCTCCCAAATAACCACTATCGGAGTGCACATCAGTGATCTCGGGAAATGGCGGGGAGACATTCGAACAGCTTTCCTGCTGTTCCGATCCCTCCATATCGGGGCTTTACCCGCATACCCAGCGGTGCCGAGTCTGTGGGGGTGCTTGTTTTTTTGCCTGGAGGGCCGTGTGCGCTGCACTTTCTCTCCTAAATTCATCTGTCGTCTTCTTCGCCACAAACTCGGCCCAGGACTCTTCCAAGAATGGATACTTGTGAAAGGGTCTCAGATCCTTCTCCACGTAGTTCTTGACAAGCGTGCTCTTGAAGTTCTTCCACGCTTTGCACGCCTGTAGTAACGCGTGTCGTCGCACGGAGTCCAGGTGTTTTGCCGGGATCTCGAACGATTTGAGAATATCCGTCAGCAGAACAGTTTTCAGTAGTTCGGGCACCTCCTTCCACGAATCGTAGGTGACGCTAACCCGTTTCCGTGCAACTATTCTGACCATTCTCTGGAATGCGGACACTCCTTGGCGAGGATTGATACGGGTCCTGTAATACCCCAAAAATTAAATCGGGAGAGAATAAATAAATCGGGAGAGAATAATTAAATCGGGAGAATGTTTCTTTTAGCAAAGCGATTGAACAGGAGAAAGAGGGGGTTTTAATGTAATACTCCGATTTATTCTACGAAAGAAAGCGTTCAAAAGAGAAATTAGATATAAAAAAGGAGGTTTCTGCAGTTCTTCGGCAACTTGGGCCTCGGGCCTTGGCCCAGGAGGCCCATGAGGGGCCGGCCACCAACAAAAGGAAGGGGGAAACCCTAGCCGCACTGTAGCTACAGTAACACCGCCACCACTGTAGCACGAGTACTGTGGCACGCCCCTCTCCTCCATGGTGGTGCCTCCCTTCCTCGCCGTCAGTGCTCCCTGCTGCTGATCAAGAAGAAGAGGAAGAGGAGGAAGAAGAGAGGAAGGGGAGAGATCGTAGGCGGGTGATCATCGTTGTTCTCAGCAGGCCCTTCATCGTGTCGTCAAGGGTAATCGCTGTTTCCCCTTGAGTAGATGCTTAATTAGTTGTTTTAGCAAAGTCAGTTATCTAGATCGCGTTCTGTCCAGCAGTTTGATCCGCGGATTTCATGTCTTTAGAAGCAGAATCTGGGGATCCACCCTCTTAGAGATAGTTGGGTTATGTCATTAGCTTTCTGTGGCCGCCAAGAACGCCCAAATTCGATTAACGGTTAGAAAGTTATGAATTGTTTAGTGCCGCTGTCCTGTTAATCTGTCAACATCCTGACAGTTTGTAGAAATCTGAGTTAATCTATTAGTTAAATACGAAATCAGAGGGTCTCGTTATAATTAAAAAGATGGGTAATTTCCTCACCTTTCCAGAAAGCTAAAGAACGTAAGAATTGGACTTTTGTAGCAAAAGTTATGATAATTTTAGTGTACTGTCCAGAGAACCCGACGTGATAATTGATGTTCTGTATATTGGCTTGATAGGGGCAGTAAATGGCAGAATAAGAAGGGCTCCCCAACTAAGTTTATTTGGGTAATTTAATTATCTTTCCATAAAGTATTAGAACATCTTATTTGGACTCCTGAGCAGAAAGTTATGTATTTTAGAAGTTGACTATCTGCAGTGAACACCAAATCGATCGGTAGAAATTGGAAGATTGGAAACGCTTGGGAGTTTAGCGAGTTCAATTGTGTTCTTATTTATGCTTTTGGTCCAGTATGCTTGTCTTAGTTTGGGTTATCATTATGTTCAAGAGGGAGCGTGATCCCAGGGGCAGCGCCCTCTTCGCGTCCACCGTTCTCGCACGGTTGAGGCAAGTATAATGATGGTTATAATTTTTATTGTTGAATGGCAATGTTGGGTATATGTTATGAGAAATTGTGTGCTCCTGAGATGTGATGACGGCATAGCCAGTATTGTGCATTATTGCTGGAGATATGAGTTATGTGTTAGATTTGGTTGTTCATTAGTTGTGATGACTTTGTTTATGAGCTTGTAGTATGAAAAGGATTTTCATATGCATTATTATTCTTGGATGCATGTTTGTTAATTTGAGAAATTCATACATATGCATCATGTTGGCTTATTGAAGACTTGGTCATGTGGTGACCAAGCAACTCTTGAGGTCCCCATCATGTTAATGACGGGCTAAAGGTCCCCATGCTTGAAGAGCATGAGCTTAGAATCCCCATACACGTGGAGTATGGGCAATGGTCCCCGCACTGGATGGTGCAGGCATGGGTGTGCATCGACGGATCGCACTTTGCATTACCGTAAAATGCAAAAGGAAAGAGAAGGAAGAGGATCATCTTTTGAGCATATTGCATAGCATGCGTGTGTAAGATGGTTGATATGTGGGTTTGAGAGGTTTAATTGCTGATTTACATGTTTGTGTGTTGTTGATGCCATTTATTATATTTGCTGAGTCTTTGGGCTCACCTCTTGTTTTTGCTGTGTTTTTAGGTACCATTTGCAAGAACGGCATGCATGGGAGGGAGTAGGATTGCTAAGGATGCACTCACTACCACACACTCCTTTAAAGATGATTATCATTAGTTCATACCTTAATAATAAGCAAAGCGCTAAGGATTAATCTTGGTTATGCTTGAATGCATTTGATTATTTGTAATAAAGAGAGCGGTAAATTTTGATTATGCTTGCTTATATTTTAGCTGAATTGATTGTTTATGAATGCTTTGATGAACTTTGGATGTTGAGATATTGCTAATAATATATGCATCTGTTGGAACCTCCGGTATACTTAGTTATACAAAGGAGGCTCTGCCGAATTTTTATAAGATGTTTTAGTTTGAATATGTTTAAATTTACTTAATTTAGTAGCATTCCAGGCCCTTGTTTGGTCAAAAGCTTTCAGTCCCAGCGATTGACCTCCATGATGGTAAATCGGCCCTCGCCTTTTCGATATTCCTCTTCTTCTACGCGGTTGGATATTCCAGAGGATGGTGCATCATCAGACACATGAGGCGGCGATGACGAAGAATGAGCGGAAGACATCTTCACAAGAAATAGAACATCATGTGAACAAATGAAATCAGCATAAAGCTAAGATTTAACATTTTGATATTGCTATCAGATGTAGAGTAAGCATTCCAATTAGAGCTCAAGTTCAAACCCGATTATCAAAACAATTTCAATTACAAGACTATTATCATCACAGAGCATTCATCTCAAGCCCACCACACCACATTGCAATATATTCGATGAGATATCAAAACAAATACCATATGAATAATCGACTAGAACAAATACAAATTCCTAAAATAAGTACAATTATCATGAGGGACCATGACAAATTATTGGTAGAAATAGTTAGGGAAAGGGGCGTCGGGGTCGGCAACTCGGCATTGGTTACCTTTGGGTGTCGAGGAGAAGGACGAGTAGGGAGCAGTACCGGAGCAGCAGGGTGGCGTCGAAGGGGAGGCACGCCGGGCTCGGGGGAGGGGAGGAGGCGGCGGGCTCGGGGCAGGAGGCGTGGCGGGCTCGGGGGGAGGCGCGCCGGGCTGTAGGAGGAGGCTCGGTGGGCTCGGGGGGAGGTGCGCTGGGCTGGAGGAGGAGGCGGCGTCGACGGGATCTGGGGAGGAGTCGCGCTGGGCTCGAGGAGGCAGTGTCGAGGACGGCGGCGACGGGCTCAGGGGAGGAGGGAGCGAGGAGTTGAGAAACTTAATCGTTTGAGAGTGGCGAGCGCGGCAAACCCTAGCTAGAGTCCGAATATAAATAAGGATGGACATCACAGACGATTCTAAATTAGAACCGTCTGTGATACATACTATCACAGATGGTTCTAACTTAGAACCGTCTGTAATATGTGATGTATCACAAACGGTTTTAATACACAACCGTCTGTGATATGTGATGTATTACAGACGTTTTTAATAAACAACTGTCTGTGATATATTATCACAGACGGTTTGTAGCTCAATCCGTCTGTGATATTATTTTGTATTGGTTAATATCTAGTTTTGTTTATTGGCTAGCCTCAGGAAATGCTAGCCATGCCCTCTGAAACAAGCAGAAAAGACAATAAGTACATGTATATACATCCAATTCACATTCATTTGAGAAACAATCACATCCATTTCACAGTACAAATCAATTAATTAACTAAAATTAACTATTCATCAGAACGTACATATATATACACACATTGTTCAATTAATCTTTAAAAATTAGCCCTTCATGATGATCGGCGCGTATGTAGCTAGTTTCGTCACGTTCTTCTTCCTCGACCCTTATGCCGTTTCCGAAAGGAGGCAACTCGTCAAATTGATTGTATTCTTCCTCGTCCACTACATTCTCAACTCCGACAATCCTCCTTTTTTATGAAGAACTACGTGGCGCTTCTTATTTGCTGGGTCGGTAACATAGAAGACTTGAATAACTTGGTTAGCCAATACGAATGGTTCGTCTTTGTATCCGACACGTTCGAGGTCCACGGTAGTGACGCCGTACTTGTCGACCTTCACCTGTGGGAGATGGACCCAACAACACCGAAATAGGGGGATCTTGAAAAGCACATGGTCGAGCTCCCATATCTCCTCTATTTGCCCATAGTAGGAGCTCCTCAGCCCATCAGTACTGAATGCATCTATGCGGACACCGCTGTTCTGGTTAGTGCTTTTTATATTCTGAGCCTGCGTATAGAATGTGTACCCATTTATGTCGTATCCTCGCCATGTTACAATTGTAAATGTTGGCCCTTTTGCCAACCATGTCAGCATATCACTTGACGAGCTCCTGGTGAGTCGCTCCTTCAACCATTGGTTGAACTGTCTATTGTGTTGTCTCGTGATCCAAACATCCGGCCGCACCGGATTCTGTTGCCGAAGCACGTCCTTATGCTGGTCGATATACGGCTACACTTCAGTCATATGTTGCAAGACCGTGAAATGGGCTTGAGCATACACATCCATATCTGGAGTGATTGCTTTCCTTCTGATGGTCCCGATACCCTCGAGTCTCCCCTCATGGTGAGATCGAGGCACACCTATCGGTTTGACTTGAGCCATGTAATCGACGCAGAACTCAATGACCTCTTCGGTTGCATAACCTTCGACGATGCTGCCCTCTGGCCGAGATCAATTCTGTACATAGGACTTCAGAATTCCCAAGAACCTCTCGAATGGGTACATGCTACGTAGGAACACGGGCCCGCATATCTTTATCTCTCTCACAATATGAACAATGAGATGGACCATGATATCGAAAAACGACGGAGGGAAATACATCTCAAGATCGCATAAAGTCGTCACCACCTCGTCCTGCAGAGCATCTAGTCCTTCGGGATCGATGACCTTCTGAGAAATTGTGTTAAAGAAATAACACAGCCTCATGATTGTCTCTCGGACCTTGATCGGTAAAATACTTCTAATTGCAACAGGGAGCATTTGTGTCATCAACACATGACAATCATGAGACTTCATGCCAATTAACTTCAAATCTTCCATCGAAACAAGTTTCTTCATGTTGGCGGAGTAACCGGACGGAACTTTCACACCATGCAAGCACCGGCACAGTTCGGTTCTCTCAGCCTTGGACAAAGTGTAACAAGTAGGGGGAAGGTACATTCGTCCTTTATCGGTTTTTGTTGGTGCTAACTCAGGTCTGATGTCCATATCAACCAAGTCAAGCCGTGCGTTGACACCATCCTTTGTTTTGTCACGAATGTTCAGTAAGAGACCAATCAAGCTGTCACATACATTATTCTCTACGTGCATGATGTCGATGCAGTGGCGAACTTCTAGGTGCTCCCAATAAGATAAGTCCCAAAATATTGATCTCTTCTTCCACATGTTCTTCTTACGGGTTCTCGATTTACATCCCTTTCCAAGCACAACATCTAAATCCTTAACCATATCATAGACCTCTTTTCCGCTTAAATGCCTTGGAGCTGAATTGTCCTTCTTCTCTCCGTCGAATTGTTTCTTCATCCTGCGGTATGGGTGAGCCCTCCAAAGGAACCTACGATGACGCATGTACACGGTTTTGCGCAAGTGATTCAGCCACACACTCTCGGTATCATCTAACCAGTGAGTACAGGCTTTGTCCCCTTTGTACTCGGCACGACAGTTAGCAAGGGCGGGATAATCATTTATGGTGCGAGAACAACAAGGAACGTAAAGTGAAGTTCTCTCATCTGTGACGCATCCCATACATGTACCCTTCAATCCACGAGATTTTTAGATCTTCCATCAATGGTGCTAGGTACACATCAATATCATTCCCAAGTTGCTTGACCCTTGGATAATTATCGACAACAAAATATACTTCGCTTCATACACAACCAAGGAGGAAGGTTGTAGATCTGAGCGCGTCACGAGCCAAGTGCTATGTCATTGCTCATGTTACCGAAAGGATTCATTCCATCGTACTCAATCCAAACCTTATATTCCTCGGTTCCTTTTGAAGTCGCAAACCTCCTATCGATACTTCTCCACTAGGCGGAATCGGCGGGGTGTCTTAACTTTCCGTCATTCTTACGCTCCTCACGAGTGCCAATCTGATAGTTTTGCATTCTTGGTTCGCAAAAACCGCTTCAAACGGGGAATTACAGGAAGATACCACGCCACCTTAGCAGGAGGTCCTTTCTTCACCTCGATTCCCTCGTCGTCATCTGATTGATTCTTATGCTTGTATCAGGATGCGTTGCACACCGGACATACATGCATGTTTGTATACTCGTTATGGTAGAGGATACAGTCGTTCGGACATGCATGTATTCTTTCTACTTCCATTCCCAATGGACAAAGAACCTTCTTGGCTTTGTAGGTGGTTTTGGGCAACTCGTTTCCCTCTGGAAGCATGTCCGCTAAGAGACCTAATAGCTCTGTGAAACTCTTGTCGGACCAACCATTGCTTGCCTTCAATTTCAGCAGTTTAAGCACGGATGACAACCTTGTGTATTCCGACTTGTAGCCCGGGAACAAAGGTTTCTCCGAGTCCTCCATCAAGCCCCGGAATTGAACATACTCCCTCTCATCACAGTTCCCTACTGCATTACGAAGCATCTGATCTAGATTGTCATCGTGCAGCCTATCCGAATTGGAACCACAATCGACATCATCTGGCGGCATATCGTTGACTTCCTGTATAATATACATATCGTTGACTTCCTGTATAATATGCCCTTCACCGTGACTGGTCCAACATGTATAACCCTTTTCAAAACCCCTTCGAATCAAGTGTGTTTCGATCTGCGCTCGGTTGTTAAACATCTTCAGATTCTCGCAGTCAATGCATGGACAGTACATATATTCCGCCCCTTATTCAACATATCCTCCTCGGCTCTTGTAAGCAGACCGCCATTAATGTACTCTTCACTTACGGTTCTCGGCGTACATCGGCTTCGGTCCATCACACGGTTCGTATTGAAAACCACGAAAATAAATAAAATGGTAACCGGCGTATTTTACGAGGCTTAATTACGTTTTTTCATTTTTATTTTTTTGGATTTTATTAACTTACATGTGGGCCCTACTTGTCAATGACTCATTTTTATTTCATGATTTTATTTATAAAATCTATGGTGATCCCACACGTCATAGACTCGTTAGTTTATTAACTAAATGATTAAAAAGCAGAGGATTTGAAGCTCAAATTGGGCTTAGGGTAACATCGCGTTGCTAATAGTCGTGGCTCGGGGCCCTAAGGTCGCTCGAGGCGAACCGACGGTGATGTCCGTGGCGGCGCTTGAAACTAGCGATTTGATTAAACGCTGAAACTACTCAAATTAAAGGATGCTTATGCTCCAAAGAGCTCACCTCGATCACGAGGAAGGTGTCAATGAAGTCGGGAAGGTCCAAGGTGGTCGGTCGTCGATCGGTGAGCAGGCGACGGCAACAAGCTCCTCGGTGACAATAGCTTAAATGGACCACACGAGCGGGCTCAGTGAGGTGAGGCGATACTCAAACCGGGCACAGAGTGGCGATGGACTCACCGGGCTTGGAGATCTCCCGTGGTTACCGTGGCGCCAGAGATGGAGATCAAGAAGACTCTGTTGGCGAGAGCTATATATGTACCTTCGCCGCTGCGTGATGAGTTAATTATCACGGACGGTTTTAACAAAACCATCTATAAAGAGGTCATATCACGACGGTTCATGTTTAGAATAAATGCCTGTGATATTCCTGACGATTCTAAACATGAACCGTGCGTGATATGACCTCTTCACGAGGCGATTTTAGTGCGAGAGAATAACACGCATAAAGTGGATAAACAAAAACCGTCGAGATTGTGTTTATCTGAGCGGTTTCGATGAACCGTCTGTGATCAGACGTCCAGTATTAGCATTTTTGTAGTAGTGACAGTAAAATCAGCCCAAACTCAAAATCACAAATTGGTCTAACTTTTGATCCACAACTCCAAACTTCACAAAACTTGAAACATACCTTCTCTAGAACATCAGGAACCTATTCCAATCAAGGATCATGAAGATCTTTGCTAAAGTTCTGATCTTTTTCCGTTTGAGTGAAGGTTGCTTTAAAACCGAGTCAAAACCAAAATATGATCTAAAGACTTGCTCGTGGGTAAGAGATGATCAAAATGATCCTAGATGTATTCCCACATGTCACAGCAAGCAAGATCTAGGCCAGAAACCAAAGGAAAACTAACGAATCAAAGAAAGTCCCAAAATCACAAAATAGAGAGCAAGAACAAAAAGTGACTCATCTTGAGGAATCTTGCTTGGATTGATTTGAGATTGATGTTGGT
This sequence comes from Phyllostachys edulis, assembly GCA_036346405.1. Taxonomy (NCBI): domain Eukaryota; kingdom Viridiplantae; phylum Streptophyta; class Magnoliopsida; order Poales; family Poaceae; genus Phyllostachys; species Phyllostachys edulis. The sequence continues at coordinate 46,353 of JAYEVD010000423.1, read as the reverse complement.
TTACAGCCACTCCATCTAGGAGGAGAAAAGCTCAATACTTGAGCACACAATCAATCCAACTCTCTAGAACCTTAACCTCTCTACTATTCTCTCCTAACCCTAAAACACAAACTAGGGTTTTAGATATGAGGGTTAAAGAGGAGCACAACTAGCATCCTCCCCTATTTATAGTGGAGGATAACTTCTGAAAGGATATTCCTAATGGGCACTCGTTGAGCCCACACACAAACGGGCTTCACTTATGCACGTATTTCAAAGCGTCGTCTTCATATTCTCTTGACCTAAACCACTTCTCCTTGCACCGTCTTGCACTGTGGTTTAGCCAAAAGCCATCAAGGTGGTATTTAGGTAAAGTTACCAAAATACCCCTTCTCGATCCTTCTCCGAAACCGAGTCCAATCTTTATGAAGCAATCCCATGCTTTGCCATGTGTAGGTTGATCAGCGGCTCTCTTCATGTCGGCAAGTCTCTCCCATCCAACTCCCACTGAAACCACCATGGCACTTGCACCGACCCCCGCGTCGCTTGATGCAACCCGTCGCACCGAACTTCCCGTTCGGTCATCCTTGTCTATTTTGCACCATGCTTGAGTCTTCAGACTTTACCCGGCATCCTCGATCGTTCTGAACCTCAGCTCTCCAAGCCTAGTCCCGATCATCCTCGCTGTTGACCGTCTTTGACCTCCAAGCTTCCTGCACAACAACGGACAAAGAAATCGATTCCGGAAACAAGTTCTTCGCAACTTGACCCACGTTAGTCAAAATATGCATCATGCAACACATATGCACTAAAACCCATGAACTCGACCTAACCAGCAAACATCGTTGCCAAGCTGGTCAGCGACAAGTCAAAACCGGTCAGACCACCACCCCTGGCCGGTCTGACCGCCACCTGGCCGATCTAACTGCCCAGCAAGGGACTTAGCCAAATTTTCTTCCTGGAAATCCGAAACCTCTCTGAAAATTTCAAACGAATAGAACTTTTGACTCGAAGCTCCAAAAATTATGAGACCAAGTGTAGAAGAAACCCCTCTCTTGCTTACACCCTCTATTTTTGGCCCAGCTCCAAACTCAAAAACACTTTTATGGCCGGTCAGACCGCCGCCCATTGGCCGGTCTGACCGCCAGCCATTAGACCCGAGGCTTGGCCGGTTTGACCGCCAGTGGTGGCTGGTCTGACCGCCTCCCTAGCCGGTCTAACTGCCTGAGGCCTGATAGAACCTGAACTTTCACCGAAAATGCGTGTTTCGACAAACCCTCAATGTCATTGCCAATTGTATCATCATCCTAAGATCGTGAGCATATTCCCATGATATCCACATTAAGGATCTCGAAGACTAGGCCGCTACCCTAGTCGATTGCCTGAAGTAGATTAGTGGGCTCTACCACTTTTGCTTCGTCTTCCGCTGTGTTTTTTATTGTTGGCTTGTAAACCTTTCTTATAATAAACTCTAATAATTTATTAATAAAGTTGTGCGAATAATAGATGTTACTATATTTATTTACTTTGTATACTAGCTACTATTCTGTGGACTAGTGTACAATACATAGAGGATCTAGGGGTGTTACTCACGGGTCCAACAGTGGAGTTTCACATTGGTCTTGTTCTGGGTACTCGGCCTATCTTGTTGTCTCCTTATCGTCTGGCATGTCTATTTCTGGAAGAACTAAAGAAAAAACTAGATGATTTGTTGTCAAAGGGTTTGATCAGGCACAGTGTGTTGCCATGGGGAGCTCCTGTTCTATTTGCAAAGAAAAAGGTTGGGAGTTGGTGCATGTGTGTGGATTACCGTGCGCTCAACTCAGTCACGATCAAGAATAAATATCCTTTGCCATGCGCTAGCAGCTCAAAGCAGTGAAAAAGCTCTCTTGATATGAGGCGTCACACCGAGTTTGTGGTGGGTGATTAGGTGCTCTTGAGAGTGTCCCCCACCAAGGGCATTGTCCGGTTTGGTACTAAAGGAAGTTTACCTCGAGGTACGTTGGACCGTTCCCGGTTATTGCAAGAATTGGGAAGTTGTCTTATCACTTGGACCTCCACGAGTCCATGAGTGGAGTTCATAATGTTTTCCATGTATCGATCTTTGAGGAAGTACTTGAAGGATCGAGCATGAGATTTCGATGGAGCATCGACCATTGAGCAGGACCTCACCGTTGAGTCTCGTCGATCGTGATACGGAGAGGTCGGAGCGGGTGTTGAGGCAAAAGACATTGGTATATGTTAAGGTGTTGTGGATGCATCATGCGAGAGGGAGGCGACTTGGGAGTTTGAGACTCGCATGCGCGAGCAATTTCCAAAGTTATTCACGACGGGTACGTGTTAACTGCTGTTTTTTTTTCAGTTGTTGTCCTTTCGAGTAGATGTGCAAGTCGAATTCAGAGTCAAATTCTGTTTAAGGAGGGTGGAATGTAATATCCCGTTTATTATTAGAGGATCTAAAAGGATTAGAATTTTTAGAAGGAATTTAGAGGTGTAAATTCTGAATTTTCTTAAGAAGGGGAAAGGAACGTGCGCTTTTGGCCCATGGCAACCTGGCCCATGAGGATCAGCTGGCCATTTAGGGCCCAAGTGGGGGGCGCAGCCTTGACCAAGCTGCCCCAGCCCCTACGGTTGCCCCCTCAAGCCGTCAGCCGTTGCGCCCCCCTCCAAGCCGCCCGTGCATGCCATCTCCCTTGTACCATCTTCCCTACCGCCTCTCCCCTCCCTGTCCACTCTTGGAGCCATCCCTCCACCCCCTGTAGCATCCCTTTCTATTAGCCTAAAAGCAGAAGGGCAGAATGAGGACCAGCCAGCAAGAGGAGATGGAAGGAAGGAGGAAAAAAGAGAAGGAAAGAAGGGGAGAAGAGGAGATTTTGCAGGAAATTTGTGATTTTCATCGTGATCTCCAAGGGTAACAATCTGAAACCCTTTAGATTTCCCTAGTTTTATCCTTTGTTCAAGTTGTGGGTTGTTTGGTCAATGGGAGAGTAGATGTTGTTACGCCCTAGTTCATCAAGTTGCAGCGCATAGCATTGCGAGGGGTGATTAGAGATCTTTAGGCTTAGCTTCAATGATCGGTCCAATTAGAGAAAAGTTAGATAATCCTGTTAGCTTTCTAGGAAGGTTTGGATCATTAGAATCAGAGTAGCGAGTAGAAAGGTACATCCTCGGGAAGGTCGCTGTCTAGAATTTGGACGTGGCTGGAAGACATTGTGAAGATAGGTCAGTTTCATAGAGTAAATTGCAGAATTAAAATTTGGTGATAACTTAAATAAGTTAGGAAATTTTCTGTAGTTTCCAAAACTGGTATCGTTCATATTTTGTAAAGTTTTAGAATTAAAGATACGAAATTGTGAAATGGACTATCCTGACAGATTATGGGGTAGTATTTGGGAAAGAAAACGAGGAAGAAAATGGTAAAATCAGATGTTTATCATAACTAGGAAGTTGTAGTTTTTTCGTGAGGATTCTAAAAAGTCTTTGTTTGCTGGATTTGGCGTTCAGATGTGAAAGTTAGAGTATTTTTTGTACTGAGACAGCAGGTATGTCGATCGGTAGAATCAAGTTTTTGGATCGTTTTGTGTAATCATCCTAAAGCGAATTATGTGATGTTTTAGTACTGTGTTTGGCATGTTTTTGAATATATGTCATTTCTTTGTCCAGGAAGTGTTGCCTCAAGCGTCGTGCCACCTTTGCATCATCCGGCTCCTAGAAGCTAAAGAGGCAAGTGCTTGGTATAATGGTCAACAATGGGTGGTTGCTATTGTCATGTTGGTCCTTTGCCATGAGATTTATTTATATTGTGTTAAGTTAAATATTTGTCATGGTAATACTGATGAAAACAGTTATATTGTGATATTGGTGCAATTGTGATATTGATGCAACTACCATGGGGATGACATGGTGAGGATGGTAATGTTTAATGAATTGTTGCGTCATTCACTTGGATAAGAGCCAGGGCGGTGAGTACTACCCTATTTATGGCTAATGTAGCATTCTCCATGTTAATATCCTATAGAGGTAGGGACCCTACCCTCAAGAAGGTGGGGGAGAAAAGTGTGTCACCAATGGGTGAACACTTCGCTATACCGGTATCAGCTGAAAGAGGTTCATCATACCATTTGCATACATGAGAATTATATTGTTGAGAATGAGAATGATGTGATTTATGATAATGCATCGATTGTTAATGAGCTTGTGATTTTACCATTGTATCTAGTGCTTGCAGAGTTATGGACTCACCCTTGTTTATTTTGTTGCTTTAGGTGGTCATTGACGGTATCTCGCATGGGGATGGCTAGCACACATGGACAATCGCACTTTGGATGGCTAGCACACATGGACAATCGCACTTTCTTCACTCAAATGAATTAATTGGCCATGTGAACGTTTATTTTGGTGTGATGAATAATTCCTTCTAGGACTTGATAATTTTTTTATTAGGCTTAGGTGATGGTTATAAATTGATTATTCATTCGTTGGCTTGTTTATCTTCTATTTGGTTCCCTACTCAGCGTTACCATCTATTGTGTTGATCATTAATCAGTTCGGATGTCTTTATTATTTCATATATTGTCCCATGGATGGGATTTTATTTGTCATCTGCTTGCTGGAATTTAATGTAATATGTGTTTTCAATTGGTAGTTGAGTTAATTTAGTGGCATTCAGGGCTTTGTGTTGGGCCGGGGTGTTACATCAAATTATCTCTATTTCGCTTTGTCTCTTTGTCATCCTGGTCCCACATGTCATTCTCTCTGTCTCTTTAACTTATGAGTGGGCCCCATTTGTCAGTGTCTTTTCTTTTTCTCTTCAGTCGAGAGAATATTCCTGAGAATATTCTTTTCTCTCTCCCTTTTTCCTTTCCGGCAAATCATCCAAGATTTCGTTCCTATTCGTCCGAACTTTGATTCAGTGCATTCAAATTCCTAAATTCCACTAAAATCGAGCTCTTTTTTTAGATTAGTTTTGCTGTTTTTGGATTTTATTTGATTGTCTTTTGGATTTATTTGTGCTTTGCTAGTTGTTTTCTATCTCGTTTGGATGATTTGTTTCAAGGAGTAGAAGCAGAAGCAAGTTTTGAAGGTCCAAGTGTGGTTGATCATGTTGAACCTATGTTTGCAAAAGTGTCTTGTTTTATATTAAATTGCATGCTATCTTTATATCAACTGCTTTCGAGAATAGTTAATCACCTATTTGTCATTATGCCTCTATTGATTATTTGAATACCATGAATCATTTGTCACCATAGGATGGTCATTATTAGTTAGACATTTGTATCACCAATATGGGTATCGTAGAGATGCTTAGTCATACTTAGTTGTATGATGGGTTCATGTCACAAGTTCAATAATGTTAATTTGACTTAATGAGATATGGAATTGTGGTGGGTAGCCACTGTTGTTAAAATGGTTGTGCCATGGTTGGGTATGTCATTGGTCTTGGTTGAATAAAATGATTTCTGCTAGGGCGAGCGATCGTGCAGTAAAGGGGGTGCGGGTAGCACATTGTTGGTTTATGGTAGACTACCCTAAGTAATTGTCAAGGATTTAATCTTGTGTGTCATTGAATTAGGCCATATCGTACAACCACTTGTCGATATGGGATGGACTGGGTAACTAATTAGCAATATCTCAATTTCGGTTTTGTCTTGGAAGCGTGAGTTCACGGGATGGACGTATACTTAGAATGACGTAAGAGGAGGGGTCTATCTGGATGGAAAGACATTTAGTGTTGAAATCTTAGAGGGGATAATTGGGTTAAGAAGGATCTTTGTAAAAGCCTTGTGATGATCACTTAGTCGCACACCTATGGAAGTGTGGTCAAATATTATAAGTTAATTTATCTCTTGTGAGTAAAGTTGTATGACCCTCTGTAGAGTTAAAACTAATTAAACAGTCGTGTCCCCAGTTCTGAACAATGCTCGGGGGTTTCCCTCGAGAGGTAGAGTTTTTATAAAAATGGGTTGGAGTGTGAATGGGAAGGTCACTTGGTGAATATGATGTTAAGCTTGTTGTGCAGGGAATTCACTTGGTGGTCTGTGTGGGAGGTAAATGGGGAGTTCACTTGGTGAATATGATGTTAAGCTTGGTGGATGAGATGTTCACTTAGTGGTTTGGTTGGGAAGTGAATGGGTAGTCCTTTGGTTGTTTGAAAGACATTTTTATCTATTTACTTATTGTCTTTTAAATTGTGCTTTGGAATCTATTTATCGTATTCTTGTCAATCTGACTTTGGAAAAAGAACCACACAATTATTCTTTGTTCAAGCCTTGCATGAGTATTAATTGCATCTTGTTCCCTCGACTTCTTGAGTACTTTATGTTCTCATGGCTTTAAATTTTGTTGCTCAATTGAAGAAAGTCAAGCTGCCCAAGAGTTCTACGAAGAAGAGTTCTTTGAGGGTTTTGCGAGTCAGGATGCGTTCTCCAACCAATTGCATGTAGGCATGTTGATAGGCCTTTCCAAGTTTTTCGTTCCACTCCAAGATTTTTATTTGTTTCTGTAACATCCCAAAGTTCTGTGACCAAAAATAAAATTAATAAAGTTATTATTTTATTGGATTTTCTGGAATTTAAAAGAGTTTTCTTGGTTTTCTTGAATTTCCTAGATTTTAAAAGTCAAAAAGAAAATATATTGAGTTTTCTAGGGTTTTCTTGTATTTAAAGTTAAAAAGAAAATTTTAATTAATTTCTTGAATTTTCTAGATTTTAAAAATGTTTTTACTATTTTCCAAAAAATAAAAATAATTTATGTGCAAAATAAAAGCCAACTTTAAGTTGGAAATAATTTTATTAAGTTAAAAATAATTCAAGTAATTTTTGTGAATTTTCCATAATATTTGGACTTTATTTGCTATTTGATAAAAGCATATTTGATTTGTTACATTTTCTGAAATTTGAAAATCAAATTAAAATCCAATTTCTCTTTGAATTGAATCTTCCTCTCTCATTTCATTTCCCCATTTTCCCGGCCCTTCTTTTCGGCCCATCCTGCACCCCCTTTTCCCCCCCTCTCTCTCTCTCTCTCTCTTACACCCCGGCCCCACCTGTCATTCCAATTCCTTCCTTCTTCCTCCTCTCTATTGTTGTTTCTTGGAACTCCTCAACTATCATTGCTTTTCTTCCCCGTTTCCCACGCACGCGTGTGCAATGTCTCCCCCTCTTTTCGTCGCCTTCATTTTTTTCCCTTATCCCCTCCAATTGCGCTACCGTTCCTCCAGAATATGCAATCGCCGTCGAAGAACCCGCCTGCGTGCCTAATCTCATCCCCGGTGATCCTCCGCCCCTATAAAAGGGGGCAACATGCGCCCCTCCTCCCCCTCATCCATTTCCCCCAGTTTCCCCTCCTCTTTCCCGTGCTACTCGTTGTAATCACCATTTTTCTCGTGGGTGGCCGAACGCCTTTCGCTGGCAATTTCACTGCCGCCGAAGGGTCTTTGGTGCCATCATCTCCACCCTCGGCTTCACCGTGCACGTTCGACCCGGTGCTTGTGCCATCTTCGCCGGATCACCACTAGAGCAACCTCACCGCCACAAGCTGCATCACATCACCGCCGCTGCCGGTGATCCCTATGAGTCCCACCGTCACCATGGTGTGCACCACCTTCCCCACATCTCCCTCTCTCCGCCGGTACCCTCGCCGTCAACAGCCGCACCGCCATTCGCAGGCAACCCTTGGTCCCCGTGCGCCACCGCCACTTCATGCCACGTGTATGCCACACGTGTGCCACATCACAACCATCGCCCATGTGACTGCCCCGTCATCGCCTATATGTCATGCTTGCGTGGTTGACACTATTCCGTGAGCCAGTCCACTCTGGACTAAGCTCAAGTCCATGGACGTAGTCCACCGACATGGGGCCCACATGTTAGCGACTCACTTCAATTTCCTTTAGAAAAAACAATTTGGCCGAAATTCAATTATCCTCTCGCGGACCTCATCATGATGCAGTAAATTGTTTTTTCTTTAGAAAAATAATTCCAAAAATTCTGAAAATCCAATTCTATCATTTCATATGAATTTGAATCTTCCAAAAGCCCGATCTCCTTCGTTCGAGCTCCGATTCAAGTGATTTGAATTTCTAGATTCAATATCTATCTTCCAAAACCTAAATTATTTAATTTAGAGTTTATTTGATTTTTATTTGAATTTTGTTTGAATTTGGGTTATTTTCACATATAGATTTTGACGACATTGGAGGGCCAGATTTCGACGTCGTTTCAGAACAACAATTAATTGAGCAAGGCAAGTTACATCTTTGATCATGCTTGATCTCTATATTTTAAATTATTAAAATTATGTTTTAAATTATTATTGCATGCTTATTTATATTTAAGTTAATTTAAATTTATAGTTATTCCTACTTCTATTGTATAGCCAATTTTGACATTGAATCAAACATATCTTGACACCTTAGCTAAAATCTAGTTGGTATAATAATATGAACTTGAACACTTTGGTAAAAATATATGCTTGTCATACTTAGACCCAAAAATATTCAATTTGGGGGATTTTTGCCAAATATTCAACTATGGTTTAAAAATGTGTTTATGGCATTGGTGTGCCATAGAAATTTATAAATGATTTGAAAATAAAATAATATAGTATTGGTTTGGACTTAGGCGAAATGGATAGTTGCTGGGTGTAGGTTTATAAACGGGCTCAATTCAGTGAATGGTTGAGGCCGAGGGATTGTTTTGGAAGTTGGCCAATCAATTAAGGACCGGTCTACGAGCTGCGGACTGTTAAGCCATTCTGTACTACCATAAGTTTGATATGGGGTAGACCGGGCTAATTAATTTACAATATTCCATTGTTAGTTATGTCATGTTGATGTGTGGGTGTCAGAATGACCTACTTTTTATGTATTCCCACATAGAGCAAGAGGAGGCTTCCGGCGGGTGGTTTAATCCAAAGAAAGTGAAACCTTAGCGGGCATAACTACTTTGGAATGACGTATTGTAAAGGCCTTGTGATAATCACTTAGTTGCACACCAATGGAAGTGTGTGAAATGGACATTATAAGTTGATTATCTCTTGTGGGTAAAGTTGTACAATCTCTGTAATGTGTCAAACTATTCAAATAGTCATGTCCGTAGTCATGGACATGCTGAGCAAAGCCTTTCGTGGAATAGACTTTGATTTTGTTTTTAAAATGTTTTATAAAACAGTTTATGACTTGGATTGGTGTCTATGAGAAAAATTGTGGGTTGAAGCCCCAGATTGGTGCCCCTATTTAAGTTAGTGCCCGGTTAGTGCCTACACTAGCTTTGTTAATTCAATTAAAACTCAATTTTTAGATATTGTAAAACTTGAGCTTTTGAACTTATCTATTGTATTTAAAATGTGAAATGTTGCTTTTGTACAAACAACCCTATAAGCCTTCCTTTGATAATATCCATGCATGCATTAACTCTATTATGGGTGTAACTTGTGGAGTACATTTTGTACTCACCCTTAGTTAATAAAATGTTGTTGAAGAGAAGGACTTTGCAAGCGCTAAGGATCTCAACGACTAGGCGCTACTCAATCGATTGCCTATGGCGATTAAATGGGCTCTACTACTTCTTCTTCGTCTTCCTCCGTCTTCTTTATTGTTCGCTCGTAAGCCTTTCTTGTAATAAACTCTGATATTTATTAATAAAGTTGTGTGATTTATGGATGTTGCCATATTTGTTTACTGTGCACACTAGCTTCTGTTCCAGGGACTAGTGTAGAATACACAGAGGATTTGGGGGTGTTACTCTCAGGTTGAACAATTTCTTTAGCCCTGCGTGGCAAGTTAAGTAGACGTTGACCACAAGGTCCAGTTATTATTACTATGTGTTATTTTGATATCTTTTAGTTTAATCAATAAATGGATGGTATTTAAATCGATGTTTCCTTTGTGTGAACTAGCTATTGATATAGGACTAATTCAGAATATACATAGGGTTTTGGATGTGTAAATCTGAGTCCCAACAAGGAGCTGCTTGAGTCCATATAGAAACACGTCTAATATGACAAACATAGCCTATAGAAGCCTTAATACCTAGAGGTGGCTGCATATAGACCTCCTCAAGTAGATCACCATGAAGAAAGGAATTCTTGGCATCCATATGAGAAATAGTCCATAAGCATACTACTGGAACAGCAATGAGAGTACGTACTATAGTCATATGAGCAACTGGAGCAAAAGTCTCATCATAATCTCGACCATAAGCTTGTTGAAAACCTCTTGCAACAAGACAGGCCTTGTATCACTCTACTGAACCATCTGACTTGGTCTTTACTTTGTACACCCACTTGCAAGTTATAGGAAGAGCTCCAGATTGTATCAGAACAAGATCTCAAGTTCCTGTAGACTCTAATATTGTAAGCTCCTCAATCATAGCCAACTGCCACTTAGGTATATTGACTGTCTCTCGATAGGTACTCGACCCATATAATGCACCTGCACAAGAAAAACTCCATCTCTCTAGTGCCTGAATAGAATAACGATCATGTAGGGTATACCATGATGTAGTAAAATGTTTGATGAGGACATCACTCCTTTAGATACACGCACTACACAAAATCCTCTAGATCGATTCTTTGAACTACAAGGTCCTATGACAAGAGCTCGTGCACGTCACTTAAATTATGAGGTGAGCTCGTTTCTAGGTGCTAATAATTTATCTTTACAGAATGGTATACTACCTAATAATTGTGACCTTTTGTTACTTAGGAATAATAGGGAGGACCCCTCAAGTCCTGGTCATCTACGCTGATTGCACTCAAGAAAAGAAAGTCCATCAGCACAAGATCTCCTCCCCACGTTTTCAGCTCGGCCACAAGTTTTACGTCTACTCCATCCTTTCCAGGCTCAGAGCATTAGGTGCTACGCCACCTTCCATTGGACCCACAGGTCATGTAATAGGATAGGAAACCAGGGGCCATGTGCACCCCTTGTCTTGTGCGCCAACCCCTTGGCCGAAATTCCCTCTCCCCCTTTTCTCCTCATAAATAGTTAGGAACCAGCACCTCTCTAGGCGGGTTTTCTTTTTAGATTATTATGCATAGCAGTTTTGCCGCACGTTCGATTTGAGGAACCCCAACTTTGTGAGCTTAATTATTATTCGCAATACAATTTCAGATTACATCTTCTACTCTTTTGCTTGTGTTCTCGATTAAACTGCGGGAGATAGCCTTCTTAGCGAGTCGATCGCATTAACACGCGATTGATAACCATCGGAGCAGTGGTATAGTGATTGCGAGGGGTTCGATCTTTTTTGGTCGGAGCCTTTGGATCATCAATGTCGTGTTCTCCACAATCGACATATCACTACCTTTCGAAAGATCGGTTCACAGTCGCATTAACATTCGTTAGAGTCTATGGTACTGGTCGAAGGGTCAAGTGGAGGAGATGAGGACTGAGGATCAGAAGTTCAAGAGGAATAGAAGTTTAAGGATCAGAAGGAACTCTCTGTCAGCGATTATAATGAAAGGGAAAAGTGAAAGCATCGGAAACTGGTAGAGCTGGTGGAGGAGAAACACTAGAAGGTGAAACTAGTGGAGAAAGTGTATATGTAGAAGGCAAGTCTGGTGATGGAATGGAAGGTAGACACAAAAAAAAAGTGGTGGCATTTGTGGACGAAGGAGTGGGATATATAGAAGGATGATAAAAGGGTCAACCCTCATCAAAGGTCACATTACAAGAGATGCGAATGCGACATGCTGAAGGATTATAGCAATGATAGCCCTTATGCTCAGAAATATAACCAAGAAAGACAGTCAATCGACTGAGCGCTCAGCTTTGTGCGCTCACGAGGTGCTAGAAGAATATAGCAAACACAACGAAAGACACGAAGATCAGCATAGAGAATAGGTGCTTTGTACAGGACCTCACTAGGACACTTGCACTGAAGCTTGAAAGAGGGATGAAGATTGATGAGATAGATTGCCGTAGAGATCGCTTCGCCCCAGAAGTGAGAGGGAACAAAAGAGAAAATGAGAAGAGTACGAGCAGTCTCAATGATGTGACTATGCTTGTGCTCAAGAACACCATTCGAGCATGAGCATCGGGACATAGGCGAGGAAGAGTACCCATAGAAGAAAAAAACTAACAAAAAGCTAATGCAAGATACTCTCCTCTAGATTCAGCACAAAAAACACAAATGGCAGAAGAGAACTGAGTTTGAACCATTTGAGCAAAAGACTAATAGATAGAAATCAATTGCGAACGGTGTTTCATGAAGTAGATCCAAGTTTATCTAGTGTGGTCATCAATGAAGATGACATAGTAATTGTGACCACCCTTCGAAGCAAATGGAGAAGGACCCCAGACATTCAAATGGAGCAAATCAATGGGACGATCAGATCTAGAAAAGCTAGAAGGATATAAGAGTGGTACTTGCTTGCCAAGTCTACAACCCTTGAACTGAAAATTGGTGTTAATAAAAATAGGACCAAGGATACCTTGATGAATCAAGATAGAGAAGCGTGAGCCAAACAAGTGCCCCAAACAATGATGCCATTGATGAAAAGACATGCAAACAGAAGTAGTTGCGGAAGGGCAAAGAGTAGATGGACCACCAATAGAGGATAAAGTAATACCACCAACAGAGGATAAAGTAATAGAAGTGAGAGAAGTACCATAAATGGAGGATAAATAGAGGCTCAGACAATCAAGACATAGAGCTGTGGAGAACCCCTCTTACGATGGACTGTACTGATGACAACTTTTGTTTGATGATCTTGCACAAAGTAGAAGCTATCATCAAACCCAAAAAATTAGTTCATATCTCGATCCACTGACAGAGATAAGATTCATGGAGGCGTGGGGACAAGTGAGACATATGAAGCGCAAATGAGAGGTGGAAAGAGTCCCTTGATGAGTGGCCAGTGCAAGGCATTCCATCGGTTGTTGAATCTTGATACCTTTTGTAGAAGGACGACATGATATGAACTAAGATGCATAACATGTCATATTGAAAGAAGCCACTGAATCTAACACCCATGGGAGTGAAACACCAGACATAGGACATGATGTGATACGACCCCAAGTACTACCACAACATTGGTTTGCGGTCCTAATCTGCAGACTACTCCAAAGTCTCAAGTTCATATTGTTTTGCGCCATGAAATCGAGCCAAAGACCGAAAGGAATTATTTTTACGTGGGCTCTATCTGAGTTCAAGTAAGATGGATAGGTTGAATTCTTCATCTTTCTTATTTCTGAGTCCTACTTTTGCTAGTTGGGCTCACATTATACACCTGCATGTGTTTTCTGGTTGGCCAAATCAAAAGGAGATTGAGTCACAATTGAAGTTGTTTCAAGTCAGGTTAATTAGCGTGGCGTTTGTTTCTGATTTCTAGTCAAGTTAGGCTATGAGTCTGTGTGGGTCTGCGAGCCTTGCGCGCATGTGTTAGAACTATAAATAGCTAAAGGCCGATGGGCATGTAAAGATGTGATGTCATTATTTTGGAGTTAAAAAAACAGAAAATTGCGATGCAGCAGGCAAGTTGTGCACCTGTATTTTTGTGAATTCGGCAAGAGTTCATTGATTGCTACAAGGTTTGGATTTGCGGTGACCTAATCCCCGTGCTGATCCTTGTTGATCCCATCTTTTCTTTTGTGTGTTGTGGGAATTTTTTTATTTAATCCTTTTTTTAATTATATTTTAAAGTTAACCCCTCGCCAACTTTATTTCCAAATTTGACCCTTTTGGTCACACCACCTCCCGTGGCGTGACCAAATAACACTATCATGCCACCAGTGGCAGCATGGCCAAAGGTGCCACGCAAACCCTCGTGCCAACGTGAAGTTCTTGCGTGGCATTTGCCATGCCACGAGAGTTGGCGTGACAATGGCATTGGCCACAACACGCGTGTTGGCGTGACAAGGGCGACTTAAGACTCTGGACCCAACCGCCTCTTCATTTCTCCCCTTCGCCCCCACCTCCCTTGCGCCTCCTCAGCTCCTGAGCTCCCCGCCGTCAGCCCTCCTCCCTCCCGTTCCTCCCGCCGCCGGCCCCTGCTCCCTCTACCGGACGGCCTCCTCCAGCCGCAGGCCCTCCTCCCTCCACCGGGCCTCGTCCTCCCGCTGCCCGTCGTCCCCCCGCCGGCCGGTGTCTCCTCCGCCGGCTCTCCTCCCCGCACACGGCAGTCCTCCCTCCCGCGGGCGTCGTCCTCCCCCCAGGCGGCCGGCTTCTCCCCCACCGGATCTCCTCCCTACGTCGCCCTCCTACATAGAGGTAATAACCGGTTATGCATGGATTGTGAAACGTAAGAAAAGTATGTTATGCTTCAAGAGATCCTAGTTTCACCATTACTTTTCGGATGCTGCATTCATGCGTGATCTGTGATTGAGTGGTTGTTTAATCTCTAGTCCTTAGAGATATTGCAAAGAGGATTGGTTAGCTCTGTTGGATCATTTCCAATACTCAATTATGATATTAGTCTAAATACTGAAATTGATGTGATAAGAGGATTTAGACTTGAGCTCTAAATGGATTACATACTCTTGTCTCTTGTGTTACGCGGTTTATTACTTTCGTGTGGATCAGTTGTTTTGAACCTCTTTGGTTACGGAGATTTTCAGCAATTCAATTTGTCAAACACTCCTGTTAGCAAATTGTTGTTATTCTTGATCTTGTGATCTAGTTACGTGAATATTACGAATCTTGTTATGTGATCTCGATCTGGCGAAAGTATATCCTGTAGTCGCTTGTTTGAGACTTTGAGACAGATTAGTATAGTATTGTTTAGAGCTCAAAGTTTAAATCAATATTGTCATATTCAATTGATGAAGAGTATAGACTAAAGCACTGTGATGGCCATGGTTAATCCTTGTGCAACTAGCCTTCTGAGAGCCATATTCATACAATGAAATCTGAGCTATATGCTGATGTTGTTTGTATTCAATTTGTGCATGATGAGCATTCTATTCCATTTAGATGGCATAAAGGTTTTTCTTAATCTTATGTCATTTATGCCATTTAACTGGTTATGGAATTTTGCTTTATTTATAATTATTAATGTTGGGATTTTTCTGATTGTTTGCTAAAACTGCACTTTGAATTATAAACATGTTTTGAAATTCTGACAATGATTATACACCTTATGTATCTTTGAGGACAAATAGTCAATAGATACCAAGCAGATCATATTTCTCTAATGAGAACATTTCAGTTCTTTGGTGGGATCACCATGCAATTAGTCTTTAGTCTAGTTTAATCGACAATTCTGAAATACTTTGTTGTTGTAAATGCAATTATTCTTGGTACCATGTAGGGATGAGCGGTTTTTGCATGGAGATCCTTGATAAAGATCAACGAGAATTTGTATAGTGCTAGACATCTCTGTAGTTTTGTTAAATCTTTCATTGAATTCTTGGTGACTAGATGTTTGACTTTCCTGTATGAAATTATCGATACTTGTGGGAATTTTGTATAGATAAAAAATCGCGAAGTCCTGGGTGTACTCAGGAATGAGCCCTGAGCGGTCCTAAACACGTGGTTTGGGTGGTCTCGAGACCGGGAACTCGAGCATACACGGGCACGTGGATCCAGTAGTGTAGAGTCGCACTTTCGAGGCAAGCTCGGCGGTCCCAAACACGTGGTTTGGGCGGTCTCGAAACAGGATCTTGAGCGTGGCTGAGCACAAGAGACTTAGGTTGTGTAGGTTTTGGATCTTTTTGCATCTCCTGTTTCTTGGTGTTATTCGTCCACTGTGTATGGCCTAACACACCTCAATTCATTGTGAAACGACCCGTGAATTACGCATATGTTTGTCTTAGTCAAGCGCTAGCATGTCTCGAAACGAGATTTTCTTATGTCAATGTTGATTGTGATATTTAAATGCGTGAGGTATTTCGTTCATATGGCATGCCGTCTTGACTTAGCAATATTTTGTTGGATGTAGATGGACAAAGTTATGCGTGTATTTCTTGGTGGGGCCATTAGCCAAACTAGAAGTTTTGTCGACTTGGCGACATGAAAGCAACAAATCCTTTTCTTTTCGCGAATCACGGACTTTAAAACTCTTGTGACTAGGATTAAGTCGACATTTGGATGGGATGAGCCCGGGGTCGTTGTCAGAATGCAAGGACGATATGACGCAGGGGTGGGTTTTAAGGTGCACGCCTTTTTTGTGCCAATCCTGTCTGCCGATGATTGGGACATGTACAAGGAAATTGTGCTCGTATCTCAGGTCCGGGTGTTGGAGGTGGCGGTGAAAAGGACAATCGTTGTTGAGGATTTGCTAGACAATTTGGATGTGGTGAATGGCAACACGGAGGAACAAGACCCCACTGCCCATCATTCACGAGCCCCCCCAATGGAAGAGCGACCTTCCGAAGAGTTCATTAGCGTGAGTCATACCAACCATGGCCCCCTGTCAGTGGATCTACTTGTATCTTCCCCGCACGTGTTATTGACCCTGTGACTAATTTCAACGGCGCTGTAATGAACAACGAGCTTGAGGAGGAGTTGTTTCGCGATGGAACAACTTTGTGAAGTGGAGTCGGCGAAGGATGGAGCTCGGCCAAAGATGAGGCTCCGCACCTCTTTTCTCCTCCGAGGAAGGCGGGGTTATTCGCGATGTAATAGGTGAGGTCTGTCGGTGCATTCTTTCGATGATGTCGATCACGGTTGATAAAGGCGGTTTGTGCTAATGGGTTGAGGAGTAGGGATGACATTGCGGACGGAGAATGACATATCTGGAAGGACTTGTTGTTTCCAACCATGGAGGACATGAAGGTTTGGTGCAAGAATACTCGATCGGCACCATCGTGCGTTCATAGTGCAACACTCGATGTGAACAAAAGGTACACCGTGAGGTGCGAAAGAAGTGCGGATGGAAGGTATGGGGCATAAAACAAGGGACAACCAATGGAAAATAGCGAATGTGAAGCGACCTCACACTTATGGGACCGCACAAGTGTCCAGAGAGCACCTCCAGGCGACCGCAAATTTCATTGCTAGGCGTATTATGGCGGTTGTGTCTGTCGATCCTGATGTGTTCGTTGCCACCCTCTTTTTTTCTCCCAACGTTGAATTCCTTAAATTTTTAACTTCATCCCCACGTAATGGAAGCCGAGATCTTGTTGCCACTTCTTCGATGAGATCGGCGGCAGGAGATGTCTGACGAGGCATTCATCTAGCGGTACATCTTTGAACTACTCGGTGCGGGTGAGAACTTCATGCGATGGAAACCTTATGTCTTGGGACAACTTTGTTGAGGAGGCACGAAGAACCTAGTACTCGCCGGACATGGACAACCGACATACCGGCCCGGCGTGGACGGTCCGGCGACAAGGGCAAGGAAAGGCTCATCTTGGTGAGCCCGCCGCCTAGCGTATCTGATGGCCGGGCGTCAATCCGTGTCGACGGCGTGAGTTATGAAAAATTTACATCCTTCTAACGATTTTCACTATATGGTGCACTTACATCATGGAATCGCGGGACATGGGCGACTTGACATACCGGCCGGCGTGGGCGGTCCGGCGACAAGAGGCAAGGAAAGGCTCATGCGGCTAAGCCCGGCCGCCACCGGCGTATCTGGTTGCGGCGTAATCCGTGTCGGCGGCGTGAGTTATGGAGAATTTACATCCTTCTAACGATTTTCACTATCGGTGCACTTACATCATGGAATCGCGGGACATGGGCGACTTGACATACCGGCCCGGCGTGGGCGATCCGCGACAAGGGCAAGGAAAGGCTCATGCGGTGAGCCCGGCCCACCTGGCGTATCTGATCGCTGGCGTAATCCGTGTCGGCGGCGTGAGTTATGAAGAATTTACATCATTCTTCGATTTTCACTATCGGTGCACTTACATCATGGAATCGCGGGATATGGATGACTTGACACACCGACTGGCGTGGAGAGTTTGGCGACAAGGGAAGGGAAGGCTCCTTCGATCGAGACCGGTCGGCGTCGTTAAATAGGACACTCTTTGTCAAATTATCGGTTTATCGTGCATGATCATGTATTGTCTGACGGTCATTAGTAGTAGTCCCCGTCCTACCGCCATGTTTTTACTATCCCCTAAAGGCATGTATACTTACATGGTCGAGATGCTTGTATCATAGTGTACTATAGTAGTAGCGAGGATGACTCAAGCAATTAGCCGAACCATCATGCCATGTGACTCGTGTAGCGATGTACGTCCTGAGACTATAATGTAGTTTTGGTTCCATGTCTCCGCTAAGCCATCAAAAGCAAGCCTATATTGCAAGTATGCCTCTTCTAGTGGAATCCCGAAAGAACCGTTCACACCGACATCGAATGCTCCATGTTTTAGGGCATCTTCATAATCTGTGAGTGTTCTCGGCCCTTCAATCATAATACATATAAGCTTCATAAAGCACTTCATCGACTACCTTGCTATGTGCGTGTATATGTTGAGCGACTTCATCGAGGAGAGACTCCATGTTTTGGGCCATCTTCATCATCTGTGGCGTTCTCGGCCCTTTAATCATAATGCATATAAGCTTCAAAAGTGCTTCATCGATTGCTGGCTATATCGTGTATAAGTTCGAGCGACTTAAATCGAGGAGAGACTCCTATAGTACCAATGCCTTTTTATCCCACTTCTAAAACACAACAAGTGTTTCAGCAGACAAAGTTTGCTTGGACGACATCCTCAAAGTTATACCTCGTCTGATATGCTTATCAATCATCCTTTCTCGAGCGAATAAAATTATACAAAACTTACGAAGCAACAACACTATGGCGGAAGGCTTATCAATCATCCTTTCTCGAGCGAATATCACTTACCTTTCTACTTACAACTCATTCTGGATCATTGGACAACCACGACCCTCGCGGATTTTCGGATCGGCGTGATAACACTCGTCTTTCTTTGCGAGTCTTGTCTTTTCGTTACGAAAAATTTGGCGAAGCGGTCGGGGTTGTCACTCATAAAACTGTCCGTCTTGTCTTGTCACTCATAAGACTATCTCCTTTGGCCTTGTCACTGCGCAAAGCTGCACCGTGTGGTCTTGTCACTACGCAAAAGCTGCCCCGTACGGTCTTGTCACTACGTAAGGCTATCTCTTTTGGTGTTGTCACTGCGCAAAGCTGCCCCGTTTGGTCTTATCTCGTACCAAGCGAGACAGCCCGTCGAGTCTTATCGTGTACAACCTAACACATTACCCCGTTAGGTCTTGACCTCCCCCCGCGAGCTATAAAATGTGCGCCCCACACTCCGGAAGAACCATTCGATCCTTCAAACCGTAGAAAGAAGAACCTTCTTCGTCATACACTAACATACCATGGCAGACGCCCAAGGACCAGTCCAATCGGAGTCGCCGAAGCAAGACCTTCACAGGAAAGGAGGAGGACTTGGCCCTAACTACGGTTGATGCGAACAAGCGTGCTCAACCTAAATGGCGAAATCACGGACACGGGAGGGCAGCTATCGTGCAGGTCATAGACGACCCTTTCGATGGCGGACGGCGTTTCTTCCGATGCCCATACTCTGGGGTAAATAGTTTTGTTCATGTTACTGCTAATACATCCTCCATACTAATCGTCCCTTACAGTAGATGGCGAAATACAACTTTACCCACTAGATCGATCCTCCCCATGAACGACATGTTGCGATGCACGTCGATATATTGTGGAACCGAATCTTTGATTTGGAGGCGCAAATTGACGATCTTAAGGAGCAAAATGATGACCTCCGCCAATAGATGTAGCGAGAGAACAGCGAGGAGGTCGTGAACATAGGAAGTTCCTATGATCCCACATCTTCTTTGCGTAACCCTAGCTTGCATATCGTGTGCCACTACAGCGACGACCACCTCGTCCGAGGCGCCAGTGGAGAACACTCTATGTGGGTAGTCGAGGCACCTTTCGTACTAGTTCGGGAAGGTCTAATTTATTTCCATTCAAAAAAGGCGCATATGTATCGTAGGAGAACTTTGGTTTATTGCATCGTGCATGATGTTGTTCCTTATGCATGTAACCAAACCCTGTGCGCCATGTTATTCCAAGCTTTGTTATGAAGTCTATTTTAATTCGCAACTTTAAATCTCGTCGTCTTTTTGCATCCAATTCTTCACGTAGTAAGGCATCCATCAACATGACAAAAATGAGTTCCGGAAGTTTACGGTTTGGTCTACGACCACAAACCTATGATTCCAGTAGGATGTCTACGCACCACCTATCATTCCACTAGGATGTCTACGCATCTTTCATCAGCGGTACTGTCTAGCATTTGTGCATAATTGTGCCTCATGTTGTACTACACAATCCACATATCACTTCTAGGACACACCCTGAAAATATTGTAAAGTGTCAAAGGTTTCCAAAGCACAAAAAGATTACATGTCCATATATCTATTTACTCTCAGTTAAAAAGGATGGTGTTATATTTGGTTACGTAGAGAGGCCTCTATTTTCAAGTTGTGAATTGTTAAATGTTATATGTACATGGCATTATGCATCACCGTATCTTCAATTGTTTTTTATCTTTCAAACGAAGTCCCTTTGTTGGCTCTAAATCTATAAATCCAAATGAAATACAAACAAACTGGAATTAGCCCCTGTCACGCCGTTATAAATGGCGTGACAATCGGGCTCTGTCATGCTAAACAAAAAGGCGTGACAAGTGCCATAAAGCCCTCCACGCTAAGCGCGGCGCTTGTGGCGAGGCTTGAGTGGCACCTTTAACCATGCAAATCCTTGGTGGTGTGTGAGTGTTATCTGCCCCTTCACGGGAGGTGGTGTGACCAAAATGGTCATATTTGGAAATAAAGTTGTCGAGGGGGTTAACTTTAAAATATAATTAAATAATGATTAATAAAAAAATCCGTGTTGTGGTGCACACAGGAGGGAGAACTATCCAGGGTTTTTTTGTGCATGCGCATGCTATACAATCGAATCCATCTACTTGGTGGCTGCTGCTTGGAACGTGTGAAGAATTTGTGCTAAGTTCCTGCCGAGCCAAGGTATTTTGTTGCTGCTATTGTTGCTTTGGCTGAGAGAAAAAAGAACGACGTGCATTGGGATGGAGACGTCCTGTGGCTGCTCTTTCGGTCTGCTGTTCTAGCCGAAGTCAAGAAGAGGAAGCTCTGCTGTTGTTTATTTCGGTTTGCTTCTCTTTCCTAGATTAGTTGAGAACTGATCTGTTAATGCTGCTGTTATACCGAATTGAAAGAGAGAGAAGTTTTGTAGTTTTAGTTGGCTAATCAAGCTGTCCTCTATTCTTTTTTTTGAAAAGGGGTACCTGCTTTTGATTGAAAGCATATAAACTGGACTTACATCAAAGAACCAAACTGGGGACTCTAGTTTAGAAAGTTAAGCGCAGCAGATCTAAAGCAACCTAAACCGGCTCCATCAGCTAACTAACAGAAACTGGGGGCTCCAGTTAGCGAGAGCAAACAAAACTGATAGTAGCAAAAACAAGAAGTCTAAAAACAGCTATTACATCAACTTCGCCGTCAGCAAGTTCAGAGAGAGCTAAGATTTTAAACTAAGACAACATTCGAACAAGCTTATAACAAAAGATCAACCACCAGACTTAGGAAGACGCCATAAGGCCGTCCCTCTTCTTGCCTTGAAAAGCCAACAGACCCAAAAGCTAACATCAAGAGTCATCAATCAGCCAAAGCATCCCAGTCTGAAGATCTCCAGTCTTCAAATTCTTTCAAAAAGCAGTCCAAACTGTCCATCAGCAAACTATCAGAAACTGGGAGCCCCAGTAAACGAGAACAAACACAGCTGACAGCAGCAAAACTATAAGTCTAAAGACAGCTATAACATCGGCTTCGCCAGCAGCAAGTTCAGAGAAAGCTAAGTTTTTAAACTAAGACAGCATTCCGAACAAGCTTATTACAAAAGATCAACAACCAGACTAAGAAAGATGCCATAAGGCAGTCCCTCTTCTTGCCTTGAAAAGCCAACAGTCCCAACATCTAACAAAGTCATCCACCAGCTGAAGTATTCCAGTTTGAAGTTCTCCAGTCTTCAAAATCTTTCAAAAAGCAGTTCAAAATGTCTCTATCCACCCTTTTGGTTAAAATCCTCCAATGCTGCAAACAACATATAATTTTGAAAATCACAACCATAGGGTTCCTAGGAAAATCTCCCTCAATTGCCATATTGTTCCTACATTTCCAAATAGTCCAGGCGAAAGCTGCAAAACTAAACAACATAGCATTATAGTGATTAGCTATCCCCCCTTCAAGCCAGTTGAGCTAGAAGTCATCTAGAGAAGTAGGAGTTCTATTCCAGTTACAAGCTTCCTTCACACAAGTCCAAACAAAGTTAGCAAGTATGCAAGAAAACAAAATATGATCGATAGTTTCTTTTTCACCACACAACACACAGGTCTCCTTTCCTTTCCATCCTTTTTTCTTGAGTTGATCCGCAGAAGGTGCTCTGTTAGATAGCATTGCCATAAGAAAATTTTCACCTTAAGTGGAATTTTACTCTTCCATAGTTTACGTGATGCAGTGCGAGATAACACCACCAGCATATTGTTTATATATAGATCATTTGTAAACAGACGCATTTTCAAAACACCAAGAAACAATGCATGGTTCATCAGTCAAATTGGTGCTTAGAATATAATCCTTCAGAAGGGTCCATTGTCTCATTTCCTCTTTGCCAAAAGATCTGATGAAATGAATTACCCAACTTTGGCCTGAGTAACAATCAGCCACTCTGACATCAGGAATCTGGCAGATATTAAACAGCTTATCAAACTTAATCTTTAAAGGACAATCCCCTATCCAAATATTTGTCCAAAAGAAGTGTTACACCCATTACCAACCTTAAAAGAGATCCCCCTATTAAAAACATGTTTTACATACGCAAACTTTTCGGGAGAGAGGCATTCACGAGATTTGCATCTTTGAAGCAGCCTCCAGGGAAATATTTAGCTTTAATGATTCTGAACCATAGTTCTTTATCACCCCTGTAAATTCTCCAAATCCACTTTACCAGAAGGCAAATGTTCATAATTCTAGTATTGATCACCCCTAAACCTCCATAGTCCTTTGGTCTGCAGATTGCCCCCCATTTAACCATGTGATACTTGAATCTATCAGTAGGACCTCTCCAATAAAACCTGGATCTTATAGCATCCATCTTCTTGTGACTCATCTCACTAAACCGATAAAAGCCCATTGTGTAGATCGGTAAACTACTTAGACAGCTGTTGACCATCACAAGCCTTCCCCCTGAAGAAAGAAGATTATTCTTCCAATTGTCTAGCCTTTTCTCCATTTTGCAAATCACACTTTCAGCCGCTTTGTCCCCCACATGACGATCACCAATAAGATGCCCAGATACTTGAGAGGGAGATTAGCCAGGTTGCAATCAAACACCCCTACCACAAAAGAGGCTTCCTCATCATCGCACCCCATAGCAAAGACTTCGCTTTTGTGATAATTAATTTTGAGACCAGACATCCATTCAAAGCAATAGAGGAGGAATTTCAGATTAGTCAAATAACCCTTCTCATACTCAATCATAATAATAGTATCATCTGCATATTGAAGAATAGGGACCCCTCCAGGGATAATATGGGAAACCACCCTTTGATCAAACCTTTTTCCTGCGCATTCTCAATGATCGCTGCAAGGGCATCAGTAGCCAAGTTAAAGAGTAGGGGTGACAGGGGATCACCTTGTCTAAGACCTCTATATGTTTTGAAGAAAGGCCCCATCTCCCCGTTAATGTTGATGCTAACTTTCCCATCTCTGACGGAACTCATAACCATTTTAATCCAATTATCAGAGAACCCTTTCCTTACCATAACATCTTCCAGAAAACCCCAGTGGATTTTATCATAAGCCTTCTCAAAGTCAATTTTCAAAATCACCCCTTTAGTTTTGGATAGTCGACCTCGTGTAAAATCTCATGGAGAGCTACCACCCATCTAAAATATTTACATTTTTGATAAAAGCAGTTAGGCACATCATTGTGAGACCATCCACAACCTGCCTAATCTATTAGCCATAATCTTTGTCAATATTTTAAAACTTACATTCAATGAGACATATTGTCTGAAGCTGTTTAATGGTATTTGCCTCTTGTAACTTGGGAATGAGAGTAATAACCCCATAATTGAGTCTCTTGGATCAAGGTTTCCTTGAAAGAAGTCATTAATCAAGTGTAAAACGAGTTTTGACAAAGTCGGCATTCTTTATAGAATTCATTAGGAAACCGTCGGGTCGGGGAAGCGAATGGAGGGCAAATCTTTGATAGCTTTCCAAACTTCTTCTTCCTTGCATACTTGGATCAAAAATCATTTTACATTCTGCAATTACATGAGTCTGCTCCAAATTTCATGAGATAAAAAAACCCCTGAACATCCTCGAGAACCAAACAAGCTGCTTATAATAATCATAGATGTGCTCTCGATGCTATCTGAGTCTTGTAAGACAGCCCCATTGTTGTCCAAGCTAAAAATGAAATTTTTCCTTCTCCTCCCATTAGCACATTTATGGAAAAAAAGAGGTGTTAGCATCACCTTGCAGTAACCAGTTCACACCCCCTCTTTGATTCCAATGTTTCTCTTCAGCCTCAAAAACTTGTTCTAACTCACCCTCCAGTTTATATCTAAAATTCCATTCTTCAGCACTAAGGTCTCTCATCTCACTCAAGCTATCCAACCTTTTAATTTGGGTTTCCACATTTTTCGTCAGCCTCTTGTAGTCTCCATTGGCATTCGCGCCCCACCCTCTTAAAAAACTGCGCAGAGAAGCAATACAACTATTCCATCTGTCCAAAGAGTAAATGCTTTCAGGAGCTTTGGAGTTTATCTCATCCCATTTCTTCTTAATCACTTCTCTGAAATTATCCTGGTAGAACCATTTC
The DNA here is from genome assembly GCA_036346405.1 of Phyllostachys edulis. Taxonomy (NCBI): domain Eukaryota; kingdom Viridiplantae; phylum Streptophyta; class Magnoliopsida; order Poales; family Poaceae; genus Phyllostachys; species Phyllostachys edulis. The sequence goes on along the minus strand of JAYEVD010000423.1, from coordinate 21,582 downwards.
TTTTCAAAGTAAAATCTACCTTTTGTAAGGCTTTTTTCATCCCCAGAATTAAGGATAATGGGAGTGTGGTCAGAGCCCACCCTAATCAGGCTTTTCACACTACACAAAGGGAACTTAGATTCCCAATCCGTTGTAACTACCACCCTGTCCAGGTTGACCAAAACTGGGCAACTCTGCTTGTTTGTCCACGTATATCTGGTCCCCCCCCCCTTTTGATTTCTATTAACTTGTTTTCAGCAATGAAGTCATTGAAAAGATGTATGAGGGGAAAATTCAAATTACTTGAATTCTTATCCTCTGCTTTCCTGATTAAGTTGAAGTTACCCCCTAAAACTTTGGGCAAATTAGTCTGTTTGCATTTCTGATTAAGTTCTTCTAGAAAACTGGGAGCCAAACCATGATGAGCAGGTCCATAGACAACAATCAGTTCCCATCTAAAATTGTAATGTTTGTCTTTGATAACCATACTCAAATAATGCTTTCCAGTGTCACAGTCTTCAACTTCCAAGAAATCTTTCTTCACACCCATAAGAATACCCCCAGAATGCCCTACAGCAGGCAACCAGTTCCAGCTGAAGTGAGTGTCCCCCACAAGACTTCTGAGTTCTTTCTGAGATAAATCTTTTTTAATAGTTTCTTGAATACCAACCACATCCACCTTTTCATATAAGACAATCTCCCTCAATTGTCTTCTTCTGGCAGCTCTTCCCAATCCTCTAATATTCCAGAAAAGGACTTTCATGTTGTTGATATATTACCCCCCCACCCTTTCTTTCTTCAGCCTACTTCTTATTCTTTTGTTCAGTCTGATCCCTGAACCACCCCTTAAAGCAACATCACCCTTATCTGTTGTCATCCCATTATCTAGATCCACTGTTTTACAATCGTCCTGCTTTTCCTTGCTTGCTTGAGAAGCTTTCTCTTTCTCAACTCTAGACAATGCAGCTCTAACTAACTCTTGAGCTTGCATAGCTGAGATCACCTTACAAGCCGGTATAGACTGATTGCCAAGAATAATACCGTAGGAAACAGCAACATCTTCTAAATACTCTACAGAAGAATTATTTAAAACATTAAAGGAGTTGATGTTAGTACCTTGGTGCTCCAGGTTCTGAATGGATTTGAGCCTTGAAGCTTTTTCTTCCATAGGAATACCTTGGTTTTGTATCCTTGAGCTCTTCCTTATTGCTACAGGAGGTTCCAGAAATTTATTCCTCCTCCCCTTCTTCTTAGGAGAACACCATTCTTCAACATTGCTAACCCCTGTTTCCATGTCACTTCCTGTCAGACAAAAATCAACAACAGACTTCCCCTTGTCCACCCCTGTAAGATCGATGTCAACCATCTCAACTTGTTGAGCTACCTTCTTGATAGAAGCGCTAACTTGAAGTTGTACCTCCTTAGGAGGATTTGTCTTCTGGTGAGACATAGTTCGTTTCTTTGGAGTAATTAGGCAAGGCCATAAGGTAGCCGCTATTTCAGATGGGCCCTTCTCAGTATGAATAACCACCTTCTTTTCTTTGGGATTTGGATCATTAATGGAACCAGAAATGACATCAACAGGCACATCTTCCTCAGATTTATCATTATGTTCTTTAGACATAGAAGGAAAGCTGTAAGCTAAAGGAACTATCTGTAAAGCATTTGTGATCTCGATGTCCTTGTCCAAATCTGCAGAACTAGCTCTATGAGCTTCAGAAAGCTCACGACCTTCATGGGGATTTTTTCCAATTACCGCAGTGTTTTGATGAGACAGATTGGTAATTGCCTGAATATTCTTATCAGGTCTAAAAGGGATAATCTGCATTCTCAATTCAGAATGATCAAGCAAGTTTTCATCAGACCTATTCAACATCGCAACCCTATCTTGAACCGTATAAGTTCCTTCAGAACTACCAAACTCTTGCTGTAACTCAGGGGTTATGGTAAGATGTCCTCTCGATAATTCAGACTCACCTGACCCTTCCTGTGAGAGATTACCATCACCCTTCTGATCTGAATTACCAATCTCAGAGCTCTTATCATCAGGAACAGTTATCTGTAAAATTTTCTTATCTGAATCATTGACTTCTTCGTCAGATAGCAATACACCCCTCTTATCTTCAAAACCTTGTTGTTGTTTACCTTTGTATCTATTAGATTCATCCGCTTTGTTCTGTTCAGAAGACTGATTGGTCTCTCCACCAAATTTTTCCACTAGTTTCTCCCATTCAGTTCTGTGATCACAACCAGCAGAATCATCTTCTTCGTCTTCATCATCATCATCTTTCCTTTTATGAGAATGAATCTTATGGAAATGGTCATAAATTGGACCTTTCCTTTTGCTGGCTCCACCCCCTTCGGCTTCGAATTTCATTTCATACCCCATTGAGTTGATGAAAATTTCCACAAAGCAGTTGATGCTAGCCGGATCTCTACTAAGCACCTTAACTCTGACAGGATCAGATCTCACCAAGCTAAGTTCATCTACCTCGACTGGATCACCCACCGTGCCAGCTATCTCTTTCGCAACTTCAGTTCTTCTAGCATGAAGTGGAATCCCTGATATTTTGACCCAAGCAGCAGAAAGAACTGAGGATGCTTCAGGGTCTAAAGAAGATTTATCAATTTTAGCTTTAATAGAGTGAAGAGCCAATTCGACACCCCCAACTTTAGACCAAGTCTCAAGCATCTCTTTGGAAGGGAAGACCATAGCATATTCAGATTCTGAAAGTTTTCTCACTCTCCAATCCCAATTAGATTGGATTAAATGTTTCATCTCATCTTCAATCTTCTGAACGGTAGCTACTCCTTCCTTGATGTGCAAGACCCCTGTGGCTGCTTGTTGCTCTATAGGAGGTAAATCTGGGACTTGAATTCTATAAAAGCCCTGCCCAGGTATGCCAAAACCACAAAGCTTCAACCCCTGAATTTTCTTTTCCTCAGGACAGCTAGAAGTCCAATGTCCAATTTTTTTGCATTTGTAACAAGCGGGAGGATTTGTGCATCTGGCCTGATGATGGCCAGATTGTTGGCATCGGAAGCATATGCCACGATCCTCTGCACGAAGTACCCCTATGTTCTGACCAATTTCACCCCAGGATTTCTTCGAATCATCCCCTTTACCAGAACCCCCTTGCCAAGGATCAGATAAACGAGATTTATCAAAACGAGACGAGCCTCCTCTCCCCCCATATCCACCCCTGTAATCTCCCCTCGGAGGATCAACACGATTCGTCACCCCATCTCTAGAATGAAAATCAGAACGAGATTCAACTTGCCACCCCTTAGAAAAAGGAACCTCATCTCTGCCAGCACCCCCATAAGATCTAGATTCTAAGCGAGAACGCTCAGAGAACTGAGATCCAAAATGAGTACCTGACTTCTGAGGCAAACCGGACTGATGATCCTGGATTCGACGCTTCTGCTCCAGATCCCATTGAAGTTTATCACGCAGATCCCCTTCCCCCAGCATGTCATCTTCGTCCATCCAATCTTCGGGAGCATCTCTCTTGCCCCCAACCCAAGTACGGTCATCACCCCTCGCATGGCGCAAATGTCTTCCGCGACCCCGATCCATGTCCCCCCCCCCCTAACCACTTCCGCAAAGGAACGAGATAGCGGTGGAGGATCACTGACCCGGCGGACGATCTTCGCTTTTGCTCCCAATCGCCGCACTTCGCCGCTAGTCGCAGGGAAACCTAACTCCCCCACGCACGTGAGTCGTGGAATCCAAAGCCACTGCCTAATTGATGTTGGTCTGGTCATGTCAAAGCAGGAGTACACGTGCTATTCAGATTAGAGTTTTACACACAGGTATCTAAATATGTTCTCTCGCCAATGGTTTATTGCTACTAAACTGATCCAATCTGAGGCTACTAATTTCTGTTGGATACTTGTGCTATGAAAAATCAGGTCAACTCACATACAAATTAGGGTTCTCTGATTTATGCCATATCATGATGGTGTAGTAAAAACTGTGGATCCACCGAAAAATGTCTGCAGCTGACACAACTAAGCCTAAAGATTGTTTATCTGAACTTGAATCTGATTAAACTGAGTTACACGAGACTCTAAAGTATTAGCAGGATAAAAGAAGCAATAGGAGAGGGTGCTACAGCCACGAAAAGCAACAATTACCAACCACCGATAGCACTGAAAAAGCCAAGCAGAGAACACCAATCACGAGCAGTGCTTGAAGGGCGACGGTGTAGTGAGGTGCCTTGAGCTAAAGCGAGAGCGGAGCTGCAGGCGTAACTCTCCCTAGCTTCAGTATGCTGCCTCCACTGCCTTGTTGCCTTGCCTAGATTGCCCGTGGTAGCCACGGACCATAGGTGCGGAAGGCCGGCACAATGATGAAAGCAGCCGGCGGATGTAGTGAAGCGAGCACCGGCGGTGGTGCAACAACGACGAAGAAGAGGAGGAGGCTCTCGAGCGGGAGCGGGGGCGGCGATGGCTGAAGCAAAGCAAGATCGAGTAGGCCGGGAGGCAGCGAGCATCGAGTGGAAGTGAAGGATGAGAAGCGAGCGAGCGGTCGCGAGATCCGGCGGCGAGACTCGGCGGCGATTCAGCTCCTAGCGAAGCGGGCGGCTGGATCCGAGCGGCGAAGCAAGAGGAGGCAACACGAATCCGGCGGCGACTCGGCAGCCATTTCTAAGGCTCCTGGCCAGCGGCGGTCTTGGAAGCGAAGCGAGCGACGTCGGATCCATCGGCGGCAATTTCGAGGCTCCACCGAAGGGCGCGCCGGATCGGCCCAAATCCATCAGTTGATCGGGAAAGATGATGGCATCGCGGGATCTGGCGGCGGCGGCGCGCGACGAGGATGTGATCGAATTCGTTCGGATCGAGTCGGGAAAACGGCAGCGGCACGGATCCGGGAATTTTTAGTCGTCTGGTCGGTTCGCGAGCCGTATTTGCACTGCGATATCTTCTGGTATTCGTAGAAATGATCACATCAACGTCGTCGGTAGCGGGCGTACCGATAGCTCATTTGCGGTCGCGGGGCGAGTGCCCGCGAGGCCTTGAGCGATCGCGCGCCGCGTAAATCGCCGCCCGTCATTGCGGCCCGCCCGTCCCAAGCGTTGGTAGCGGTGACCATCTTGCCCGGCGTCGTGGCGCATAGCCATCCGCGTCGACCACGTAACTTGTGATTAGTTAGTTCATTAGGGTTAGTTAATTAGATAAATAGGTTACGAATTAGAAAAATAGTTATTTTATGAAGTTTGAATTTGAAGGAAATTTATAATATAGCAAATGAGTTCAAAAAATTATGAAATTTTTTGTGGAGCCTCTCAACACTGTATACTTGCTCGTGTAAATTTTTCATAATTTTATTCGTTCAGAATTGATGTCATTATTTCGTATAAGTGTTATGTTCGTATGAATCAACAAATATAGAAAACGAGCTCAAAAAATTATGAATTTTATTTTGTTGAACTCCTCACGCAGTGGACTTAATTGTGTAATATTTCGGTAATTTTATGTGTTCTAGTATTGTCTCGAAAATTTAGGATTTAGGTCGCGAAAATTTCGATTTTAGGTTTCATGATTTCATGTGAAGAATGTATAAAAAAAACTACATTTAGTTTAGTGTCCTCTGACGCATGGCCATCATCGCCCGCCAAAACGATGAGGGTTAATTAAATCTTGACCATCTTTCCCCGTCCCTCCTTCCTCCTCCGCTTTGTCATCGCCTCGTCCGAAATTCGGCGCCAATGCTTACGGAATTCGAGCGCCAACGCCGCGACTCCTTCTCCGCTCAGCTATAAATACCGAACTCTGGCACTCACTCTTCGCTCATCGCAATTGCGTTTCAATTCTCGTTCTCGCGCTCGTCGCTGAGAACCCATAGAACGTAACATAACTAATTTTATTGGGAGGTTAACTATTTTGTTGCTTCTAAATAAGCTCGTATCGGCCTTCCCGAAGAACTGATTGATTACTTCCTCAGAAGGCGGGTAATTTATGTTATGCTTTTGCCTATTTACCGTCGTCGTAATTAGTCAGTCTTAGTCAGCTAGTCGTAATTAGATAGTTTAGGGGTAATTAATTAGTAGTAATTAGTTAGTTCACTAGTGATGAATTAGTTTAGTGGTAATTAATTAGTTGTAATTAGTAATGTAATGTTTTTCCACCTTGTTTGTTATGTACAGCGTCAAATTCTACGATACCCAACTATGAACTCTTCGGCAAACTTGTACACGAGGATGTTGCAGAAGCGCCAACTTCTACACTCACCGCCACCGTGGGCAGCCCCGAGACAAGGGGCACTCGCTATGGTACCGCAAAGACTACTAGCATACATCGTTAAATAGGACACTCTTTGTCATGGATGATCTGTATTATACGACATGCTAGATAAGGTTGTGCATGACCAACCGAGGGAAATGCGTGGCGTGCAGATCATATGATGATGTCTGTAGCCTTGAAAGCACACGCAGTCGGAGGTTACGGTACATCGTTATATGATCTGCATGCCACGTATTTCCTCGGTTGGTTCATACTAGCGTTATATAACATATCGTACTATCTGATATAAAGAACATCATCCACACTAAACCAATAAATAAACCTAGTGCACACTTATGTAGCCTGTCATTGATCGGTGTTACATTCTCTCGGTGTTGGAAAAGAAAATACTTATATGCTCTCAAGGACTATGTCATACGAGCTAAACTTGAAATGTAGTTCCTTTGTTGGGACATGGGAAGTCCTAAACTTGAAATGAATGTGTGCTTGTGAGCATTTGTTTCCGTACGCATTATTTTGAGTTCTATATTTATTTTTGGTTGCACTAGTGGTTTATTTGGAAATTAAGCTTTTAATCATCTATGAAGTACACTTCTATATGACCTATGTATGTGATCGGGGAGCTTTGTTGATTTTATCCACTTGACAATCCACTAAATTGTGTTGATAAGACAAGCAATAAAGATCACAGGCATTTCCTAAAACAATGGAACTTTCGATAAGACAAGCAAAGAATAATGTTATTGTCCATATGTTCCTAGAAGGATGGAAAATGCTGATATGACAACGGGCCTTATGCCATTTCCTTTCTGCAGAGGGTACAGGGTTCACCAATAATTAGAAAAGCAACACAGTAAGAAGCGTGACAAGGTGAAAGCACACAACGGGCAATTAGAAAAGCAAAGAATATATATCTCTATGCACACACGGTCTATTTTATTTTGAAGGCTCCCCTCACGCAGTTGACTTAATTGTGTAATGTTGTGGCAATTTCATATGTGTTCTGGTATTATCTCGAAAATTTAGGATTTACGTTATGAAAATTTCGATTTTAGGTATCGGAAATTAGGGTTTCATGATTTCGTGTGACTTGGAATGTATAAAAAAAACAGCAATACAACTCTATTGGAGATGTCAATATACAATAGTAATGCGTACAAATATAGTAAAACAAAATCACACAACACACGATACTATATGGCTCACTCCTCTGAGTCACTACTCTCTGCTGCTTGGCGGCTTCGTCGCGTCTTGTGACCTTGTTTTCTGACGAGCATGACCCATAAATCGTCCACGGTCGGAGAAGCGTGTGTCGGTTCGGAGGGTATGGAGACCGTTGAGGCGGAGGTGGACGATGGGCTGACTCTGGAGCATAGTTTGGTGGCGAACATGTCGTCTTCTTTGAGCCATCTTGACCTCGAGGACAGCTCGAGGACTTCATCCTGACGGAGGCAAGAAAACCACTCTGGGGTCCGATTCCTACAACTCGGTTGTCGCGGATGAGCTCGGGCCTTGCGTCTGGGGTTCCGCGTAACTGAGGAGATCGGCTGGAATGAGCGTGAGTGCGAACACGGAGGACATCGCCCTTGAGCGTGCGATGGGGCGGCGAACCGGAGGAGCTACGCCTTCGCGTCGCTAGAAACCCTAAATGCCATTGTCCGTGTACCACGGCGTCGTGTCTTGCTCCCTAGCGATGGTGGGAGGCCCGTGTCGTCATCATCGGTCGATGTGGACTGGCCATCACCCCCACGGCCGTCACCCCTACGGCCGTCACCCCCGCGGCCGTCACCCCCGCGAACAGCGAAAGGCGCAAAGCGGAGCGATGTTAGTACAAATGAACACTATGGATGTAAACTAAGAACCTCGTACCTCTCGGATGTGCGGTCTGCGAGATAAGCGAGGCGCCCGATCGTGTCTGGGGGCGGGCGACATAAGTGATTGATCGAAGCGGACTGCGGCGAAAGCGGCATGATGTTAGCGGGCGTAAAGTATAACTAAAAAATCTGAATGTAAATTTCTACATAGCGACTTACCTCGCGGCGGCGGCCCACGGATAACCTCACAAGAGCGCTTCTGGCCTTGACTGTTCATCCATGTCGCAATCCTTCTTCTTTGGTGCATTCGCCCGATCTGAATATACCCACCCAACCTCGATTGCTGTATTTTGGAAAGATTAATGTTACAAAAGAAGGCGTAAGGACTGCAAAAATTACTTGGATGAAGTTTGACTCACGGTGTCTGGCGGCGCTCTAGGGGCCTATCGTCCGGGGGGCACGCAGTGATGCCGACCAAAGCTATCGCATTACAGCGCTGCGTGCGTAAAGCTCCACCATATGTGAAACACCGGTGGCAATCGTCGTCCACGATTGTAGATCGATGGCGCATTCTTGAGACGGCCCTGGCGGCGCCGTGGCGAAAAATTAGCATGCCATGGACACGGATGATGTCGCTCTCATGCAGCGACTTCGAACTTCGTTGTGGTACAGCGAGTAGCACCTCATTGGTCTTCCGGCCCGGCCAGATGACGAGCGGCGATCCACCGTAAGCCCATGGTGGGCGCGTCTATGGGGTCATGTGGGAGAGATGCAGGTGCGCCCATGTCTCGATGGTCGGCCGCCCAGCGAAGTGCTCCCAACTCCACAGTGCGAGAACGCGTGTGAGCGACGAGGTTGGTACCGGTATTTGCCCGCATGGCGTCACACAACCCGATATGTGGCGCAAGGGCGGTGATCCCCAAGCATCTTCGCGACATCGGCTCGGCCCGCGTCAACCAAAGACTTCGGCGGCGAGGATGAAGCTGGGGTTTACAAAATCACCCTTTGTGGTTGGAAACATGACCCAACCAAAATTTGGAGAAGGTAAGCAACAAGGTCGTCCTAACGACCTCGTCGAGTGCACCTGCGGGCATTATTTGAATCGCCTCGGCCAAGCGGGGGCGCCACATGCACCCTCCGGGAGAGGTTGGCCAAACCGCTGCTCCAGCCTGGCCTTCCAATCCACACTCGGAGGGCCTGGAACAAGCGGCACACCCCAGACCAGGAGACCTATCAAGAACATGACGTCCTGCAGGGTGATCGTCATCTCACCCCACCGAAAGTGGAAGGTGTGCGTCTCGGGCCTCCACACATCGACAAGTCACGAGCAACAAGCTTTGTCTAGGGTGAACTGGCGTCCGACGGAGACCATCATCGCAAAGGGCAACAAGCCTGTGTCCCGGAGGATCGGGACGTACCGATCGTCTAGCGCCCTAGCGATCCCTCCCGCTTGCGGCGCCCGAGCGCGGGGCCATCCGTGTCGTGATGAGCCACATTTGCATCGGTGCTCCTTATCGTAGAATTCTTCTAGTAGCTCGGTGAGACATGCCTTGCAACACATAGAATAGAGGGAACATTAGTGAGATAGTGGCTAATGAACATAAAAGATTGTAAATTAATTACAGAGTAGTTTTCCATATTTTAGCTGGAGTGGAACTTAGCATATGACAATCAATTTATAGAACGTAGATAGACCTTCTGAGTTTCAAAATGAGAGATCAGACAACTCGTAGAATAGCTTGAACCTTTTTTTGGAATCATTTGCAATTTACAGCTGCTAATTACAATATCAAAAGCATGACACTAAGCTAGGTTGGATCAACAGAATCTCGTAAAAACACACGTGTATGTTTTCGTTGGATATGTAGACATTTTAGCTATAGATACGATATTATACCTTTTAGAAACTTAATTCTATGAGGCTAGCAAGTACTCTGGTTATTGTATACAATGTTTCCTAAAAGTAAAAAAATTGCACATTCTAACAGAGAAAGTACATCTCATTATATTTCCTAGATGAATATCTAATTGATGACAAAAATGACTTGACTCTAATAATTATATAAAATTCCTAAATTAGTGTCTCCAATGGAAAATATGGAATAAGCGTAATGATATATAAGATATTGTACCTAATTGGACTTGACGTGGAATGAAATGAATGAGTAGAAGATCGGCGGCGGCGAAATAAAATGAATGGCGGCGAAAATAAAATGAATAATGGCGGCGAAAATAGAAATGAATAAGCGGAAGAAGCGGCAGCGAAAATGAAATGAATAAGCGGAAAAAGCGGCAGCTTGAAATGAAATATTGGAAGAATTTATAGCCACAAGCAAATCCTTATCACGCTAATTAAGCCATATCGGCGGACATGGATTCGATTGATGAGGCGGATAATAGTGATCGATGGATGGTGATCGATGGATGCTTCGATTGGATAAAATATGGCAAATGGAGGAAGGGCTGGTTCATATCCTCCATAGTCACCACATGGCAAATAGAGGCCAAAATGGAGGAGGTCTAGTTCAAACTCTTCCCACAATCAACACATACGCAGACGTTTATTAATTAGTATGAGCAGAACACTTATCTGAAATAGCGATAAAAAATCTGAGCGAATAAAATTATGAAAATTTTACACAAACAAGTACATATTGTCGAGGCTCCACATAAAATTTCATAATTTTTGAACTCAATTACTATATTTTAAAATTCCTTCAAATTTTGAAACCTAACTAATTACCTAACTAACTAACGAGCGAGCGGATTAACTAACCTAACGCGGGCTTATTTGGTGGCGCCACGGCAACCATCGCCCAGTGGCTATATAGCCACCGTCTTGCCGTGTAATCATGGCGGCCTAGCGTTTTGTCGGTGAGTGCGGCGGGGCAGGCAGCCTGCGTGTGGCAGCCTGGCAGCTGGCGCCGCGGTGGCCATCGCTAGTGCCTCGGCGCATGGCCACCGTGCGCCCAGACGGTTAATTTTGCTAATATGTTTTCCATACTGCCATAAGTGTAATTAGTGTGCAAATACCGGCTATTTAAGCCAAAAATTCCCGGATCCGGTGAGCAGACGAGGTGTAGAGTGACTGACCCTACTAATCTGACGTGCGCATAGAATAAGCTATTCTACAATCAGACAAGCCCACCATGCATGGACCGAGCTTCTCCTACGGAGCGCCGAATAGGTCATTTTGCCCCCACTAACCCACGATCCCCCATGTGTGATGTCACGCGTATAGTGCGCACTATGACGAGGTCGAAAGTAATTGTGATAGCAATTTCACTGCCGCACGTATCACCACGTTTATTTTTTTAAGATTGTTTCCTACGCGCATGGCTGGATGTGCAGTAAACTACAAGTGGAGTCTAGTATTTCTCTGTGTAACACTGTAGTAAAGTTGTGTAGATGTTGTAGTAAATCTATTTAGTGATGCACGATAAATAATTTTTAGTAAACACTGCGAGATATTTTTATTTTGAGACTTATATCTTTTTGTTGCCCTCGTCATCACAAAGCTACCATTCAAAAACCGTTCATGAATCGGACATTAGGTCAAAAGTTCTGCGTAAATAAGAAAAAAACATTCATGTACAAAAGAAGAACTTATTGTTTCCAAGTTAATTGTCTACTTATCTGTACTAATTGGCTAAGATGGCGGTAAAGTCATGTGGATCTGTAGTAAATCTTTTTAGTGATCACGATAAATATATTTAACTAAATGGACAGAGAGGTTTTTATTCTGAGACCTATATCATTCTATTACCCTTGTCGTCACCAAGCTACCGACGAAAAGCGTTCATGAATCGGAACTTCCAATCAAAAGTTACTACGAAACAAGAAAAAAACATTCGTGTACAAAAGAATGAACTAATTGTTTACTAGTTAGTTGTCTACTTGTCTATACTAGTTGGCTAAGATGGCAGTAAAGTTATGTCGAGGCCGTAGTAAATCTCTTTTAGCGATACAGCAAACTTTTTTTAGTAAACGCACAGAGAGGTTTTTAGTTGCGAGACTTATATCATTATGTTACCCTTGTCATCACCGAGCTACCGGTGAAAACCGTTCGTGAATCGGACTTTGCAATCAAAAGTTATTGCAAAAATAAGAAAAGAAACATTCGTGTACAAAACAACAAACCGATTGTTTGCTAATTAGTTGTCTACTTGTCTATACTAGTTCGCTAATATGACAGTAAAGTCATGTGGAGGCGGCATTAAATCTCTTTTAACGATGTTGTATATCTTTTTTAGTAAACACACATAGAGGCTTTTATTTGTGAGACTTATATCATTCTGTTACACTCGTCATCACCAAGCTACCAGTAAAAACCGTTCGTGAATCGGAGCTTCCAATCAAAAGTTTTTAGCGACGCAGTAAACCTTTTTTAGTAAATGCATAGAGAGGTTTTATTTGCGAGACTTATATCATTATGTTACCCTCGTCGTCACCGAGCTACCTGTGAAAACCGTTAAGTGAATTGGAGCTTCCAATCAAAAGTTATTGTGAAAATAAGAAAAAAACATTCTTGTACAAAACAAGAAACCGATTGATTGCTTGGTTGTTTCCTTGTATCTACTAGTTGACTAATATGGCAATAAAGTCATGTAGAATTTGCGATAAATCATTTTGTAATAGGCGATAAACTACAAGTGGAGTCGATAAATCTTTTTATAACGAGCGATAAAGTCCGTGGAGCGATAGTAAATCTCTTTTAGTGATCGATAAATCTTTTTGTAAACTCAAAGAGGTTTTTATTCTGAGACTTATATCATTCTATTACCCTAAATCGTCACCAAGCTCTTTGGTGAAAACCGTTAAATGAATCAGACTTCCAATCAAAAGTTATTGAGGAAAGAAAAAACAAAACATTCATGTACAAAGGAAAAGCGATTGTTTACTAGTTAGTTGCCTACTTGTCTATACTAATTGGCTAAGATGGTAGTAAAGTCATATGAAGGCAATAGTAAATCTCTTTCAGCGATCTGATAAATCTTTTCTAGTACTGCATACGAGAGATTTTTATTTACGAGACTTATATACCTAAATGCGTCACCAAGGCTGCTTTGGTGAAAACCGTTCATGAATCAAAGCTTCCTATCAAAATTATTGCTACAACAAGAAAAGACATATTCACGTACAAAACAAGGATCGAGTAGGTTTCTTGCCAGATTGGACAATCTAGGGACTTTTACGCCCGATTACAGCAGCGTCGCATGTGTTTTACGCCCGATCTCACGTGGGCGGGCGTGCGCGTGCAGCGTGGCGGAACAACGGCCCATGCGTAGAATAGCTATTCATCGACCAAGTTACGAATAAGCGCTACAGTGTATATATATACATATCGTACACACACGATAGTTGGGCCTCGTGGACTACATGGGCTAAGTGAGACTACTAATATTCTGAGACTCTTAACGATAAACTACTAAAATGGTGCGATATGTTTTTTGTAAGATCTGCTGTTTTGGTCCTTGGTAGGATGCCTAAAGCTGCGTTGTGTAGGATGATCGGCGTTTAGAGAGTTGTATGGACATGGATTGGCCAAGATCTTTAATTTCCTTCTTTTGGTTTTGGTCTTTACGTAATGGAAGTTATTGGCTCTGCATTAGTGTTCACTAGATGCCAAAGCGCTTGCAGCGAAATCTTGAGGATCGATGACTATCTTTGGGTGTATGGTTGTTTATCTTTCTTTGAGGAAGTGCAAGCATGTAGCACCATTATGAAGTTTGATTGGTTCAATGCGACATTAGGTTGGTTATTTATAGCGTCCATTTTTGAAAGCGAGAATAGTAATTACATTTGGTTTTCGGTTTTCATCCGTATTTCAAATTACCGTATTTTCTCAAAATCTCTTAACTTCTATCTAAGCTCGGGTTTGTGTTTCAAACCTCCTTGAAGTTCTCGAATTCAAATTCGAATTTGAATTTCCTCATTTCAAATTTTGGGCCCCTTTTCAGCTTGCCCTCCTTTTCTCCTGGGCTCAGCCCCAACTCACCTCCTTGGGCCCTGGCCCAATCATTTTGGCACTGGCCCATCTCCTCCTTGGCCCAAGCCGCCAACCCTGGCCCCTTTTCTCCCTTGGCCCAGTTGGCCCGACTCCTTTCTCCCCCACCTGCTTCTTCCTCCCCAGCCGAGTCATGCTCACGCCTGAGCTCCCCAATGCCACCTGCGCCTTCTACCACACCACGCCGCTCCTCTGCCATCTACTTCGCACCTACTCCCTGTGACCACCCGCGACTCCGGCGCCCCCCCCTCATGGTCGTGTCACCTAGGCGCCTGCTGCTGTCAGCCACACCCTTTCTCTCCCTCGTGTGCCTGCAGTGCCCCCTGCCGCTGAGCTGCTTCCTCTACCGCCGTGATGTCTCCTGCGCCTCTGCTCCACCACCCACTCCAGCCTGCCCTCTGTAGCCCGTGACTTCGTTGCCCTCGCCTCGCCTCGTCTAATCGACGTGACGCCATGCCGCTCTAGAGCGTCCGGTCCGAGCCACGCTGCACTCGTGCACGCGCGTGCCCACGTCGCCATGCGTTTGGCCAGCGTTGTGCCTCCCTCTGCTACCCTCGTGCCTGCGCCAGGTCGCCCGCCTTGTCCCGTCGTCGCTCAGCGCCCATGCGTGCGCTTGTTGCTCCCATCGACAGCCATGCCGGCCACCCTCGGGACCAAGCGACCCGCACGCGCCCTCCAACGGCCATCTCCCCTTCTCTCTCGGGCTATAAGAACCCTGGCCACCTCCCCTTGCTTCCCCTCCTCCACCGGTGCCTTTGCCCTTTCCTCCCACGCGCAAGCGGCCGGTCGAAGCCGCCCGCTCCGCCATGGTGCCCGCCTCGCCGCCCGCTCGTTCGGCTTCTCCCCTAGGTGACCGCATCACCATGCGCCCCCAATGGCCCTCATGTCGTTCCCCTCCTCCCTTCACCTTCCCCGCCGTCGAGACAAGCTGCACTGTGGCCTCTTCTCTTCCGCCACACGCCGCCATGGGACCGACTTCGATCGCCCGAAACCACCTGAACACCTCGCCGGTTTCTCCGTGCCTTGTGCCGCTGCTTCGTGTCTTGCGCCACCTACCCTCTCGCCACTTACCGGCGCCACAATGGCCGGCCTTGTGCCGCCGCGCCTTGCCCCTTGCCGCGCTCTGCGGCATCGCCGGGACTCGCCCATGGGTGCCCTTGAGGCCGCCACCCTTGGGAGAGCCCGTTTCTTGGCTTCGCCCACCTCCTGCGCCGCCACTCACCGCCGCCACTTGCTCCCGGCGCTGCTCCCCCTCTGTGAGCTGAAGGGAAATGATTGGGGATGAGTTGATTTTGTTTTGATTAGCCCCGCTGTCATTTTCTCTTGTCCCTCTCTCTCCCTTTGAAAAGTGGGCCCGAGCCCTTCCTAGTGGCAACCAAAGCCATATGGACTCCATGTATTATTGGATGCACCCCATTCTCTCTCTCATCTCTTTATTCTTTTGTTTTATTTCCAATCCGAGCTTCTGAAGTCCCGTTCTCCCTCGTCGTAGCTCCAAAAATTATGAAATTTGTTTCTAAAATTTTAGAAATTTAAGATCTTGCTAATGGCATAGGTCTTGTTTAATTTGGGGTTCATTTGTTATTCTTTATTCTTTATTTGCTCTCTTTGCTTGTTTGTGCTTTTTTAGGTACATTAAATCAGAATAGGATTGAAGACAGAAAGATCTCCACTTGATCAAACACAAGACCCTCAAGACTCTTTTGCCTTTAACCAAGCCGAGTCAATACTTTGATCATATTTATCCTACATTTTATGTAAATTATATTCATATAAATTACCAAAATTGCATGCTTTAATTCTTTAATCAAATGTATGTTAAAGCTTAAGGTAGTTAAATACCCATTTGATGATTAATTAATTATAATATCATCCTTTGACAATTGAATCCATTATTCCATGTCACCCTAGTAACTATATGGTAATTACTAGTTATAGGTTATACTTAAGAGTTAAACATGAAAGTGGTTTTGGACAGTCATTGTGGGTAAATGACTGAGATGGTTGAGTTGATGTATTTTACTCCTCAAAAACCCTATGACTTGTTGTTACTATCTGGGCGGGTGATATGACGGATGATATATTGATGGGTGCTAATGCAGCCTAAAGAATGTTAGTATGTGAAATAAACTGCCCAGATAACCCCTAAGGACTTAATCTCGTCATGACCTCCTGTGTAATACAAGTACAACCACAAGTCGCAAATTGCAACTTGACTTAGTAAATTTATTGGACCACGAAAGTCATCTCAGCGATGGAGGTGAAGAAGTGCAAGCGTGGTGGGAAGGGACACCGATGGTGAAGTTGCCGGCTCGCTAGTCGTAGTGGTAGACATCTCGCTGGCGTATGGGTGTAACCCCATATGGGTGAGATAATGAAAGGCGAGTAAATTGAAAGGTTACTATGATGATCGCTCAACCACATGATTACGGAATCATGTGGGGTAACAAATATAATTATCTCTTGTGGAGTGCGATTGTACAACCTCTGCGAGTCTAAAGCTGTTTAAGCAATTGCGCTTATGGTCAAAAGGCGGACATGGGAACTTAACTAGAGTTAGTTCTATTTCAAAAACCTTTATGGGTAGAATGAAAAATGTGGTGGGCTCACCTAGCCCTAGATTGGATTTTCCTCGGTTTCGAACTTAGTGGTGTTAATAAATGGAGTAACTCCAATCAAAATAAGCATAAAGGTGGAGTAGCATCTGCTTTTATTTAATATTGCACAATTACTCTCTTTAATAAAATACAATTTGGTTAAAATGCTAAGTGATAGGAATTTGTAATTATGATAATTGAAAACATTGCTTTAGCAAATAAAAGAACCTAAGCCATCCTTGTTCAGCCTTGCATGTATATTATTGCATATTGTGTATTGGCTCGCGAGCACGGAAGGTGTGCTCATTCTCGCTCTTTCCCCAAAAACCCTCAAAAGCAGAAAATCCTAGAGATTATGCATACTACGAGGATCTAGAAGTTAGAGGCCCAGGAGATCATGAAGAGTAGATTAGTTCTTTTAGTTTAGATCTACTTGATCGGTGACTCCGCCGATGCTTGCGTGCATCCTATATTATCGAGTTTTGGGTAATATCGGACGCCTACAAGTTTCCCCTGATCGCTTGCACGTGGAGAGATGTGCTCTCCCCTTTGCTTCGTTGTCATACGCTACTTTTGAATGTAATCTTTAGTGCATTAGGTGCTTATTGTAAAACGATCCGATCACGGTCTATGTAAACTTCGATGTGTTAAATTAATGAATGGTATTGTTTTATGCCATGTATGAATTGATTGATGATGTATCTGCGAGTGCTATCTCTTGATCGAGAAAATAACATAGTAATTATCGAGAGGATCGGGATTAGAAAAATCCGAGTGCGACATTATTCTTGATCAAGAGGGGCGGGGCGGGAATTATGTTGTAGTTTACGTGGGGCTTCTAGGAAGCGAAATCCATTAGTATTTAGTTTGTTGTAGAGTTATAACGTAGGATGTGCATGTGTTACTTGAGTAGTAGTACACGAGTTAAACTTAAAGTAGGGTTGAATTTGATGGCAACCGTGATATGTTTATGAAACCATATGTGAGCAGAGATAGAAAGTGAGGCAAGTATATGCGAAGCCAAAAGTGTGCATTCTAGAATGCATAATAGGCAGCGAAGATTCGAAATGGCAGTTTGTAGTATGTGGTGAGCCTAAATCTATATAAATTTTACTGGAAGACTGTACTGAAAGCAGTAAAATGGTAAGCACGACATCTGAATAGATACATCGTAGATAAGAATTAAAGGAAATGGTTGATGCCGAATAAAGTGCAAGCGTGATTGTTTAGAGGAGCCAAAAGTAGAGAGCGCGTACTGACAGTGGTAACGAGGACATAAGAGTACATAAGGTCTTGGGGTAGGTTTAATTGTACAAACACATACAACCATAAGCTGTACGAACATCTACACGAATCTGTAAATAGCAGGTGCAACAAGAAGGGAACCGATGTACTATATGCTAAAGATAACCAAAGCAAACAAGCCTATGGAAGCATGACTCAGGGCCATCTACATGGACAACCGTAAACACCAGGCACAGATCTTCCCATCCTGAAACAACAGACATTACAAAGATGCTCGGGAAGCATGCAAATATCATCGAATGGAAGCACTATAATCAAGCGCACAGCAACGACACGACCACTATATAACACGGTAAATACAAAAAAACATGTGGAATACTCTATCACACAGAAACACTCAGGTAAAGCGAAGGCACGAAAGACTGAAGTGAAAGGGAGCTTACACTGTCAGACGCAAAAGCAGTAACGCTAAAGAGGCACCGGCGCTCGGCGAAGCTAGGAAGCAGCAGCAAAACCTGCAGAAGCAAAAAGGAGGATGAATAGAGGCGCATCATAGAATTATATATCCAACAACAAATAGGCGCATGCACACCTCAATCAATGAAACACATGAGAGGCGGCAGGAGCAACATACCAAAGAAGCGAACAAACAAAACAAGAAACCTGAAGGGAAAAAGCGAGGAGGAAAGGTTTGCAAGGGATGGAAAACAAGTGAGCACCAAGAAAACACGAGTAGCGAAAAAAGCTGAAAGAATGAGGAAGGCGGAAGGAGGCCGCGGAATAGGCGCGAGGTCTTGGAGAAAGCAGTGAGAAGCAAGAGGGAAAAGCAGGGCCTTGACACAAAACAAACCGCACAAATCAAAGAGGACAACAAACGAAGGTAGAAGAGCATAAGCAAACACCGAGGCCTAAGGAGAGGAAAAGAGCAAGGGTGACGAACACTGGCAAGGTAAGACGGGAAGCCAAGAAAGGCAAGACAGTGGGAAAAATCAGAAAAAATTGAAGACCAAGAAGCGAGAGAAGAGAGAGGAACATGAGAAAATCCACCCAAAAAAAGGGAAGAACCACAAGAAACACCGCCGATGAAAAAACAACAAAAGCATAAGGAGGAAGACAACGTAAAAAACAAAAGTCACCGGATCCATAAAGACATACCCCCTTCGGCTGAAGAGAAAAACCATTGAATCAATAGATGACAATCCCCAAAAGCAACCGAAGATAAAGGTAAGAAAACCGCAGCAAGGGAGGAGGTTGATGGCAAACAAACCACATAAATCAATGAAAACTGAAAGGAAGGAGGTAGGATGAGTGAATGAGGGTCTACTCTATCGAGGCTTTGAGAGGCGAAGATGGAGAGGAAGCGAGATCCGACAATGAAAGCTGCGAGGAGCGGCCAAAGAAGGACCAAAATAAGCGGTGAAAGCACATATATGCATCGATGGGTGTTGGGCTGCTCCGGAAGAATGCAGGAACACTTTGGAACACGAGAGAAAAGAAGAAGAACACATAAGACACAAATATTTTGGTCTTTGCTCAAGCTGCCTGACCTTTTACGATTTTTTTTTCTTCTCATTTTATACATCAAGAAACACTCTACATTACAAGTAATCTAATGAAGTGCTACTAATCTTCTTTGTTTCTAGTGCCCAAGTAATGCAATGAAGTGCTACAAATGCTGATTTTTCTAGTGTCCACTACTGCAATAAACACACACATGCAACTAGTGTTGCCGTTTCTAGTGCCCACTAGTGCTGCTGTTTCTAGCCATGATGATGTCATTACATGTAAATAAACAATAATTCAAGATTATAGCTAACAATTTTCTCCCTAATCTTGACATGCCGACTCACCGTTGCGGATCGCCCGCAACCTCTTGCCACGAGCAAAAGACTAACCCACGCCATGCATTATCTCCACTAGATGGATGCATGCAGCTACTTTGAAGGAGAACCAACTCATCTCATGTGCATATCTTCTCAACTAACTCGAACACATCTAGAGCTAGTCTCACGCTCAGCAACGCGTACATGCTAACTTCCTCACAACTACATGCACTAACCACTAACACATGGCTGATCCAATAACACATGCATGTGCACACAACTGTTGGCTTCACTTGTCTGCCGATCCGCTCACTTAGCTCTGGATCCATCTACTACGCCATGACGCCACATATACAACTCTCTTGGATTTAGCCCACTACTATGACTCTATACGGCAACTAAGCCATGCAATATAAAGAAACATGATGAACACATAAAGAACAAGATCTCGTCATCCACGTTAGTCGTCGCTAGTGTGCACGTCACATGCGATTCTGACACACCGTGCTGGCCTCGCTTTGGCCGCGCAGACCTTCGTCGTCGTGTTCCTAATCGCATGGTGCTGCAGCCGGCTCATCGCCAACACCTGTGCACCTTCGCCCAAATGCTCCGGCTCTCCTCACCATAGAGCCACATGCTCCATGTTGTCTGTGGGTCATCTGTCGCCTATGTGCACTGACACCCCTACATGTATTGCACCGCCCTCGTGGCCCTCTGCCTTACCGCTGCGTCTTGCTTCTTTGCATCATTGCCTGCCCTCACATCTGCCTTGGCGCCTGCATACTGCCCAGGTGGCCGTTCTTTGTCTGCGTCCACGCTCTGCGCACACCCGTGCTTGTAGCCGCCTGTCTTGGCACCCGCTCACACGTACCCGCTCTCAGTCGTGATGTTAAATGCGCCCATGACATGTGTGTAACAAGCCCATTGTGCATTTGCACCTTGCAAATGTCTCTGCCTTCGGCCGCCCTGCGTCGTCCCCTGCCACAGGCGCCACCGGGTGAGCACTCTCCTCACATTGAACCTCGCTCTAATACCAATTGTTTGAACTGCTCCTGGAGAAAATTCACGGGCCTTGCGCACCACGAACACTCTGGAGCCTTGAGAAAAGGAAGAAAGAACACATAAGACACAAATATTTTTTCTTTGCTCAAGCTGCCTGACCTTTTACGATTTTTTTCTTCTCATTTTATACATCAAGAAACACTCTACATCACAAGTAATGCAATGAAGTGCTACTAATCTTCTTTGTTTCTAGTGCCCAAGTAATGCAATGAAGTGCTACAAATAATGTTGTTTCTAGTGCCCACTCGACAATAAACACACACATGCAACTAGTGTTGTGGTTTCTAGTGCCCACTAGTCTTTCTTGTTTCTAGCCATGATGATGCCATTACATGCAAATAAACAATAAGTCAAGATTATAGCTAACGGTAGGAACAAGCGCGAGGAAACTAAGAGAAGCATACCTAAGAACAAGCAAGACCAAGAGGAAGAAAATCATAAAACGACAACGATCGAGATGGAGAAAAGCATACGAACATATCTATGGAAAGAGACCCCTCCCAAAGGATTTTTTTACGTGTCGGTAGAAATCGGTACTGTCGGTTTTACGGTAAAGTGGGTAGAAATAAACCGGACCGAAATTGGTGATTTGGATGAATTTTGGCTAAAAATTCAAATTTGTTTGACTTTTGCTCGAATTTATTTTTAAAATTTAAAATCTAAAAATTTTGAAAATTTTGGCGAAATTTTCGATTTTAAATGGCCTATATCGCCCCCAAAAAAAAAATCTTTCTTTGGTAAAAAATCCTGCTCCCCACCCATGAGCGGAAAACCACACACCAACGAAGAATTTTCGAAAGAAGAGG
>JAYEVD010000481.1:0-34151 GCA_036346405.1 Phyllostachys edulis | reverse complement strand
TTGTGGATCGTTAGATTTTAATCCAACGTGGAGAAAAGTGGTTCGAGTTGTGCACGAGCTGTCGCGCCATTTTTTTTCACCGACGTGGTGGGCCCACGCTGTCAATGCCTTCTTCAACCTCCCGTCAGCTCACTCGTGTCTTTGACACCACGCGTCAGCGAAGCCCTCGTTGTTCCGTCACCACCGTAACCGCACCACCCATGGCAACCTATCCTAGTGCTCCTTTGTTTGACGCCGCCTCCACTCCGTCACGTTCATGAGCATAACACTCAAACCTTAGTTTTTACTCACTTTTCCTCTCGTTGGCTGAGGAAAAGGGCACTCGTGTTCGCTCTCTACTCCGGTAAGCTTACATCGGGTGTTACCTTTTGATTCTATGATCCACCCCGTGTCCATTTTTGCTAATGCCAGCTCCCCTCATTGCTTGTAGCATCTGGACCATCTTCGTACTCTCTAGAGCTCTAGAGCACGACTTCGAAAGTGACACTAGTGTTTCATCTTCGCCTCCGGTGGGTATTATCCTAAGTCTTTTGCATCATCTCGTGTCTTTTAGCATGAGATTGAAAACCCCTAAGTTAATTTGGGTAATGCACGAGTGATTGAGGTTAATTGAAGCTTGGACCATTTTCGGTCAGATAAGCAACTTTTCATCTCCCACTTGTTTCTAAGCCACTATCCAATTAATTGTTCCTATAGCTTGCTCATAAGGTCTTTAAACTTCTCCAAGCATTCACCGGTCTTGGATTTGCTCAGACCTTCTTTACACTCTACATCGCATCGCCGCCGTTGTCTTCCGGCCCATCACTCGCTTCAACTCACCCAAGCTTCCCAAAGCTTCCTCTTTGCTCGTAGTTCACTAATAGCCCCTAGGACCTTGGGCACCCGCTTATCTGAACATGGCCGCGAGCTTTATCGTGATTTGCATGTTTGCTAGCACGCTATTGCTCAACTCGCTAGTCCGGTACAATGCATTGCGCCGCTGAGAATACCACCAACGGGTGCATGATGCTATTGTGCACATATCCATGCCCTTAGCTCACGCCGCCGTGGCGCGTAGTGCCGGCGAGCCACCGGTGAACCGCGGCGACAAACTCCCGTTGTTGTATTTGGACAAGCACGTGGCGTGATGCTTAGCGCTTAATAACCGCCTTTAGTCGCACTAATTAGTCGCTACATGGGGCCCCTTGCACTAACTCCACACGCTTAGTTATCGCCGTGAGTGGTCGACTTGTGGGCCAAAGCCATGTAAGCCTCGCACTTTTCGCTGGTCACCCCAAGGCAACGCTAGGACCATTTTGGACCTTTTGATGTAATCACGATCCAGATTCTATGGGCCGCTCGACCGTCCAACGCATTCACTAATATGGATCGTCCGATGCCAAATCAATGGACCAGATCAATTGTCGCTCAACCGTCCGAACGCGAATGATTCTCGACCGTTGATCGTAATCGGACCACTCACGCAGCATGGTCCGAACGCTTGCCGCCGACACACCGAGACCGAGTCATCGACGAGTTGGGTCCACTTGTCGCAAGACTTTTGACTCCAAGAATTAGTTTGTGAGTGGTATCTGGTCAGCCCTCGCGCCGAGACCTGTAGCTAGCGCAATTTCTCGGTAAGAAAAGGAGTAAATACTTTAGGTAATCCAAAACGTAATAATCAGCATAATCGAAAATATGAATAACTGTAAAAATACATAACTAATTCTCTCAACCGATGAAACCAATTCGATAATTTTTATTTTAATGAACTTTATTATGAAATTGGTTTCAAACATTTCTCTCAGAGCAAAATTTATATTTTGGAGATTGTTCCATAAACCTATTATCTTTACAATAGGAAAAGGCTATTAACTTTGAAAATGCATAACTAATCCGTGAAAACTCCAAATGTTTTGGACTTATAAAAATTTTCCCTATTTATCTATGTAATCCTTGTATCTGTTGCTATTTTGCAAATTTTGGCCAAATAATTAAATTACTTGAACTTGAACCTATTGAAATCTGATTTTCAAATAGCCATAACTCTCACACACTAACTCCAATTGGAATAAATCTTTCACCTATTTTCATGTAAAATCATGCACTATTTACTGTAGAAAAATGATGCATTTTTTAGTACTTTGATTTTTGAAGTATTTCTTAGTGTTTATCGACATCGTTATTTCTCTAGATTCGGAGAAATCGACATTGACTCTCACGCTATTGAGAGTGAGCAGTTAAGCTACCAAAGCAAGGCAAGCATCATTTGAACTTTCTTTTGCATCATATTTGATCCCGCTTTGTTAAGTTAGTGCAATGATATTTGCTTGCATGCTATTTTGATAATGTCGCTATTTTTGTGATGTGTAGATAGCTATATCCTAAATCATGAGGTTATTCTTGAATTTATCTAGTACCACATGCTTAAGTTAGGATGTGTGAATTATATTATTTGAGTTTGCTTAGCCATGCAAGTCTCGAATAGTAGTTCGACAATTTTGGGAAAACATACACTTCCTCATAATCTTTATCTTCCGATCTTCGTGATCTATTTTGCGAACTAAATTTTATCATTTTAAATGAGTTTTGGGGTCTGGACAAGTGTTGGTTAGTGATGGTGCCTTCGCTGCACAAGATTGGGTATGTGGATGTCTTGTCCCACCATTAAGGACCGAACTTTGGTAACATCGCTGATTCAAGTACACTGCTACCACACGCGAATATGGGTACCATACGGTTAAGTAGGGGAAGGTTTTATTGTGTTAAGTCTAATGGTGGTGTAAGGACATAGAGACCATCAAATCCTATGTTCCTTAGGAGCCGATGTAATTTTTCTATAGAGTGCAAGAGACGCACCATTTTTCTTTTTTATGTACATTGCATCGGTATTTCCAATACAACTTATGAGCCCCTAGCAAGTGCTATCAAAGGCTTGTACTAGGAAAGGAACCATCTCACATCGGGACCTAGCTCAATAGGGTCTTCTTGCTAAAACGGTCAGTGATCTCGATTCTCCCCGCCGACACACCAAAGGAAGTGTGTTGATTCCGTGGTTTACGGGCTAATCGAGTTGTGTGGGTAAAGTAGTGCACCTGCAGAGTTAAATCTATTTGAATAGCCGTGTCCACGGTTATGGACAACCGCTGAGTTCGGGAGTTACTATTGTTAGACTTTTGTTTAAATTGTGGGTACTTTTGGTTCAAAGATGAGTGGATGTTCATGCATTTGTTGTATCAAAGTGGGCAGCCACTTTGCTATTTGTTGGTTTATTTATTATTCAATTTATCACTTATTCACATGCTTTACTTACTTCAAATCTGTTTACAAAATTGGCAATTGAAAAACTAGTATGTGTAGGTTGTTAAAATTGTTAAGGCCCTTTCGAAAACTAAGCCAATATGAGCCATCCTTTGGAACAACCTCTATGCATAACTAATTTTTATTTGTGTAAGACTTATGTAGTACAACTTTGTACTCAATCCAGCTTGCTGCAATTTTAGGTGAGGAGGATTGTGAGACCGATGAGCTCGTTAGGCCGATTTAGGCGACGCTAAGGAGAAAAGCTATTATTTAACTCCCAATGGTTGTCGATGGGTATTGGGCATACCAGTGGATTTTTGGTTTAGTTATTTTACTTCCATCGCTACTTTATGATCTCTTTGATTCTCGCCGATCGTGCCATTTGTAATAGTTGTAGACTTGAACTATGATTGTATGAATGTGTATGGATGTGATCAATGTTGTATATGAGTCTGCATGTTGGTCGCTGATCTTGGGAGCCAACATGATCTCATGCTTGCTGTTCATGGATTCCATTTTAACTCATTAATTAGGAATTTGGAACCGATAATCATGTAGTGCTTGCAGAGAAGCAGTACGCATGATCATCGGGGCTCTAGGTTCAACAAAGAACTCTCATTTAGATGGAGTTAAGGTAGAATCCATCAACTTAGGACCCCAGAGTTATCCCCTTAAGGCCGGACATGTCTCGGTCTTACGGGAGTAACCCGGGGGATCCCACATATGTCTTGGGTGTGTTCAATTTCACTAAATTCATGTAATCTGTTAGACATAAGCAATTACTAGAAATCTTAAATTTAAGTACAACATCTACTCTTCTCATGGCCTCTTGTTGTTTACTAAATGTGAGGGAGAACCAAGGGAAAAAGAAAACACGGTGGTGGAATCAAAAGCGTTGCATCCGTTGGATTTGGTGAAGAAGATGTAGGAGCCTACATGTCGCTTTCTTGATGTTGGCATGCAACAAGAAATCACATGGATTCCTCAAGCAGGTTGGTATCTCCCCTTCCCTTTTCCTTATTTCTTGTGTTGTTCGTATTCCCCTTTCTTTTCTTGCCTTTATGTTTTTCTTTGTTTCTTGCTTGATGGTGCAAGATCCCTGTCCTCTATGTCTCTCAATTTTGATTCGGCAACACAGATAACATTCTTTCTTTTTTTATTTGGGCTCCCACAAGCATGGGTTTTTTGTTTTGTTTTTCATGTTTGATTGTTTTTTCCCTAGGCTCAATGTGTTGGGCCTTACGAATTGGACCGAAGGTCACCATAAAATGGCTGGCCAATAAGCTAATGGGTCCAAACATATGGCCCATGAATTTCAGACCTGTTAACAAAACAAATCGCAGCCCCTGTGTCAAAACCATGAACCAAAAAGGTCGAAAAATCTCAACCACCATACCACATCGAGGTGTCTGGACTCAATTTCGAGAATCCAAATCCTCTGCGGAAAACACTGGCTATTCCCAAGATCAAGAGATAGCACTCACAGATACATCATCAATCAATTCATACACGCCAGAGATAAAACCATACCATTTATTAAACAATGCCTTTACATAGACCGTGATCAGTCAAGTTTACAATAAGGGCCGAACAGCCAAATCGAGTATATTACAAAAAGTAGCGGAAGTAAAACGAAGCAAAAGGGTGAGAGCACATCTCTTTACTGTGCAAGTGATTGGGAAACCCGTAGCGCCTGGAGCATTAACTAAGGACTTGGATAATGTTGATGCACGCAAGCACCAACGGAGTCAACTAGATCGACGAGACCTAGACTACAGATCTATACTACTCCTCATCATTTCCTTGTCCATCGCCTTCGGGCCTTCAGATAAAGCGTAGTCTCCTTCGTCTTCATTGTCTGAAAGGGTTTGGGGAGAGGAGCGAGAATGAGCACAATTTCCGTGCTCGCGAGCCAACACACAATGCAATATTATATATGCAAGGCTAAACAAGGATGGCTTAGGTTCTTTTATTTGCTAAAGCAATCTTTTCAATTAGCATAATTACAAAGTCCTATCACTTAGCATTTTAACAAATTGCATTTCATTAAAGAGAGTAATTGTGCAATATTTATTTCAAGAGAGGTTCCTCCGCCTAAACTCTACACCATGCATCTTTTGATTGGAGCTACCTCCATTACGCCACCGCTAAGCTCAAGACTCGTAAAATCCAACATGTACTAGGTGAGCCCTTCCACACTTTTTATACCACCCACAAAGTTTTAGAAATAGAACTAACTCAAGTAAAGTTCCCATGTCCACCTTTGATCGAGGCGCTACTGCTTAAACAGCTTTAGACTCAGAGAGGTTGTACACTGCACTCCACAAGAGATAGTCATACTGCTACTCCCACATGATTCCGTAGTCATGTAGTTGAGCCGATCGCCACAAAGAACCTTTCAAACTAACTTGCCCTTTCCATCATCTCACCCATATGGGGTTGCGCCCACACGCTAAAGTGATCGTCGCATCACAGCTGTCTCGTGTAGTTGTACTACCCACAACAACCTGCAACTTCACCCATTCAAGCTAGATGTACCGCAAGCTTGCACATTTCTTTTCTCCACCCAAAGGAGACACATTCGTGGTTTAATAATTTTACTAAGCCAAGTTGCACTTTTTACAGACTTGTGGTTGTACTTGTTTAACACAGAGGTCATGACAAGATTAAGTCCTTAATCCATCCGGTGGTTCTTTCCACATACCAACCACTCGTGCTCCTTGAGCACCCATTGCCTTCCATCCGCCTGCATGTGGTATTAGAAATTAGGTTTTTGAGGAGTAAAATACATCAACTCAACCATCTCAGCTTATTTCCCCACAATAACCCCCAAATCCACTTTTATGTTTAAAGGATGATGATTGGGACATTTAACGTCCCTAAGATTTAAGCAAGACTAGCATGTCGCTATACAACCTATAACTAGTATTACCATATAGTTACTAGGTGACCATGAAATAATGGATTCAAATATCAAGGGATGGCATATTAATTAATCATCAAATGGGTGTTTAACTACCTTAAGCTTTAACATATATTTTATTAAAGAATTAAAGCAGAAATTTTGGTCAATTTAAATTAATATAATTTGCATAAAATGTAGGATCAATATGATCAAAGTATTGACTCGCTTTGGTTATAGGTAAGAGGATCTTGATATTCTTGTGCTTGATCAACTTGAGGCCTTCCGTGTCTTCAAATCCTAATCGGACTAACGCATTTTAAAAGACACAAACAGCAAAGAGAGCAAATAAATACACAAGAATAAACAAGTGAACTCCAAATTAAACAAGACCTATGCCATTAGCAAGATCTTGAATTTACAAAATTTTAGAAACTAATTTCAGAATTTTCGAGTTATGACGAGGAAGAACTGAGCTCAAGATTGAATTGAAATAAATCGAAAAATAAAAGAGAAACTGCCCTATTGACAGGGGACTTGTCAGCAGTGACCTAGCTCTTGCTAATAGTGAATGGACCGAGTCCATGCTCACCGTGTTTGGTCACTAGGGTCTTGACTACCACAAAATGGGCTCAGGCCCACTTGGAAGGGAAACAAGGGAGAGAGGGAAGGTCAAGGTCCATGACAAGGGGCCCAAAACCAAATTAGCTCCATCCATTCAATCCATTCCCCATTCTAATTTCACTTGGCCACACCAAAGGAAAACAGGGCAAGGTACGCTTTTGGGGAAAGAGCGAGAATGAGCACAACATCCGTGCTTATGAGCCAACACACAATGCAATAATATACATGCAAGGCTTTACAAGGATGGCTCAGTTCTTTTATTTGTGAAAGCAATGTTTTGAATTATCATAATTACCAATTTCCTATCACTTAGCATATTAACAAATTGCATTTTATTAAAGAGAGTAATTGTGCAATATTTATTTCAAGAGAGGTCTGTCCCAGGAACCTATACCGCATGCTTTTTGATTGGAGCTACCTCTAATTACTACCCTCACCGAGCTCAAGACTCGTAAAATCCAACATGTATAGGTGAGCCCTTCACATTTTTCATTCCACCCACAAAGGTTTTTGAAAAAGAACTAACTCAAGTAAAGATTCCCATGTCCACCTTTGACCGTGAACGCTACTGCTTAAAACAGCTTTAGACTCGCAGAGGTTGTACATCGCACTCCACAAGAGATAGTCATACTCACTACCCTACACGATTCCTTAGTCATGTAGTTGAGCCACCATCATAGTAACCTTTCAAATTACCTCGCCTCTTCCATCATCTCACCCATATGGGCCGCGCTATGTGGGTCCCATAAGTTGTGTGGGATATCACCCCACGACGAGTCGTAGTAGGCACTTCATCATCGTGTCCTTCCGAGCTTACGCTTTGCACGCCTTCACTAGTGAGATGACTTTCGTGGTCTAATAAATTTATTAAGCCAAGTTGCACTTTGCGACTTGTGGTTGTACTTGTTTTACACAGAGGTCATGACAAGATTAAGTCCTTAGGGGTTATCTCGGGTGGTTTATTTCACACATCAACTCTTTGGGCTACATTAGTACCCATCCACATTATACCATTCACAACCAACATTCTTTGGGCTACATTAGCACCCATTCAACATATCATCCACCCAGATAGGAACATCAATTAGGGTTTTTGAGGAGTAAAATACATCAACTCAACCATCCCAGTCATTTCCCTACAATGACTACCCAAAACTATTTTCATGTTTAAAGGATGATGTTTGGGACATTTAATGTCCCGGTACTTAAGCAAGACTAGCATGTCGCTTAAGTACAACCTATACTAGTAATTACCATATATTTACTAAGGTGACAAGGAATAATGGATTCAATAACAATGGATGGCATATTAATTAATTAATCAACAAATGGGTGTTTAACTACCTTAAGCTTTAACATACATTTGATTAAATAATTAAAGCATGCAATGTTGGTTAATTTAAATGAATATAATTTGCATAAAATGTAGGCTCAATATGTTCAAAGTATTGACTCACCTTGGATATAGGTAAGAGGATCTTGATATTCTTGTGCCTGATCGAAGTGGAGATCCCCCGCGTCTTCGAATCCTAATCAGACGATCGCACCGGAAAAAGGGCACAAACAAGCAAAGAGAGAAAATAAATAATAACGAACAATAAATGAACTCCAAATTAAACAAGACCTATTCTGTTAGCAAGATCTTGAATTTACAAAATTTTAGAAACTAATTTCACTTGAATCGGAGTTACGACGAGGGAGAACGAAGCTTCCGAACTTGGAAAATGAAATAAAAGGGAGAGAGAGAGGAAATGGTCCACCGCACAGTGCTTGAACCGGGTCTACGCGCACAGGGGGCGCGGGTCCACGGGTATAGGAAAAGAGGGGGCCCACATGGTAGCCAAAGGGGAGGGAGGCTCAAGGCACGAACAAGGGCCTTGGCATCCTCCCCATCCCATTCGGGCCAGCACAGAGAAAGAAAGGGGAGCAAAGCGGCATGGCAAATGATTGGGCGGGGTGACGCATGCGATTGAGGGCACGGGAGGCCAGGGTGGTCGAGCGGGTCTCCGGAGGTGGCGAATCCACTAGAGGTGGCGGCGGCCGGAGAGGGCGGAGAAGTGGCGACAGGCAAGGAGGCGCGGCGGCTCCACGGCTTCACGCGCCCGGTGAAGTGGCAACGCAGGAGGAGGGCGGCGAGCGCACCACCCACGCGGGCGCGTAGGGAAGCCAGGGATGACCCGTTGGCCTAGGGGTGGCGGATTATTCGACGGCGCCGGTCATGGGCGAGAAGAAGGAGGCACGACAATGCACGCCTCGCAACGGGAAGGAGCAGGGAGGTGGGGATTGGGATCCTCGAATCGTGGGGCTTCTCGTGACGCGGTCGCCGGAGGCGGAAGCTCACCGGAGCGGCGGCGAGGCGGCGCGGCCAAAGGAGGGAGCTCTAGTTCAGCGGCGCTCGACGAAGAAGGAGAAGGTGAGGTGGGGAGGGGAGACAAGGGGAGTGCACTGGGGTCTTTATAGCTGGCGAGGGCACCTTGGAGCCGTTGGGGAGGCTCGGGCGCACGCGAGGTGATGATGGCGGCCAAGGCATGTGCGGGCGCCAGGTAGGCAAAGAAGGCCAGCAGCACGCCAAGATGCACGGCGGGCAGCGCGGCACGGAGCCGGGCGATGGCGTGCGCGCAAGGCGGCACGGGGAGCAGAGAGCCGCTGAGGGCGGTTGTCCCGAGGAGGTGGCGGCGCAAGGCACCGCGACGGAGGCGACGGGCGGCAAGTTAGTGGCGCAGCCTGTGGCGCAGTCGAGGGATGGCGCAGGTGCGGCAAGGCCGCAGAGAGCACGGGAGAGGGCTCAAGCTAGCAAGGCAGCAGGAGAGCACGAGGCAGCTGTGAGAGGACGGTGAAGAGGTGGCCGAGGCTGAGCTGCGCAAAGACAAGGAGGTGGCGTGCTGGTGCAGAGGCGGAGGCAGTGGCGTGCACTAGGCACTGCAGTGGCGCGGCAGAGGGCAGCAGCGGCTGGAGGAGGAAGACACCAGGGGGATGCGGCCAGGAGGAAGGGGACAACGGCGCCTGGGCAGGGAATTGGGCTGGCTGGGCTGGAGGCAAGATGGGCCGGGTAGGCCGAAGGAGATGGGCTTGGCCCAAGAGGAGAAATGGGCTGAGCCTGGAAGAAGGAGGAGGCCAAACTCGAAAAAGGTCCGGTGAAGTCAAAAGAGAGGGGAAACTCCCAAACCCAGAATTTGAATTTCAAATGTTAAGAACATTGTCGGTGTTTTAGAACCGAACTTACGTAAAGATTGTTTGATTCGGGGGTTCCTCTAGGCTCGAAATCACACAGAGATGGAGACACGGGGATTTTTATATAGGTTTAGGCCTTCTCCTGGGAGAATAATAACCCTACTCCTGTGTGTATGTATTAAGTATGCTGGATTACAAGATGGAATCAAAGACTAGAGTATTGTCCTCCTAATCTCCTATGTCCGCCTGCTTTGTCTTGTTGATCCTTGCCTTTTATATTATCTCCGGTGCACCATTGATCTTCTAATAAAAGTCACATTAATGCGCTTAGATCGTGGAGTCATATCGAGTTATTACGGGGTCTTAATATCCCCACGCCGCCAGCAATTATTATCATAACAGGGGTTAAGTCGCTATTATTTCGTGGAATAACAACAGAATTGATTGCTCATATCCCGGGATACGGTACATGATATTCCTTTATCGACTAGGCCCACATGTCTGCGTGAATCTTGTCGATCGAGGACTGGTCATAGAAAGGTTTACGATCAGGTTGGTGGTCGAGGAGAGCCTACGACGACGGATCAATCGTAGTAGAGCTTTACGATTATGGGATAGTCGAGGAGGGCTTACGATTATGGGGTAGTCGCAGAAGACCCACGACTACAAGGTGGTTGTAGAAGGACTTACGACCTCCACTTTCTCCCTTATGAATATGAAGGGTATACAAAAGAATTATATGATGTCATTAATACCCATAATACAAATTATGGATATATAATAAAATAAGGATTGTTATATCGTCATCATCTAGCCCCCAAATTAAGCGAAAGTAACTTGCTTGGAAAAGGAGCTGTAGATGGTCTTACGACCAGTAGGTGGTCGTAGAAAGATGGTCGAAGGAAAGACTCTTCGATTGGTGTTTCATTTGACCAGAAAATAACTTAGTCAAGAAGGTTGTAAAATAATCTTACGACTTGTAAGGTAATCGTAGAAGATCTTACGATTACCAAGTCGTCATAGTACTAAGGTCGGAAGTAAAATCTTTCCGATTGTTTGTTGTGTTTGACCAGAAAAAGACTTGGTCAAGAAAGTAATTTCGCTTGAGGTGTAAAAACCGACTCTGCTTCCTCGAGCAGACAAATTTAAGAATGCGAATTGGCTCTTACAGACCGTTTATTGAGTAGTTCCCGAGGCATCAAGAACCGCTGAGTAGCCATGTCTCTTCATCTTCAAAGTAGTGGTTATAAATAATCACCAGGGTGAGCATAAGGTCTTTTACCTTCCCCAAATCGCTTCTTGCTCGTTTCGTATTTTCGAAGTTCTCCGTCGCAACCAAATCGACCCTCTTCCCCAATCTTCCCAAATCTCGACCTTCATTTTTCGGGAGAAATGGCCGGAGCCGCTTCCTCAAGGGTCGAATCGGAGATGGATGCGGCCAAAATCCAGGCTTTGGTCGACTCCGAGAAGATCCCGAAGGAGGAGTTTGTGAAGTGGATCGAGGCCGCTGGGAAGCAATGGCCGTCAGGTAAGATGGGGCAAATCCCTATCTTTTAGGCATTCTGTGAGTGCGGCCTCCGATCGCTCACGATCCTTTCCTCAACCTTGTACTCGAATACTACGACGTGGAATTGGTGAACCTTGTTCCCAACTCTATTACGATGTTGAGTGTATTAGTGTATCTATGTGAGGCCCACCGGGATTCCTACCGACCGAGTTGTTCCAAGATTATTACGTAATGACTCGATTGGCCGGAGTCGCTGGTAGTTGCAGTCTGAAGCTCCACGACGGGAAGTCGCAGGAGTACATTCAGATGTTTACGCGGTCGTCGTGGCCATTTTGGAAGAAGAGGTGGTTCTACTGGGAGATTACCCACGAGGACAGCCTCTCCTTCGCTGGGAAGCCGACCGAGAAGATTCCTTCTTGGGACTCGCCTCCCAAGGAGGTTGGCGGATTGCCCCTTCATTCGAGCTATTATAGACTTGAAGGAAGAGGGGTTTACCGGATGGCACGTGGTGAAGGATTTCATCACACGCCACATCAGCCCTCCGAAGAAGAGGGCTCATCAGATGTGGAGGTACTCAGTCCAACTGACTCGACGAGGATTACGAGAGGGTAAGTAAAACCTTGAGCTCTTGCCTTCTTCTCGTTAATCTTAAGTTTGGCTTATTGAAGGTCCTCTTACCCCATGCACCTTTCACAATAGGAGATTGACGCTCGAGTCAAGCTCATCTGTGAGAAGACTCCTCGCCCACATTGTGGCGCCTCCATCCTAGTTGACTTGTCCCAGAGGACAAGGAGGAGCGCTCAAGGTAACCAGAACTAACTCCTTCTTCAAGATTTTGTAGTCGTGGAAAAACTTACGACCAGGGGCTGGTCGCGGAAAGGCTCACGATCATGTTCTGGTCATAGAAAAACTTACGACCAGGGGGTTGTCGTAGAAAAGCTTACGACTGCTTTTTAATATCTCTCTTTATGATATTTGCAGAAAGTAGGCATGGAGAACCGTCGGGACGACAAAGAACTTGAACTGATGGTTGTCGGTGCTGCCGTAGAGCAGTTTGTTTCTCCCCCAGCTAAGAGAGGCAGGCTTGTTAAAGCCGTTGACAAGGGAGGGGCGAGTCCCAACTCTGCCGCTGTGCAAGCAGATGTTCCTCAGGCCAAGAGGAGCAGGCTTGCGAAAGCTGCTAGTAAAGGGATCGTAAAATCGAGCTCCGCTTCTTCGTTTGCGTCTCCTGCTAACCTTGCAGCAGAAACCGATGCTGTGGAGGAAGCAATCACGGCAGGAATAGCTGCAGTGTTCAAGCTCATAGCCCCCAAGATCAAGATACCCTTCTATTACGATGATAAGGCCTTCACAATTTCTGCTTCTCGCGGCTTTATTAAGCGACTAGAAAAGGAGAATTGAAAGAGTTTTATGTCTTTTGTGAAGGAGACTGCTACGCCAATAGTACTGTGGTCGAGGACAGTGCTGCTGTTGAGGTGGTCGAGACAGATCTCGACGATCCGGAGAGCCAGGGGGCTCAGAGAGCGATGGTGCTCGATCAAGCTTCATGACCAGACGTGGTCGTAGCTGCTCCTCAACTCGAGTCTCAACCAGACGTGGTTGAGAAAAAGTCGAAGAAACCTTCTTTAGGAAGGGTTGCTTCCAAGCTCAAGATCAAGTCTAGCACTAGAAGGTATGCAAAAGAAACAAAAGTGTAAGAACATCATTTACCTTTTGCTTTTTACTACCTGATAGTACTTTCTTTTCTGTGGTTTTAGCCCAGCCTCTCTCTCCATCAAGGACATTCCCGCCAAGGATTCCACCATGATTTCTTTGGCGGGCGAAGGAACATCAGTGGCGGCGGTCGAAGAACCGTCCACTATCCAAGCGGCGGGAGATGCCGTTGTTGCTGGCTTGGCTACGACCATTGGAGAGGTCGTAGGGTCAGAAGTGGCTACTGTAACATCCCAAATATAGGTTGTGTTTCAAATGTAACCAAACCTAGGTTTGTGTTTCAAATGTAACCAAATCTAGATGTGTGTTTCAAATGTAACCTAAAATGGGTGTGTGTTTCAAATGTAAGAAAATGAGAAGAAATTAAAACTTTTCTTACATCTTGAAGTTCTTGAACTTTTCTATAATTCTTGTCAAAGAATTGTGGAATTCAAAAACCTAAATCTCTAGTTGACTAAAGTCAAACCCTTTTTCAACTTTTGTCAAGAATCTTGTGCCAACCTTTGGAAATATTTTTCCTTGGTTCTAGGGATGTGTGACCCTCTGAAAAATTTCATAATTTTTAGAAATTATTTGATAATTTTGGAGGCAACTCAAACCGGTTTTTCAATTGGTCAAACCCTAGAACAAAACTTGAGGAATTTTTTGAGAAAAATGCCATACATAAAAATCTCTGGAAATTTTATGTAAGGTTAATCCTGGAGTGAGGAAGCTCCAATAAAATTTCAGAATTTTTGGAGTTAGTTTGCTATCTCTAAAAATTCTTCCAAACTCAGCTTTCAAATTTAAACCCTAAACCGGTTTTCACTCGTTTCAAGCGACCGAGCCTCGCTCGAGCCACCCGCCTCTTGCCGAGCCAACTAGCTGCACTGCAATCGATTCGGTGCATTCATTGTCAATCGTTGGATCTCCATCGTGCAGTCGACGTTTGCGCGGAGCGGCGCGACCTTGATCTCGCGCAAACCGTCGGATCAAAATCCAACGGTGGGTGCGTCGTCTCCTTCCTCTCGCTCACGTCGCGCGATTGCCATGGCAGAGCAGAGCATGGGCAGCGCATCATCGTGTCCTGTCCATGCAGGCGCCAACGGGTCTGCGCATTGAATGCGGGTCAGGGCTTCTCCCTCAGAGTTGCCATCCTCACCTGCTCCCGTCGCTCAAGTCGCGCAGGGGAGAGTGTGTCCGCAGCTCCTTCCCGAGCATCCGCCCGTTCCCTCCTTCACCCTCTCTGCTATTTAAGCCCCTCAAGCTCTTCCTTGCCTTCCTTTCAACACCCTTGAGCTTTGCCGAGCACCCTCGTTGCTTGGTTGAGCTCAATCCACAGAATCCCCAAATCGCCATTATCGGCCGTGGAGCTCCCTCTTCATCGCCGGTGCTCCAGGGGTTCAATTGCAAATCCACTCGCGTCACTTTGTGCCCCTCTCCACCTTGAATCTTTCCCCTAATCCAATTTGTTTTGTCTCAACAGGGAGCAACTAATTTTGGAGTTTCCCAAATTCGGCCGAGGTTCGTCGTTTTCACCCTCGCCACTGGTAAGCTCCTCCTCTCTTCAATTCTTTGCTCATGGACCATCCTTGAGCTCTATTGAAGCTAATGTGATGACTTGGTCTCGCTCACTTTGCTCAGGCCGTCGTCTCCTCGCTTATCTCCAAATACGGCGGGTCTTCGCCGAGTCGCTTCCGTTCCTTCCTGCCTCCTCCGCCCCTCGTAGCTCCTCGGTAGTCCTTGAAGCTCAAGCACCGCTGATTGAACCGCCGCGAGCTCTTTGGTGTTGTTGTCGCAACTGCATGGCACCGCTTCCTCGCTAGCTCGCCACCGCTTCTAGGCCACCACCTCGGTGGTGGTACCAAAGAAAGCGCGACGGCTATCAGGACCTCGCACCACCGCTGGTTTGCGCCGCCGTGGTTCAATCGCCGCGATTCGCCGTGAATGTCGCCGTTCATTGTCGGACGCGATCGACATCAGAGCATCGCTATTAAGGCTAATGATTAGCTTAAGCATTTAATGACTGTCCTAAACGGGTTAATGAGTCACTGACGGGTGGACCCGCGTGCTTAAACGCGCACTGTGCGTGTTTTAGTGAGGACCGTCCGTTTCTTGATCGACGGCTAAGATTTCGCGGAGTCTGTGCATACGCGCTGTGCTGCGATCAATCTGAGCCGTCCATTTCGGAATCAACGGCTGTGGTTCACGCAGACATATCGCGCAGCGAGTTCAAACGCTTGCCGCAATTCAACTGGATCGTTGATTCAAATCAACAAACCCGATTCGCTGTATCCGCTGAGCGCAGTGTGCATTGTCCCATTCAACTTGGGCCATGCGATGCAAGATCAACGGCCCAGGTTTTTCCACGTCGTATTGATTTTAGGAATTTCTCGAGAGATTTAATTGTGAACTGAAAAAGGTAATAAACTTCAAAATTGCATAACTAATTCATTTTGGCTCCAATTGAGTTGATTCAAATTTTGTTAGCTCTGGTTTGAACTAGGCTTTAATCTAAAAATGTTTGTAAGCTTGGTTCGGCTCCAGAAAATGGATTGGTAAATTGGTTTAGAAATAGGCTTTAATTCTTGCTCTAAAAATTGCATTTAACTTGTAAATTGCATAAGTAATTCTCTATAGATCCTTTTTGACTGAATCCAATTTTGTTGGCTTCCTCTATTAGTGTACTAGATGGTAGAATAGGTTTTAGGCATGTCACTGGTTTCAAAATCTTTGTGGGTGCTTTTTATTTTGTGCTCTTATGCATGCCTTTGAAAAATCATAGAAAATGCATACTAGCTCCAAGTGAGGTGAATCCAATTGTGTTATTCATCTCATAAGGTGCTTTGTTTACCATAAAAATCCCAAGTGCAACACCTCTTTGGAAAATTGTGCTAAAGAATTTAATTCGGATGAACAGTAACCAGTTTGAATTTTTCAGCCTTTTTCCAGCTGAGCCGATTTGTTTTGGCCATAACTTTTGCATTGAGAATCCAAATCAATTGGTTCTTATTGCTAAATTCCTTAAAAATCATGCTCTATCTTCTGTAAAAATTTCAGAGCATTTGGAGAAATTTTGTTGTTGAGTCTTTTCGGTATTCTTCGTTCTTATCGCTTCTTTATCGCTGTTAGGGTGCCGACGGGTGTGTTAATCCCGTGAGTGACCCTCTGCAGCATAGTGAGCATCTCCAGCAAGGCAAGCAGTTTGATCATATTCTATCCCATTATATTTTAAAGTCTAATACTTTGTTTACAACTTGTATGTATGCATGCTTTTGTGTCAAAGTAATTTTATCGATTAGAGGTAGCTATTCCTATTGCATGGTTGCCCTTAAATTGTTATCCCCTGCCACAAACCATAGGATAATAATATGGCTGGTGAATTAGAGCCCGGTGATTGAATTATACTCTTTTATTGTCTTTTCGGTGTCATGCTTAGAAATGCTTAGCTACCGGTAGAATTGGGCGGTCATCGACTTAGTCGATGATCTTGATCACACGAAAACACTATTATTCCATTATGTCCAGCACTTGTGCTTTGTTACTTTGTAAAGAAATAAAAACAAAAACAAAATTGTTATTGACTTGGGCACAATGGATGTTGGTGTGATCTCATGGTATGATGGAATGGTGCCTAAGTCCCTAAGGACCGAAAGTTACTTGGGCCACTAAATCTGAGCAATATTATGTATAACCACGCCGAGAGGGATATGGGACCTCTCTGACTAAGTACTTTGGGGGTGTTAATTATGAGCTGGTTGGTGGTGTTAAAAAATGTTATTATGATAGGAGGGAACATTAGCAAATCGGCTTGAGCCGCCTACCGATGTGTCTTTCTTTTGTTGGGTTACGCTTTAATTAGCATCATCCATTGGAAATGTCTCATAGGACTTAGCCATGCCGGCATACCAAAGGAAGTGTGCTAATCTAGTGGCGAAAAGGCGGTCCGATGTGTGGATACATTGGTACACCCCTGCAGGGTTAAATCTATTCAATAGCCTCGCCCTAGGTTATGGACACGCCGCAAGGTCGTAAGAACTAGACTACAACATTTAATAAAACTTGTTGGGTTGGTATGAATAGATGTTCATACTATTGTTGTGGTGACTATTGGGTTAGTCACTTCCGTGTTGTCTTTATCGTTGTTATTACTATTGTATCGTTGTTACTTCAACAATTAAAAATTGTTTGTCAACTTGCTTTAAATCTATTACATTATTGCAAATGAAAACTTGCTTTTACGCTAAAAGTAAGTCTAGAGCTTCCTCCACTTAAATAAGCTTGCATGTAGCTAATTATAGGTCGTTACCCTTACATCGCCGCCTTAAGTAGTACATTTTTGTACTCATTTACTTTGCTTAACCTGTAATTGTTGCAGAGGAAGAAGTGGATCCTCAAGGGATGCCCTTTTGTGAGATGTACTGCGGGTTCGACGACTAGGTTGGTGGTCCGGTTGGTTGCCTTGTGGGTTAAAGGCACACTAATTGGCTCTTTTGTTTATTGCCATCTTATAGCTTTCGCTTCCGCTTTTATTTAACCATTTAGTTGTTTAGCTCTTTAGCTTGTATTTGGCCGGTCGGCCCTCTTTTGTAATAACTCTCTATTATGTATGTCTTTTGTTTAATCTAGTTCGTGCTTTGGCTCTATGTTTGTATGGAATTGATGCATGAACTTGTAAAAGGGTGTATGTACAACACTTCTAGGTTGTACATATTTTCCCGAGACACGGGATATTTTGTTTGTGATGCTAGGGTCAGTGGTACGACTAAGCATCTCGAGCTCAATTTCCCGGGGTCTCATAGCTATGACCACCGGAGAGGTCATAGAAACAAGGGCGAAGATGATAGCGGGGGAGACATCTGGCCATGGGGGTGAAATATCCAACACCGTGGGGAAGGAAGTCGCCACGATGATCCTCCCACCTCCAAGGCTGTTACCGTGCCGCTACCCCAAAGGAGAAGAAGAGTTCGAACTCTTCGACCATACCCTTAGGTTCTTCGCCCCGCCACTGCTAGGGCTCCTCGTTTCAGATATTGTGACCGTGTTCCTCATCCCAAGGACCTTCCCAACAGAGGAGACGCTGACGCATTTAACGCCAAGGGGTATGGTGGAACTTGGTCGACGAGATCGATGAACTGGGACCCCACGAGGGTGGTATCTTCGCTTGTTTCGACCACCATGGATGTAAGTGCCTGAGGCTTAGCATTTACATTCATGCCTTTTCACGCCTCTTACTGCCTTTCTTTATGCAGAATGCGCTGGGACAGATGGTCACTATCGCTGAATACCATAGGCAACTCGTCCAACTGTGATAAGACAAAGCGCTACTCGCGAAAGCAAGCGAGAGGTGGTAAGTAATCGCTGTAGCCTTTCACGCTTTTAGCCACTCACACAAGATTTGTGGAGGTTTGTCGAGATTATCTTACAATTAGTTACCGGTCGAGAAATACTTACGACTAGGATATTGTCGTAAAAGTACTTATGACGAGGAACTAGTCGAGAAGAACTTATTTACTGTGATATTGTCGCGAAAGACTTACGACAAAGAACTTGGTCATAGAAGAACTTACGACCAGGAAATATGCTGACGTCTACCTTTTCCTTTTGCAGGTTTAGGAGTGACGAGAAGACCTTAGCTGACTCTCTCGACTTTGAGAGAGCCGAGAAGAATCAGCTAAGTGAGAAGGTTGAAGACCTCCAAAAGAAGATTCTGTTGGCAAACTCTGCAAACCAGAAGTTGCAAGGACGATTGATCGGTAAGTGCTGAACTTAAGACCGCTTTCGACCTTCTTTTCTTTCTCTGATCCTCATTCCTCTTTAGAGAAAGATCAAGAGGTCCAGACGTGGGAGCAGCGCCACATAAAGGATGTTGCTTCTCATGCCGAGGAAGTCAAGAAGTTGGACTCTCAGCTTGTTGGTAAGCAAATTTTTACGTGGGACCAATTGATTGTGTTTTCTTCTCGCGGTCATTTCTTTTTCTGACTGGTCTTACTCTTTTCAGAACAAATGGTGCAAACGAAATGACTTCGTGAGGCTTCGACTCGCAATCAGGAGGAAATGAAGGCTTTGAAGATCAACCTTCAAAGCAACATTTCACTCCTGAACAATGTACTCGGTGGGCTCCATGCTGAGGGGATTGCTCCTTGTGAGAACACACTGTCTGCCCATTCGAGTGCCATTGGCAAACAAGTCGGAACTTTGCGAGAGCTGGTGACTACTCTGAAGGCCAACCAATCTGACTCTATAAAGGATGCGATGCAAGAGGGAGTAAGATTTGTCTTGGCAAAACTTAAAGCCCATGATCCCAACCTTAATCAAGAACTCCGTCAGAGATGACTTCGATCGCTTCTCAAGCAGGGCGGAGCAATTGATGACAAGCATGCAGTCGATTGCTGAGTCAGTTACAGAGGGTGCACAAATAGGATATCTTTTGCCAGAGTAGTCTGCACCAGAGTCCTATAAAGACAAATTTTTTGTTGATGTTGATATATAATTCTTCCTTTTTCCTGAAAATCATCTTTGTCGAGTAGTTAGTAACCCAACAGAAAATGAATGGAAAAAAGAGCAAGACTAAGAATTGAAGTTAAGTTAATAACTTTATCCTAGCCCCCGACTATTTGCTTGGTTTATTTAGATAAACCGAGTAAATAGTATTCAATGGGTTTTCTGAAAAAGAGAGGTTTAACTAACTTACAGCTTTTCGATTGTGATTATCCTGCACTGGTCGAAAGAGTAGGAATGAGTCGACACTAGGAAATTCCTTCTAGTGGGTAGGACCACGTGTAGAGAGGAGAGACTTCGACTAGGTGATGTTACCATCTCCGACTAGATTAATCAAATCAAGAACAGTCAACTCGAGTTAGATAAACGTTTGGAGTTCCTTTAAAAATTTGTTCAACTTATTTCAACGCACTCAAGAGGTTCGCCCGTAGCAAGAGTTAGAAACAGGATGACACTAGGAAGTTCCTTCTAGTGGGCAAGACCACGTGCAAAGAGGAAAGTTTTCGACTAGGTGTTGCAACTTTCTCCGACCAGTTAAAACAAACCGAGTTTGTCGAAAGTAGTCGAGCAGATTTGGAAAGTATACTCGGCTTAATTTATTTTTCAAAAAGATGTACGAAAAAATAAACTAAGGTACTAAGAGTTGGCTTGACATTATTTCAACCATGTTTTGGACCCAAGCTCTTTGTGTTGGTAAAAAATAGAGGAACGAGTCGACTCTAGGAAGTTCCTTCTAGTGGGTGGGACCACATGCAGAGAGGAGAGGCTTCGACTAGGTGATGTTACCATCCTTTTGATCAGTGTAAAGATGAATTGGGTACTGGTCGTAGAGTGTCTTATGACCAGTGTATTGTCGTGGAAGAGTTCACGACTAGGAACTGATTGAGGGCAGACCTTCGACCAGGGTATGGTTGAAAGAATTGTCAAAGCGCTACTCGAAGTAAGACAATAAAGATAGAAAGAACCTGATGCTTTATTGACTGGTTGGTCGTTTATATGTAGAATTTGCGTAACTGATCGATATTCCAAGAATTTGAGAGAATTCGTCCGTCTTCCATTGCCAGTCGTACCGAACCTGGTCGCATAATTTTGACCACTGTGGAAGGACCTTCCCACTTTTGGGAAAGCTTGTTCCGATTAGACCGGGATTGAATTTTCCTCAATACTAAGTCACTTACAAAGAAGGTCAGCGAGGTTGACCTTACGATCATAGTATTTTGCGCAGGCTTGCCGGTAGATCGCCGAACGGATAAAGGCTCGATTCTCTTTCTTCGAAAGGTGTTAATGTCATCCGCCGAAGTTGTTCTTGGCCGAGTCATTGAAACTCTCGACCCTTTTAGACCTCGATTTTAGTTCGCGTAAGCATGGCTTCGCACCAAAAACTAGGAAAAGGTAGTTTACAAGGTTCGACTAGCGGCCGTGCGAACTACCCATAATATCGAGGGTAATTTTGTACCCCAAGCCCCAAGCGCTTGACAAGCCGGGTCAAGACTTGAGTTTTAATTCCT
This sequence comes from Phyllostachys edulis, assembly GCA_036346405.1. NCBI lineage: Eukaryota > Viridiplantae > Streptophyta > Magnoliopsida > Poales > Poaceae > Phyllostachys > Phyllostachys edulis. Next base: position 12,964 of record JAYEVD010000481.1, on the reverse strand, counting down.
CGCATTATTTGGCCGTTCATTGCTCGACTACCCCATTGCTTTGGGGATGGGCGATGAGGCATAACAGAGCTTGGTATCTCAACTCGTCGCAAAATTCTTGAAATTTTGCGCCGAAAATTGTTTACCATTATCTGTGATTATTCGACTTGGGACACCAAACCGAGTAATCACGCTTCTCATCATGAACCGTTTTGCGGCTTCCATTGTTATCCCAAATACAGTTCAACTTTGATCCATTTTGTGAACATATCAATAGCCACAAAAAGGAACTCGAATCCTCCTAGAGCCCTTGGAAACGGTCCTAGGATATCGAGACCCCAGGTCGCAAAAGGCCAAGATAAAGGGATGGTTTGTAATGCCCGAGATGGTTGGTGTATTTGCTTGCTATGAAACCGCATTGTACACATTTCTTAACCAATTTTTGGCATCAGAGAGTCATGTTACAAGAAAATCTTTGTCGAATGGCTTTTCCGACCAACGCTCTATAGGAAGCATGAGTTCCACAGATGCCCCTGTATGTCGTGAAGGAGTTTTAGTCCTTCTCTCTGCGTATGCATCGCATGAGTACCCCTTGAGTACCTCGTTTATAGAGGACTCCTTCGACCAAAGTATACATTTTGGCCTTTTGGGATAAACGATCTGCTTCGAGATCGTCATCGGGTATGGAACCCGTCTGAAGATACTTGTAGATGGGGTCCATCCAAGCATCCTCGTAATCTAGAGAGGTCGTTCAATAGAGATGTCTCGTGTGTCCACCAGACTCGGTTTTTGGAGTTGCTCCAAGAAAACTCCTTTGGTACTTGTGATCGAAGAAGCTATCCAAGCAAGTCGGGTTCACGAGGAAATTATCCTTTCGAGGATAAATTGTACCTCGAAACCGAAAAAATGCTTTTCAAGCTTTCAACCTCCGACAAGTACCGAGACATGGTCAGATTAGAGCACTGGTACTTTTTTCGACATGATTCATGACTAGTTGAGAGTCTCCTCTCACGAGTAGTCGCCGAATTGCAGCGCTTTCACAACTCAGATGCCGGCTAATAAACCTTCAGATTCTCGCCACGTTGTTAGTGGCCCGAAAGTTTAGTCAGATGGTATACTTTAAGGTTTCTCCGTTAGGAGATTCCAAGACCACTCAAATTTCGAGCCACTTAAAGTAAGTGACCGTCAAAATACATCATCCACTTGTCGGGTATCGTATGATTTATGCATTCGCGACAAAGTCTCGCCAAGATCTCGATTTAATGGCCGTTCGACACAAAATGGAGGTCGAACTCCCAAGTTCTATCGACCATTTAGACATGCGCCCCGGCCGCTTCCCTATTTTGGAGGATTACTACCAAGGAACTCGGACGCACAATTATCTTGTGCGCTTGGAAATAATGTCGCAGCTTCTCAAGACATGAGGAGGGCATAGAGAAGCTTTTGGACCCGAGGTAATGCCCTTAGGTCCGCGTAAAACTTCGCCACGTAGTACATCGTCGCTGAACGCTTTCACGCTCTACGACTAGTACTACGCCATCGCCTCGTGATGTGGCGCTAGATAAATTAAGAGGTTCTCTTCCGGTTTCGGGAAACCAGAATCGAGCACTCAGAAGATATCTCTTGACATCCTCGAAGGCAACGCTATTTCTTCCACCACTTGAAACCCTCATGCTTCCTTAGAAGTTTAAAGAAAGGTAGTCCTTTTTCCCCAACCGTGCTATGAAATGACTTAAAGCCGCCATACACCCCGTGAGCTTTTGGACTTCTTTCTTTGTGGTTGAGAGCGATTTGAACAATGGCTTTTATCTTTTTTCGATTTGCTTCGATCCTCGCACGGAGACCGTGAATCCAAGCAATTTTCTCAAGAGACTCCAAACACACACTTCTCGGGTTGAGTTTCAAGCGGTATTTTCTCGAGGTTGTCGAACGCCTCCTACAAGTCTGAAACATGATTAAGCCGCTTGATGCTTTTTACGACTAGATCGCCAACATAGGCTTCTAAATTTCGGCCTAGTTGAGGTGAAAAAGTCGATTGCATCAAACGTTGAAAAAAGTGCTAGTATTTTTTAGACCAAATGGCATCTTGACATAGCAAAACATACCAAATAGAGTAATAAATGCAGCCTTCTCTTCATCGTCTAGACACATATTTATCTAGTGGTAACCAGAATATGCATCTAAAAAACTTAATGTTTCTCAACCAGCAGTAGAGTCAACCAACCGATCGACACGAGGTAAAGGGAAATCATCTTTGGACAAGCTTTATTAAGATCGAAAGTTCACGACATTCACCACTTGCCGTTAGACTTCCTAACCATTACAGGTTGGCCAACCACTCTGGGTGGTCAACTTCTCTTATAAAGACTGCTTTAAGTAGCTTGTCCAATTCTGACCTTATAGCATCTCGTCGATCAGGGACAAATCTCCGTAATTTTTGTTTTACGGGTACTTTGTCAGGCCGTAAAGCTAGCCTGTACTCGATCACTTCCCTGGGGACTTCGGGCATGTTGGATGCTTGCCACGCGAAGACATCTGCGTTTTCTCGGAGGAAAGTGATGAGGGCGTCTTCCTACTTGGAGTCGGAAGTATCCCCAATGCGAACAGTCTTCGAAGGTTCCTCCTGATCCAGTGGAACCTCTTTATGAGGACCCCGGAATATTGGAGGTTTATACCAATTAACAATCATACCAAAAGCATAATTCTTAATCAAGAACAACCGATTTCTAATTAAAAATTATACTAGAAGCATAATTCTTAACAAGGTACAAATCCAATATTCGTGTTCCCTTGATATATGTATCACAATAGTTCCTGTGTTCCGCACTATTGCACATATATCCTCAAACAACATTGTATCATACATACAAGGCATACATTTACATAATTATACATAGCATGTTACAATTCGGTTTGGAATTTACAATATTATGTGACTTTGGTCACAACAAAACTTTACAAAAGCAAAACGAACCAAAGAAAAGACCACCAATGGCCTCCCATCACCCTCAAAGCTATTGAGTGGAAGTTAGAACTAGTTTCACTCGTTAGCGCCACCCCGATCGACGCTAACGGCATCTCGCATGATAACCATCCTCACCGCAACAAGAGGTTATAAAACCCGAGTACGTATAGGTACTGCAAGACTTACACAAACTATTAAAAGAAAGTGTTTGAGAGATCCTATACAAAGGATTAGAATTTTGTACCGCATAAGGTTAACAACAGAAGGTTATAATGGTTTCAATTTTTGCGTAAAGCAATACATCTTAAGCCTACACTTGCTAAGTTTTAATAAAGCAATTTTGTAAACCAATTTGGACTAAAACATGAAGTAAAAGAGAGCATAATCATAATCAATGACAGCAATAAAGTGGCTGTCCAAAATTATCAAAAACATTGCAAGAATGTCTCTCATACCAAATAGTATCCATACAAAGTTTCATTTCAAAGTCTATACAAAGATCTATTCAACTCAAGCGTTGTCCGTAAATCGGACACGGCTATTCAATAGTTTTGACCCTGCAGGGATGTACATCTTTACCCACACAACTTAGTTAGCCCGTAAGCGTTCGGAATAATAGCACACTGCCTTTGGTATGCCGTCCGGGTAAACTTAAGATTTGGTGTTTTTCAACAAGTTGACACTATTGAAAATTTTTGCTTATTGGTTAACACAATTAAACACAAGATTCTTGCTGGAGCTAAACCTAATCTTTAAGAAAGATAAAACCTTAGACCAACCCTTGTTAACCCTAATTGGCAAGATTAACGAAAAAGGGAAAAGCTACAGCTTTGGTCAATCCTGCCCGACAACAACCAACAGAGATGAATATTTGGGCTAAACTGAAATGGAGACATTAAGAACAAAAGAATAATTGCTTATGATACTAGGGTTTAGCAGGAGGCTATCCAAACTTGGAGGTTTAATAGGAAAGCTCAAAATCTTGAAAACGATATGAAAGACCGAAAAGTTATAAAAAGAAACAATTCAGTAATATCAAGATTTGAGCATCATAAGCATAAGTGAGTGATTCTAGTAAGCTATTGAGATTCCTAAGAAGCTTAAGAAGAAAAGAATTGAGGTCATAGATCACCAGCAAAGTTGTAGAAGAAATATTTGGTTTTTCAGCCGAAATAGAGAAAGATTAAAACACGATCACCGAGCAAGGAGGTTAACACAAGGCGCCCAAACAAATTTCGGCCAAACAGAGAGCAACACCCAGCCCAATCGACAAGAAAATGGATGAAGGGAGAAGCTCCTCGGCCAACAATGGCAAGATGAGCCGTAAATTAGGATTCCTATAGAGTTGAACCACCGTGAGAAACCGAGAGGACTCTAGAATCTATATGGTGGCAAAATGATGACAGTGGCAAGGATCATTCACAAGCTCCCGTGAATCGCCACCTCTCCGTGAAGAAGGTCGGTCAGAGTGCACAAAGTAGAGGAGGAAGAGAGAGATAGAAGTGACGCTGCCCTGTGCTTCCTGTTGACCGCAGTAGCACAAAAAAAAGAACTCCAAAAGCAGTAGCAAAATATCCAACGACAGCTCCAAAAGAATATCAGCCATCTGATTTAATAGGAGTGGCTGAGATTATGATAGACATTGGGAGTTGTAACCGTTACTTTGTATATAGGCCGCGCGATCTTAATCGATCTTAATCTGACGGCCACACAAAGACTCGGCTCCAGGCGCGCACGAGTTAAAACGGCACCACACGGATTAAATCCAACCGCCGATGCATCGTAAGTTCGAACGGTCCGAACGTCCACACCGATCTGGGCGGTTCAATCGAGGATCCGACGGCTCACGACTTTGACTAGAAATTGAGATTTTAGATTGTAACAACCTATCCAAGTTTTAAAATAAAATGTGATGCTACTAAAAGCATCTTATTATCGCTTATTAAAATTGGGGTCATACAAACCTACCTCTTTAAGAGAATCTCGTCCCGAGATTCCTGTACTTTAGAAGTCGGAAAGGAATGAAGCTAAAATGATTCTTTTGGAAATATAACTTCAGTTGTCTTTATTTCTTTCAAAGACAGAAAAAAAAGATTCTAATAAACAACATAGTATTGCTATTACATCCTTCTTTTACATTGCTTTGTTTAACCTTGCCTTTCTTGATTCAAAGGCAATTTTTAAACAACAAAGAGGTGGGGTGCTCAATTCTCATCGATCTTGGCAGCCCCACGTGGCTTCATCCTTTGAATGATTAGCCCATGAACTTTTAAGAATTTAATGGTGCGGTTTCTTGTCCTGCGTTCCCTCTCATCGAGGATACGCACCGGTTGCTCCAGATAGGAAAGGTTTGGTTGGAGATCAAGATTCTCATAAGCAGTGGCCTTGGTAGGAACACGAAGGCATTTCTTCAGCTGAGAAACATGAAAAGTATCATGCACTGCTGAGAGAGAGTCAGGTAGCTCCAATTGATAGGCCATAGCTCCTCGTTTAGCAATAATTCGGAAGGGTCCGATATAACGAGGTGCTAGCTTTCCTTTCACCTGAAAGCGATGAGTGCCCTCATCGGTGATACTTTGAGATAGACGTAATCATCTACCTCAAAGCTTAACTCACGACGATGATGGTCAGCATAGCTCTTCTAACGAGACTGGGCAGTTTTCAAACGGTCTCGAATCAGACCAACTTGCTCTTCAGCTTCCACTACCAAGTCTGGATCATAGAATGGTCTTTCACCGCACTCGGACCAATTCAATGGAGTCTCACAAGCTCTTCCATACAAGGCTTCAAAAGGTGACATTTGAATACTTGCTTGGTAGTCATTATTGTAGGAAAACTCCACATACTGCAAGGATTTCTCCCAATTCTTGCCATATGATAGCACACAAGTTCTAAGAAGATCCTCCATCACTTGATTCACCCTTTCGCTTGACCACCGGTTTAAGGATGATAAGCAAGGTCAAGGAGAGTTCATCCCCATGGCTTGATGAAGACAATTCCAGAAATGAGAAGTGAACTGAGGTCCACGGTCTGAAACAATGATCTTCGGAACACCGTGGAGACAAACAATCTTAGCAATATAGAGCTCAGCTAATTGCTTGCCATTGAAGGTGGTTTTGACAGGAATAAAATGAGCCACTTTCGTTAGACGATCAATGATCACCCAAATGGCATCAAACCCATTTTGAGTCTTTGGAAGACCGGTAACAAAATCCATACCGACTTCCTCCCATTTCCAATGTGGGATAGGCAAAGGTTGAAGGGTACCGGCTGGCTTCAAGTGCTCAGCTTTAACCCTTTGACAAATATCGCATTCAGCAATATACTGAGCAATTTGCCTTTTCATTTGGCTCCACCAAAATGTCTTTTTCAAATCTTGGTACATCTTAGTGCTCCCAGGATGCAAAGAAAACTTGGAATTATGGGCCTCTTTAAGAATTAGGCCTCTCAGTTGAGGATCTGAGGGTACCACCAAACGATTGCGATATCGAATGATACCTCGGGCATCCTCAGAAAATTCGTTGGCTTTACCCGCCTTCAAATTTTCCTCGATCTTAGCTACCTCAGACGCTTTTCCGAGCTTCAAGAATCTGATCTTCAAGTGTGGACTTCACTTGTAAGGCAGCGAGAGTTCCTTCATCCACCATTTTGAGACTTAAGCGCTGAAAATCAGCACATAAGCTCTTAGCCAGAGGTACTGTCGACAAGCAGTTGCATTGTGACTTTCTGCTTAAAGCATCAGCCACAACATTGGCTTTGCCTGGATGGTAATTAATACCCATATCATAGTCGTTGATCAATTCAAGCCATCTTCTCTGCCTCATATTCAAGTCAGTTTGAGTGAATATGTATTTCAGGCTCTTATGATCAGTATAGATTTCACAACGATTACCGATGAGGTAATGTCGCCAAATCTTTAATGCATGGACTATGGATGCTAATTCCAGATCATGAGTAGGATAATTCACTTCATGAGGTCACAATTGCCTGGATGCATATACCACAACTCGGCCTTCTTGCATGAGTACACAACCAAGTCCATTGCGAGATGCATCGCAATAGATATCGGCTCTTATGAACATCCGCGAGTAAGAATCGAGCTTTGGTCAAGAGTTCTCAAAAGCCGGAAGCTTTCTTCACACTCATCCGACCACTCAATTTCTTCTTCTTCTTCAAAAGCTGAGTCAGAGGCCTCGAAATTTTGGAGAAATTTTCAATGAACCTACGGTAATAACCCGCAAGTCCAAGAAAACTTCGGACTTCGAAACATTCTGGGCTACTTCCAGCCTAGCACATCTTGTACTTTGTCGATCAACAAAGATACCTCCTTCTGATAACACATGTCCCAAGAATGCGACTTGCTTGAGCCGTATAGGCACACTTGCTAAACTTAGCATATAGTCGATGCTTGCGAAGTGTTTCCAACACAAATCTCAGATGCTGCTCATGCTTTTCAGTAGACTTGGAATAGATAAGAATGTCGTCAATGAACACAACAACAAACTTATCCAAGAAATCCATGAATACTGAATTCATAGGATTCATGAAATAAGCCGGAGCATTTGTTAGACCAAAGGACATAACAAGATACTGCATAACCCGTAACGAGTAGAGAATACTGTTTTAGGAATGTCCTCACTCTAACCTTGATCCGATGATAGCCCGATCGCAAATTAATTTTAGAAAAGACTCTGCTCTCGGTACCGGTCAAAAGATCATCAATTCGAGGCAAAGGATACTTATTTTTCATAGTGACTTCATTCAACGGACGGTAGTCCACACACATCCGCAAAGTCTTATCTTTCTTCTTGACAAAGATGGCCGGCATCCCCAAGGTGAGGAACTCAAATCGAATAAATCCCTTGTCATGTAATTCTCCAAGCCGCTTTTAATTCAACCACTCATTGGGAGGCATACGATAAGGTCTTCTAGATATGGGAGCAAGATCAGAACTAGTTCAATTATTTAACTCCACTTCCGATCCGGTGGCATACCGAAGGTCTTCGTGAAAGACATCGATACTACACACAACAGTAATCGACTCCAAGGTAGGGGTGGCATCACTTGCAACACACAAAGATGAGAATTGACTATCTTGGATTGAAAAACGACTGAAATGCCATCTTCATTAGTTATAGAAATAGACCGTTGAGCACAATTAATTGGCCCTCGATTCTTGGATAGCCAATCCATTCCCAAAATGACATCTAATCCTTTAGAGTCTATCACAATTAAATCTACCCAAAATTTACCCTTGAATGCTTATGTTGACGCTTACTGAAGAAATTTGATCATTTTGAAAACTCAACCTGTGAGCTTAATAACATGCGGGTGAAGTTGATGCATGCCCAAATGATGTTGTACAACAAAATGCCTACTAACAAAAGAATGGGATGCTCCGTAATCAAATAAAACAAAGAGCTGGATCGAATTAATTAGAGCATACCGAGAACAACATCGAGCATCACCGCTTCTTCAAGAAGATTCGTTCACACGACCTCGGCCGAAATCGATCAAAGCTTGACAGAGGTCTTCGGAGATGGTGCTGGATGCACAGCAGCTGGGGAAGGCTGAACAAGTGGTAACCCACGTGCCTTAGCATAACACTGGTTTGCGAAATGTCCAGGACGTCCACAATGGAAACAGATCACACCAGGCCTGACATTGCTGATAGTGGGTGGCCGACTCCCACCAGATTTGGGCTGCGGTGGACGAAATGCAAACAAAGGTGACCTTGGAGAAGCTGGAGCTGGCGCTCGAAAAGATTGAGGCTGCCACAGACGTGGTCTTATTGAACGGCTACTAGCTGCGAACTGGGTAGCCTTCTGCCGCTTCCGTGACTCCTCCAAAGCCTTGCTTTTAGTCTCAGCAATAATGGCTTTGTCGACGAGGTGCTGAAAATTTCTGAAGTCTTGCACTGCCAGGGCCAACTATAGCTCTTCAGATAATCCATGCATGAAGCGGTTTCGACGACGAAGGTCAATCGAAACATCATCAGGTGCATACCGAGCAAGGAAGTTGAATTCATGTAAATACTCGGTCACCGACTTTCGCCCTTGCTTAAGTCAGAGAAATTCTGCCGCTAACTAACATCACCCTTCGAATATGAGCTTCACGAAGGCTTCCATGAACTCTTCCCAAGTAGGGACATGTCCAAAGCAGTCAAGTTGGCAAGAAGGTTGTCCCACCAAACGCTAGTCGCTCCATCCAACTAGTAACTAGCTTAACAAGACTTTTTCCCTCTCTAACATTGAGATATCAACAAATTCTTCTCAATATTCCGAGCCAATCTTCGGCTTCCAAAAGTTCTTGGGAGCCGGAGAACACCGGCGGTTGGTCCATTGAAATCGCCAAGACCCCATGCACATGATGGCCTCCGCCCGCCACCGGTGTGGTAGTGGAAGAAGTGTTACACGCAATTTGCTCCGAATCGCTGCTTGGTCCATCCTATTATGCCTATCTGCATGAGCACATCAGCCATTGAGGGCAGCGGAGGAAGCTCCTCTTCCTGGCGACCACCTTGTGGACCATGAGAACCGGAAGGGTCACCGCTCTCCCGAGAGTAGGAATTGGGGTAGAGAATCTCTCTCTTGTTGTGCTTTCACATGAGTAGTAGGTCCTCTTATCATTACCACACAATGGTTAACAACATCATAAGGATACACTCAAGCAAACACAAACAAGATTGGACAGAGAGAAAGAAAATACTAAACCCCCACATGCATAATGATATGAAATGCATCAATTAACACCAAAAGAACACAAGTTCCATTTCAAAGAACGAAGTTTAGTAACACCCATATATGTCAAGAGACAATAATGGGCAAGATCCAACAAAAGCTTTACAACCTTCAAAGTCGAACAAAAAGGCCATCCTATTATTTTTAATACAAGATAGCTAATGGTCTGGCTACTACTACTTCCTAAGCTTGGTGCTCATCATCCATCCCCTACACATAGTCATCAGCGTTAAAATTCACCTAAACTCATTTAACAGATGAGCCTCAGTGAACCCGTGTCTATGGGGTTCGATGGATCGATGAGACGCCGAGGAGAACCTAGCAGCAGATGATGACCTCCAGAGGTGCAGTCGTCATGCGGCGAGGAAAGCCTGCAGACATCCGGGCTTGGCGACACTGTCCAAGGATAGGAACAAGTCCGGCCACCTCGGGAAGTCGAAATCCTGGTGGTGCAGCAGCGCTTGAGGGATCTCGTTGTTACCATAAAGCACGTTATAGGGAACGCGATTCATGGCAACACCAAGCCTCAGATACTCCTGAGCTTCATGCGCACGCATTTACGGCTGGTCTCCCACAACATACACCAAACAAATATGGATCTCGATCCATAATATGAACCAACCTCGCCAACTGGCGTACATGTGGGTCCTCTCCAAACTGGATCTCATCGAACGTGCTCACATCTGCTCTAGGGCCTTGCTTTGGAAAGTGATCATAGGGTGGTTGAGACAACTCCGTCAAATCATAACGAAGAAGACTCATCATCCTACGAGCTGCTTCCTGAACGACCATAGACTCAGACGTGGCATGTACATGGATACAGTATGGAACACTATGCACCACCTGCCTAGCAATCACATTAATGATAGCCCGGTATTCCTCCATCCCGGGTCCTCGATCACGACGATAGATGGCATATTCCGGTTGATAGGTGAAATTGGCTCGCCACATCATATCCCGCAAAGAAAGCCGTAAATCCATCTACGTCTTCGGCTCGGGTTTCCTTAACCAAGTACCACCGCCATCTATAGACAAAAGACAAGGTAAGTAAGCAACTTATTTTGGAAAGTTAACAGAAAGTTGGGTAAGAATTGATACTAAGGAGGATAAGAAGTAAAAGATATCATACTTAAATTTCCAGAAATTAGTTATGTTAACATAATTTCACAGAAACTCACTAGTGATAATGACCATGCTAATTCTAACCTATAGTCAAACGTATGCTCTGATACCAACGCTGTGAGGACCCCGGAATATTGGAGGTTTATACCGAATTAACAATCATACCAAAAGCATAATTCTTAATCAAGAACAACCGATTCTTAATTAAAAATTATACTAGAAGCATAATTCTTAACAAGGTACAAATCCAATATTCGTGTTCCTTGATATATGTATCACAATAGTTCCTGTGTTCCGCACCATTGCACATATATCCTCAAACAACATTGTATCATACATACAAGGCATACATTTACATAATTATACATAGCATGTTACAATTCGGTTTGGAATTCTACAATATTATGTGACTTTGGTCACAACAAAACTTTACAGCGGAAGCAAAACGAAACAGCAAAAGACCACCAATGGCCTCCCATCACCCTCAGGCTATTGAGTGGAAGTTAGAACTAGCTTCACTCGTTAGAGTCACCCTGATCGATGCTAACGGGCATCTCGTACAGATAACCATCCTCACCTGCAACAAGAGGTTATAAAACCTGAGTACAGTATGTACTGCAAGACTTACACAAACTATTAAAAGAAAGTGTTTGAGAGATCCTATACAAAGGATTAGAATTTTGTACATGCATAAGGTTAACAACAGAAGGTTATAATGGTTTCAATTTTTATGTAAAGCAATACATCTTAAGCCTACACTTGCTAAGTTTTAATAAAGCAATTTTTGTAAACCAATTTGGACTAAAACATGAAGTAAAAGAGAGCATAATCATAATCAATGACAACAATAAAGTGGCTGTCCAAAATTATCAAAAACATTGCAAGAATGTCTCTCATACCGAAATAGTATCCATACAAAGTTTCATTTCAAAGTCTATACAAAGATCTATTCAACTCAAGCGTTGTCCGTAACCATGGACACGGCTATTCGAATAGTTTTGACCCTACAGGGATGTACATCTTTACCCACACGACTTAGTTAGCCCGTAAGCGTCCGGAATAATAGCACACTGCCTTTGGTATGCCGTCCGGGTAAACTTAAGATTTGGTGTTTTTCAACAAGTTGACACTATTGAGCTGGAATACCCATGTGTGACTGATCCCGCTCAGTTCAAGTTACTAATAGAACCTGCCAACCGAGGGTCGACATGTTGTGCCGGGAATGCCGATTCGATAGACAAAAATTAAATGACAGAAAGTAGAGCTGCTAGCTGCACATATTAATTCGCAATCGGAGCCCTTAAGGTACGTACATGTGATGGAACGATGTACGCCCTCACCTCTTAAGAACATATGATACGATATGAGATCAAACACATATGTCCTTACTTTCCGCTTTTCCAACTCAATAGCATTAACCTTTTACTTAACCAAACAATACCGCCCATACAATGCGTGTGGAAGTACGCTAGGGCTTGAATCGTTCACCAATGTTCACCCTTAATCAATCCGCATAAGACAATCACATTTCCCAATCTCGTGCACGAAGGCACCATCACTAGCATCCATTTGTCCAGATTTAAAAATCAGTGTAACTAAACAAAATTTGCTTTCATTTCATATTTAAATGGACTGAACAAAGAATCAAAATAAATGAAATTCATTTAATGTTTCCAAGTTTGGTAAAATAAACTTGACAACACTACAGACTGCATGGCTAAGCAATTCCTGGAATAAGAATTTAAGTATAGAAGCACTACCTTAAGTTTGAGTGTATGATCAGATTAAAGGTAAGCCTCAAGTGTTAGGTGGTAACTAACTATTAACAGATCATAAATAAATTTTTAGGAAACTAGCATGCAACAGTGTCACTACTTTTAGAAATCTACAGTACAAAAATTGGGATCAATATGGTGCAAAGAGGATGCTTGCCTTGATAATAGTAAACCACTTGTTCAGGTTCTTGCTGCTCAGTAACAGATTCAATCACTTCAGAAGAACTAGAATCTAGAACACCAAAAAAAAAATCCAATGAATAGCAAGAAAACGGCAGAGAGCAAAATGCAGAAAAGAGTGCATGATCAATAGCTCAATGCATATTTAACAACATGCTTAAGTTATCTCTAGCTTAAGTAAGAATAATAACCCATTTTTAATA
>JAYEVD010000480.1:0-123771 GCA_036346405.1 Phyllostachys edulis | reverse complement strand
CCCATTGATACTAATTGTCAAAATTAGGGTTTAGCATAGCACTGCAGTTTCAGATTGGTTTAGTGTAGAACTATAGTTTCATATTTTGAAACTGAAACAGGACAAGTTAAAAAGAATTGTCGATTCATACACTATAAGCAAAATACTTTGCTTAAGCTACAGCTAACTTAAATAAGGATAGTAACCCATATTAATACTTGTAGACACTATTTGATAAGACTTAAGGTTCAGTTTTAAGCTACAGGTTCAGATTTTAGAAAAACTGAGAATGAGACTGATTACAAAGGAATAAAGTTTGCTGATCTAAACATCTTATAAGTGAAAACTTTGTTTGAACTAAGAGTATTCTTACTAGGGAAGAAACCTACGCATCATTTAATAGCACCAAGTGACCGGAATTGAAGACCAAAAGCTTGCTGTGTGCACTGTCGGCTTGACCGAAAATAGGACAGAGTCACAGCCGACTGTTATTGGCAGATTGCCAAAACTGAAACTTGCTGATTTATAATACTATGAGCAAAATAACATTTTTGTTTGTGTCTATGGTTAAGTGAGTAAAGCTAAAGGATTCTCTTAACATTTAACATTACTAATTAACAGGAATTACAAGAGGAAGATTCTGTTAGAGCTACAGTTTTAGATTTTAGCAAAGTTGAAAGTGGACAGATTTCAAATAAATATGGTTGCTGATCTGTACATATCGCAGGTTAATAAAGTTAAGAGTCTAACTTATCATTTATACGCTTTACTAGAAGAAATCAAGGGCCAACATCTTGTTGTATGCTGTTGGCATGACCAACAATAGCAGCAAGACAGGAATTCCATTCAGGTTTAGCTACAGCTTTAGTTTTGCAAAAACCGAAACAGGACAAATAACAAAAGTAAAGCTTGCTGCTATATTAGATTATGAGAAAATGATATTTTTGATTAAGCTACAGCTAAATGAGTAGAATTCAAAGCCTAGCTTACCACTTAACATCATTTAACACTAATGATCCAATTTCGGTTTAAACTGAAACTGCAGTTTTCAGATTTTGAAATCTGAAAACAGGACAGATTACAAAAATGGTTTGCTGATTCTAAACACTCACAAGTAAGGTGCTATGCTTAAGTTTAGAGTATTCTTGACTAGGTTAGCAAGCTAACTCACCATTTACTAGCAGCAATTGACAAGAATTAAAAAGTTAAAGATTGAAGAGGTTGTTGTACTGTTTGTTAAACCGAAAATGATAGATTGCAAAAAGAAATGGTTGTCCGATCAAAACATCTTACAAATGAAATACCTGCTTAAGATTCTTGCTGGAGCTAAACCTAATCTTTAAGAAAGATAAAACCTTAGACCAACCCTTGTTAACCCTAATCGGCAAGATTAACGAAAAAGGAAAAGCTACGACTTTGGTCAATCCTCGCCCCACAACAACCAACAGAGTTGAATATTTGGGCTAAACTGAAATGGAGACATTAAGAACAAAAGAATGATTGCTGATGATACTAGGGTTTAGTAGGAGGCTGTCCAAACTTGGAGGTTTAACAGAAAGCTTAAAATCTTGAAAACGATATGAAAGACCTAAAAGTTATAAAAGAGACAATTCGGTAATATCAAGATTTGAGCATCATAAGCATAAGTGAGTGATTCTAGTAAGCTATTGAGATTCCTAAGAACTTAAGAAGAAAAGAATTGAGGTCATAGCTCACCAAAGAAAGTTGTAGAAGAAATATTTGGTTTTTCAAATTTAAATAGAGAAAGATTAAAATCTGCTTCATCGAGCAAGGAGGTTAACAGTGGTGCTCCAAACCATTTCGGCCAAATAGAGAGCAACACCCGCCCATCTGGACAAGAAAATGGATGAAGAGAGAAGCTCCTCGGTCAACAATGGCAGTGAGCCAGAAATTAGGATTCCTATAGAGTTGAACCACCGAGAAACCGAGAGGACTCTAGAACTGCTATGTGGCAAAATGATGACAGGTGGCAGTGGATCATTCACAAGCTCCCGGTGAATCGCCACCTCTCCAAAGAAGAAGGGTCATTTGTAGTGCCTGAGCGAGAGGAGGAAGAGAGAGATAGAAGTGACGCCGCCTCAGGCTTCCTCAAGGACCGCAAAGACAAAAAAAAGAACTCCAACAAAGAAGAAGAAAATATCCAACGAAGCTCGAAAAGAATATCAGCCATCTAATTTAATAGGAGTGGCTGAGATTATGATAGACATTGGGAGTTCTAACCGTTACTTTGTATATAGGTCGCGCGATCTTAATCGATCTTAATCGACACCACACAAAGACTTCGGCTCGGTAGCGCCACGAGTTAAAACGGCACCACACGGATTAAATTCAATCTGCCGGATGCATCGTGAGTTCGGACGGTCCAACGTCACACCGATCCGGGCGGTTCGACCGAGGATCCGACAGATTCACGACTTTGACTAGAAATAGGAGATTTTAGATTGTAACAACCTATCAAGTTTTAAAATAAACAAAGATGGTATGAAAAGCATCTTATTATCATTTATTAAAATTGAGGCTATTACACTCTTTGACACGGTCGCTTCGCCTTGGGAGCAAACTTTTAGGCTTCGAAGTTCTTGGTCGAAGGCTGCCCTTTTCTTCCCGAGCTGGTATCTGACCCACCATCTCGAGGGATCGACGGTCACATGTATGCGCCATCTTCTTATCACAATGAATTGTGATTACTCCTTTTGGACCTGGCATCTTAAGACATTGATACCCATAATGAGTTGCCATTAAGAACTTTGCCAAAGCTGGTCGTCTGAGTATGGCGCTATATGCCGTATCGAAATTGACCACATCAAAGGAGATCTTCTCCATCCTGAAATTACTTGGTGAACCAAATGTTAAAGGAAGGAAAACTTGACCAATGGGTTTGGCCGAAGACCCCGGTACAATACCATGAAATGAATATCTTACCAGTCTTACCTTGGTCCTAGGTACTTGCATTTCGTCTGTGTTACTCGTGAAATGTATGTTTAACGAGCTTCCACCATCAATCAACACTCGATTTACTTGATAGTTGTTGATGGTGGGTTCGGCCACGATCGGAAAGCGACCTGGTCAGGTTGAAGGGGTCAGGCAGTCACCCTTCTCGAAAGAGATGGTGACTTCTGACCACTTCGGTACTTTATTGACAAGAGGAGAGTCAATGGAGTTTACCTCGCGTTCGATTACCTTAAGCTGTCGTCTTAACTCATACACCGATGATCCCCCAAAGATGTTCTCGATGGTGTGCTCGGGATCTTGAAATGGCATATCCTCGTTGTCATCCGACCAGTATGACCAGCGGCTTGCCCTACTTCTTGAGGGTAGGAAGTGGTCCTTGCCGCTAGTAATAGTCTTCGAGTTTTCATTTGAAAACTTCGGCGATTCTGAAGGTCATGTCCTTCATTTTTGTGGAAAGGGCACCACCTAGGCTTATCGTTCTTCCGCTCGGGCGCTTACCTTTGCCTCGACGGGTATTGCTTGCGGCTCATGGCTCATTATCACTTCGGCCAAGATCTCCTTAGAAACATTGGCTTGAGGTTTTGCCCTTTGCCTTGTTCTTGGATTTCTTGGCCTTCTTATCCTTCTTTTGCTACCTTCACCATTCTCCCGAGGGAGCCGGTCATCTCGATCGATAATTTTGGTCCACTCAACTGCTTTGTCAATAGTAGCGTACCGATCGCCCATCTCAAGAGTTCATTCTGATGAGCGGAGGGTTCAAAGCGATGTCCTCCGTGATCCTTCTGCTACGGACTCCCTATTTGAAGGCTCTGATAACAGATGCGTCAGAAACCTTAGGAATAGAATTGTGAACCTGACTGAAATGCCTGATGAATTGGCGTAGTGTTTTGTGGTCGTTTTGTCGCATCCTGTGCAGGTCGTCCTCCTTTCCGAGGCTATGGTAGGTGCCCTGAAAATTAGCCAGCAACAGATCATAGAGGTGTTGCCATGAGTAGATCAACTCGATTGGTTGGTTTAATAACCACGATCGAGTAGACCATTCGAGCACAGTCGGAAGGTAATTTGCCATGACGCACTCTCCTCCTCCTGCTGCTCGGACAGCAGTTGTGTAGATCTGAAGGAATTCGATGGGATTTTGGGACCCATCAAACTTCTCCATGTTCCCTAGTCGAAATTGCGACGGCCAGTGAACTGCTTGGAGGTCAGGCGAGAATGCCTGACATCTGGTAATCACGTCGTAATGCCTCCTTTGTAGAAAAGAGGGGTTGACATCGCCAAGTGATCGTACTCGACGATATCCAGCAAGGGGTGAATCTGACTTATAGTAAGTCTCGATCCTACGAGGGTAATACTCCTTGTATCTTGTCTGCTATTGCAGACCTCTCAGTCGGAGTGGTGAGTGATCAACTCTCCTAGGAGTTTTATGATCATCAGGCATTCGACGAACTCTTTTCCGGATTGGGGAACGATGCACCTTGCGGTGATCTCCATGCGGCGAGTTATTCGATTGATCGAAGTCGATGGAGTCGTCTCGCCACGGCTTCCTAATGATGCCGGCGTGGGGTCTTCGTGCTTGCTCATCGTGACTCCACGACCTTCGTATGCGATCTCTTGGCGAAGAGGTCGTAGCTGTGTCTTCGGGCAAGTTCTCGAGATGGGTTCTCGGCGGTGTTGTTGATATCTTTGGAGTTCCCGAGCTTCTTCTGACTGGTGTTGAGCACACCCAGACAATTTTCTCTAAGCCACGACTCATTTTCGTCAGTTTGTTTCAGAATCATTCATGCCTGATCCCTGAGCTTTCCTTAATGGAGTGTGATGATCTTGAGAATTTCCCTCACGCTCATCAGAGTATTGACTCTGGTCGTCGTCGGAGGTGTCTTTGTCATTGCCACGAGCGGTCGTAGGGTGTGATCTTCGGGGAGCATCTACAGCGTTGTCTCTGGGAGAGTTATGGCTACCTGAGGGCAGGACGAAGACCTCTCGTTGATGATCTCCACTTGCGCTAGAGGCCTCCTCACTTGAGGAGTCGTCGAATGACACCATCTGGCGACTTGGAGCAAACCCCTCTAGGAAGGGGAATTTTGGGTTATAACCGTCTCCATCGGCAAGCGGGTCCTGCGTTGGGATCGTTGAACTTGTAGGAAGAGCATGTTCGATCGCATCCTTCGCTGGGCTAACCGGAGAGAGAGAATCACCCGATGCTGATGAAGATTTGGAATTGTGACTTCTAGGAGTTGTCGCGCCAAGTCGGACTGTCTTAGGTGGACTTGCACATTTGGAGAAAGAACCCTCACCGTGTCCTGAGTCTGCCTCGGGACAGCCCTCATTGTGGTCAGATTGACCCTTGTCCTCTGAGGAAGCTGGCTCCCCATCTGGACATATAGTTGTGGGGGAAAAGGATCCCTCCTCAACTCCATCGATGGTAAGGTCTCCTCGAGAAAGATCTCCGGAGGCGACATCACCATCGGATGATGCATCACTCGCCAGAATCGGCTTCGGCATCCATGTCGATATCTGCATAATCAGCCAAGTCGAACCAGTTCTCCTCGTTCCACTCTCCTGCCATGAGAGCATGAGAATCAGAAAGACAAAGGAAAGCTGATGGCTTGAAGTTCCCCACGGTCGGCGCAACCGCCGGTGTTTTAGAACCGAACTTACGTAAAGATTGTTTGATTCGGGGTTCCTCTAGGCTCGAAATCACACGTAGATGGAGACACGGGATTTTTATATGAGTTCGGCCTTCTCCTAGGAGAATAACAACCCTACTCCTGTGTGTATGTATTGAGTATGCTGGATTATAAGATGGAATCAAAGACTAGAGTATTGTCCTCCTAATCTCCTGTGTCCGCCTCCTTTGTCCTGTTGATCCTTGCATTTTATATTATCTCTGGGGTGCATCTTTGGATCTTCTAATAAAAGTCACATTAATGCGCTTAGATCGTGGGTACATTCATCGGAGTTATTACAGGGTCCTAATATCCCCACATCGCCAGCAATTATCATCATAACGAGGGTTAAGTCGTCTATTATTTCGAGGAATAACAACAGATTGATTGCTCGTATCCTGGGATACGGTACATGATATTCCTTTATCGACTAGGCCCACATGTCTGTGAATCTTGTCGACTGAGGACTGGTCATAGAAAGGTTTACGATCAGTTGGTGGTCGTAGGAGAGCCTACGACCACGGATCAATCGTAGTAGAGCTTACGATTATGGGATAGTCGTAGGAGGGCTTCGACTATGGGGTAGTCGCAGAAGACCCACGACTACGTGGTGGTTGTAGAAGGACTTACGACCTCCAGCTTCTCCCTTATGAATATGAAGGGGTATACACAAGAGTTATATGACGTCATTAATACCCATAATACGAATTATGGATATATAATAAAATAAGGATTGTTATATCCTCGTCAAACATTACATTTGAAACACAAACCGTAAAGAAAGAAAGTTTTTAAATAACTTGGTAATTTGAATTACGGCAAAGAATCGAAACCAGAACGGTAAACAATATTAACCATCCGAAAAACGGGACGTTACATCATCATTAGTCAGACGCCCATACATAAACATTAACAATGACTCTTGAGTGTTATTGTTGGAAATATGGACAATATTTTAATTCCAGATTTTATAATGAGGAAAACATCACATAAAACTAGAGATGCATAAAGCAATACTAACAACAGACAACTCATTGCACTTCTAAACATACATAATTGTGAGGACCCCGGTTTATTAGGCTTGTAATACTTAGTCATCCATTGACCCTAGCATCACAAACATAATAACCCGTGTCTTCGAGATATGTATACTCCCAAATGCAAAGATACACACCTCTTTACAATATCATGCATCAAGTTCATACAAGACATAGAACCAAGCACAAACTAGAATAAAAGACATACATAATATAGAGAGAGTTATTACAAGAGGAGATGCCAACAGGCCAAACAACAATTACAAAACTAAAATAAACAGCAGAAGCAAAAGTGCCATAAGATGGCCATAAACAAAAGCCAATTAGTGTGCCTTTACCCACAAGGCAACCAACCGGACCGCCAAGCTAGTCGTCAAACCCGAAGCACATCTCACAAGAGTGAAGCCCTTGGGGCTCACCTTCTTTCTCTGCAACAAAGTTATTAAGCAAAGCAAATGAGTACAAAAATGTACTCGCAAGACTGACGTGTAATATAACAGAACTATAGTTTAACTACATGCAAGCTTTATTTAGTGGATGAGGCTTTGGACTCATTTTAGCGTAAAGCAAGTTTTCATTTGCAATAAAGTAATAGATTGAAAGCAACTTGAACAAAGCATTTTTAATTGTTGAAGTATCAACGATACAATAATAATAACAATAACAAGAACAACCTGGAAGTGACTAACCCAATAGTCACCACAACAATAGTATGAACATCCATTCATACCAACCCATCAAGTTTTAATTAAATGTTGTAGTCTAGTTCTCACGGGCATTTCGGCGTGTCCATAACCTAGGGCGAGGCTATTGAATAGTTTTAACCTGCAGGGTGTACCAATGTACCCACACGCCGGACCGCCTTTTAGCCACATGATTTAGCACACTTCCTTTGGTATGCGGCCCGGCTAAGTCCTATGAGACATTTCCAATGGATGATGCTAATTACGAGCCGCAACCCACGGGGATAAGGACACATTAGACAGCCTAACCGGTCTGCTAATGCTCCCCTCCCACACCACACACACACATTTTCTTGTAAAACATACCAACCGACCAGCTCATAATTAACACCCCCAAAGTACTTAGTCAAGAGAGGTCCCATATCCCCCTCGTGTGGTTAGCACGCAATAATGCTCAGAACGGTGGCGCAAGTAACTCGGTCCTTAATGACTTAGGCATACTACCACATTCCAAAAACCACACCATCCATCCAATATGCCCAAGTCCAAATAGTTTTCATTTTATTTGTTTACAAATTAACAAATCATACAAGGGACATAATGGAATAATAGTTTTTAGGTGATCAAGGTTATCGACATAATGTCGATAACCGCCCATTTCTACCGTTATCTAAGTATTGCTAAGCATGACAAGTAAAAACAATAAAAGAGCATAATTAAATCACCGGCTCTAATTCACCAGCGATATTAGTAACTTATGGTTTGTGGCAGGGGTAACAATTTAAAGGCAACAATGCAATAGGAATAGCTACCTCTAATCGATAAAATTACTTTGACACAAAAGCATGCATACATACAAGTTAAACAAAATATTAGACTTTGAAAGTAATGGGATTAAGCGGGATATGATCAAACTGCTTGCCTTGCTGTGACTGGTCACTATGCTGCAGAGAAACACTCACGGGATCAACCCACTCGTCGGCACCTAATCGAAAAGGCGAAAAGAATAGATAAGAACGACAAAAACCACAAGGACAGCACAGCAAACAAACTCCAAATGCTCTGAAATTTCTACAGCAGCAAGAGGATGATTTTTAGGGAATTTAGCAACAAGAACCAAGGGATTTGGATTCTCAATGCAAAAGATATGAGCAAAACAATTCTGCTCAGCCCTAAAAATACCAAACTGCCACTATTCACTAATTTAATTATTAGGCAACATTTTCTAGAAGGGTGGTGATACTGAGATTTTTACTGTAAAACCAGCACCTCATGAGATGAATAACACAATTGAGTTCATCTCATTTGGAGCTATTATGCATTTTCTATACTTTTTAAAAACAAGAACTTGAACAAAATTAAAATGCACAATGAAGCTTTTTGAAAATAGTGACAAGTATAAATCTTATTCTAACATTTAGTTTACTAACAGAGAAGCCAACAAAGTTGGATTCACTCAAAAAGGAGCTCTAGAGAATTACTTATGCATTTTACAAGTTAATTTGAATTTTTATTGCAACATTTAAAGTTAGTTTTGAAAACTATTTGCAAATGCATGTTCTGGAGCTGAACTGAGCCCATAACCATTTTAGATTAGAGCCCAGTCCAAACCAGAGCTACAGAAATTTGAATCACCCTATTTGGATTTAAATTGAATTAGTTATGAAATTTTAAAGTTCATACCTTTTTCAGTTTACAAATAAGTGCTCACTGGAAAATTCTAAAACCAAAAGAGAGGGGGAGGATGTGAACCGTTGATCTAAATCAAACGGCCCAAGACCTCCAGAGGAAAACGCGCACGCGCCTGTGCAGGTCCAGAGAACATGGGCCGTTGATCTTGGATCCAACGGTCCATGTCCTCCCTGCCACGCCAGCCAAGAACGGAGGGAGGTCGTGGCCGGCTGATCCGCATCCAACGAACCACAACACATGAGGAGGACCGGGGCGGTCCAGATCAAACGAGGGAGGTCTGGCGGTGAGATCTTCCAAAGGAAGATCTAAACTATCAAGATCTCCCCAAGGAAGATCTACATCGTCAAGACCTCTCGAGGGAGGTCTGGGCGGTCCAGATTTTCAAGGAGGACCTTAATGGTCTAGATTGTCCCGGAGGACCTTAACGGTCAAGGCAACAACAAAGAGGTCTGGGCGTTCAGATCCACTTGGGGTGGTCTGAACGCCAAGATCTAACAAAGAGAGGTCCTAAGCGGCTCAGATTTCCACTAGGAGGTCTGGGCGGCTAAGATTTACCCGAGGAGGTCCACAAAGGTTAAGAGGACCTCGGGGAGGTCCTACACGGTGGAGATCAACACAGGGAGGACCTCAACGGCTAAGATCTCCCACAAGGAGGTCCTAGCGGTCAAGATCGCAAGGAGGGAGGTCCTGGGGGTTGTCCTTACAAAAGACCAGGGGTGGTCTTTTGCAAAGAGAACCCCGAGGGGAGGTCCAAGGTGGCTAAGATAACCCCGAGGAGGTCCTGGCTGTAGATCTGAGATGGACGGCCCAAGACCTCGCACGAGCGCTTAAGGACACATTAAAAGCTACAATGATTGGAGATGATTAGCCATAAAAGGGAAGATCTTTGTCTTAACGACAACGGCGTGCATGCCGGTGTCGTCCCGACAAAATCCCGAGCGTTTTAAGGCTTGGCGGGCGATGAGGACCTCGCCGCGCCAACCAAGGCATCAATGTGTGCGCAATAGTGTTGCACACACTGGGACCACTCTCGGCTACGGCGGCTAAGTCGCCGGCGCGAGCCGGAGAGGAACGAGATGATCAACACGGCCAAAACACAAACAGCGATAAAGAGCTCCGCGGCCATTTAAGCGGGTGCCCAAGAAAAGCTCATAACAACATTCATGCAGTGCCCAGCTAGAGGACTATCGTGAAGTACCGGAGGTCCCAAGAAGCCGAGGAAGTTGGAGAGAAAGAGGACGGTATTGGTGAAGACGATGAGCTCCACGGCCAAAGGGGAAATCCTCCAGCACCAAGCTCCACTTAGCCCTTCCTGAAAAGGCCAACCCAAATGGAGTTAGGGTTAGGACTTCTAGGAATTAGAGGAGCAACAATGGAGCAAAGGTCCAGAGAGGGTGCCACTGGAGTACTCAATGCCCAAGGAGCTCCAATGTGCTCCAATGGCGGCCAAGGAGGTCAAAGTGGTTTGAGCTCCTCAGAACCGAGAGTAAAATGGTGAGGTGTGGAAAAGAAGCCAATGAAGGCAATGGGGAGCTTCTATACCCCAGGACATGGAGGTCGTGAGCCAAGGGTTAAGCTCATGGTGAGCTTAGCCCAAAGCGCGGTCCATGGCCTGGACAAGACAATGGAGGTGATGGGGGCAGGTCAGAGCAGACCTAGGGCATGGCCTAGGGCGGAAAGGAACTGACACGCAATAAATGCGCACAGGTACAGAGCCGTTGGACAAGACATGCCACTGACCTCCTCACTGCCATGGTGCGTGCGCGCCAGAGCTAGGAGAAGAATGAGCATGCCTCCCAACCGTTGGATGAGAAGCGCTAGGAAGGTCGCAGCCCTCGATATGATTTTGAAACAGTAAGTTTTAAAAGATCGGGAGGAGGTCCTAGCCATGCGATCTCCATCGCACGCAGTGCAATAACAGATCGAGGGAGGTCATCTTGCAGTAAGGGTTAGGAGGTCCTAGCCTTTGGATCTACACCCAAGGGCTCGAGACTGGATGGGAGGACTTATTCACGGTAGCGTGCTCGACACACAACATGTGGGAGGTCTGGCCATTGGATCTTAATCCAACAGCATGAGATCAAGTAAGGGAGGTCATGGCCAAAGTGCACAATGAGAAGGAGGTCATGGCGGTTAGATTAAAATCTAACGCTACGAGATGATAAAGGAGGTCGTGGCGGTTGGATTTTAATCCAACCAGCACGACTTTGAGTCTTGGAGGACATGGCCCTGTGGCAAGACATCGAACAGGATGGGAGGTCCAGCCGCGAGATTTCATCCGACGGTGATGAGGAGATGGGGAGGTTGTGGCGTTGGATCGATCCAACAGTTACGACCTCGACTAGGTGAGAGGTTTGATGCGCTAAGCGAGGGAGGTCGTGGGCCTTGGATTTTAATCCAACGGCGCACAACAATTGAAGCGGGAGGTCTTGTGCGCTAGATATCAAGGGGAGGTCCTAGTCTGCGATGAATTGCGGCGGAGGTCGTGGCCTTTGGATCTCGAATCCAAATGCCACGACCTCAACAAGGTGGAGAGGAGGTCCGAGTGGTTTGATAGCGAGTGGAGGTCATGGCCATGGATCTTTGATCCAACGGCTGTGACCTCGATGAGGTGGGGAGGTCTTGTGCACAAGACAACAGAGGAGGTCGTGGCGGTTGGATTTTTATCCAACGGCCATGACCTCGCACAGGTGGGAAGGGAGGTCTGATGAGTTGGTTGAGAGGAGGAGGTCGTGACCATGGATTTTTGATCCAAGGGCTGTGACCTCATGTAGGTGGGAGGACACAGGCGTTTGATCTCGAAGGGAGGTCGGTAGTGAGATTTGATCCAATCCACAGTGTGACCTCACCGAGGTGGGAGGACCTCGCGGTGTTGGTTGAGGAGGAGGTCATGGCGGTTGGATTGGATCCAACGGCTACGACCTCAACAGAGCGGAAGGGAGGTCTGGTGCGCTGAGGGAGGTGGTTGGGTTGAACCAGCTTTGCAAAGCGGCTCAGCCCAAGGAATAGTGTAAAGTTTTGAATTCAATTTTAACAGCTGAGACTTTAGGGATTCATTTGAGATAACAATTCAACTCCAAAATTTATAAAATTTTAACTGGAGCTTGCTGACATTATGATTAACCTTACATAAAATTTCCAGAGGTTTTTATGCACTGCATTTTTCTCAGGAAATTCATTAAGGCTGTTCAAGGGTTTGTTTTACCTCCAAAAATTATCAAACAAGTTTTATAACTCATGATATTTTTCAGAAAGGCTCCACAACATTTCTAGGACCAAGGAAAATATTTCCAAGGTTTGGCACAAGATTTGTGATAAGTGGAACATGAGTTTGACTTTTGTCAACAAGAGGTTTAGGTTTTTGAACCCCACCACTTTGGACAAGAATAACATGCGAGATCAGGGTTTTCAAGATGTGAGGAAAAAGTTTTAATTCCTACACACTTAACTACATTTGAAACAAACACCTGATTAGGTATTTGGGATGTTACAATAATAATAGGATTATAACAGAATAGTTTAGTCGCACAACCAACTTACAGTCGGGCGTGATGAAGAACATGAAGCAGCATATACTCAAAGCAATGCAGAATGTAGATGAAGCAGCGAGTGGTCACGCAGATGCGCTGCCCAGAAACCTTATTGCCGCCCCATGCAGGTAAACTCTGCGACAATAGTTCGAAGATACCCACTCACCCTCCTTCCCAATGCACGTCGAGGAGAAAGGACGGCTTGGTTCGACAGCACAACTCTCTAGTAAAGTAGAATAGAGAGGAATAAGAGGAAAAATGCGAGTGAATCAATTCTTGTTAGGTCTAGACATCTCCAGATTTTTTAAGGCCAAGACAATTACTCTCTAGTAACTACACAATAAAGCACACATATTAAATCACTGGTAAATGCTAATTCAAAACCAATTAATGATAATTAAGCAGTGTTTATCAATTTCTAATTACACATTGGTCTAAAGTTTCGACCACTGGTCAACATCTTCGACCAGCGGTCTCTGACTTCGACCGAAGTATTTCGCCACATTATTTTGACCACACTGGTCTATGGTTCCGACCACTATTTTTCGACCACTGTGTTTCGACCACTTTATTTCGACCACACTGGTCTTCTGACCAGACTGGTTTGATCAGTTTAAAAAGAGAGAAAAATGCACGGTTAGCAAAAGAAAGGTGGACTAGGTTCACGACACGTTCATGGTCGCGCGTCACAAGTCACAAGTCATGCAATTGCCATGCGAATATACACACGCGTGCGTGCGTACGTGCATGTGTGTGACTTTAGCTATAGTCCTCCTCATGTCACCTCATGTCGTGTGTCACATGTTTCAAGGGGTGGCAAGGACTCCACCTTATAAACTGCTCTCCCACTATTTGGCTAGGTAATATGGGACTAAACCATACATGCTTTGGAATATAGGAATGAATGGGCATATACACTTATAGTCCCAATTCTAACAATCCCCCACCAATTCCAAGGCAAGCAGCAAAAACAATGATAAGGACTATTATGCTGAAGTGTTGTTCATATACCAGTCTTTTAATGTAAGTCTCGTACGTGTTGAACTTGCACCTAGAATAACAATATTCATCCTCTCATAGCTGATGAATAGACTATGCCTTGAATTCACAACTTTTTGTTGTTAGATTTTAGTTGAAATCTCAACTCATACTAGGCTGTCAAAGAACCACACCTAAACGGAGCATTATTTGGTCATGCTCCCTGATCTGCTCAGGAGCTTTCTAGAGAATGCCCTATTCTCATGAACTGCGACCTCACAGTTAAGCTCAAGTAGGTGTATTCATTTTAGGTATCATGTAGGCTAATACATTTTTCCCTCATTAAACACTAGAATACATTAAGGCTTTAAGACACCCTTCCGTACAGTTAAGAGTACTTTGTCTATTAAGACACTGGTACATATATTATTAACTGTACTCTCTTGTTATAACTTCAACTTGTTTTTCCCATTACCTAAGTCATGGGATTTTCGATCAAGAAGGTATGGGCTCTTTGTTGAGTTGTTGTGGGACTCGGATTCTATGAATCCAAATCCTCTTTGAAAACACTATGATATTCCTTGGATCAGTAGATAGCACTCACAGGCACATTGCTGAATTAATCACACAAGTCGTGAACTAAAACAAATATATTACAAACAGAGTGACATAGACCTCATCGGGTCGAGTTTTACAAAAGAGGCCGCACAAGGCCAACTTGACTACATTGCATAAAGATAACGAAATCTACAGCGGAAGCAAAAGGGGAGGTAAGGCTCATCTCACCACAAACAAGCGACTAGGGTGACTTGTGTACGACGGATATTACCTAAGAACCAGATAATATCGGTTATGCGCGAGTACCAACGAAGTCTACTTAGGCGGGCGAGACCTAACTCTGTAACTACACTACTCCTCATCATTTCCTTGTCCATCATCTTCCTCATCCTTCATAAAAGCGTAGTCTCCTTCATCTTCATTATGCGAAGGGTTTGGGGAGAGGCGAGAATGAGCACAACTTAGTGCTTTCATGAGCCAACACACAATGCAATAATATATATATATATATATATATATATATATATATATATATATATATATATATATATATATATATATATATATATATATATATATATATGCAAGGTTAAACAAGGATGGCTCGGTTCTTTTATTTTCCAAAGCAATCTTTTCAATTATCACAGATTACAAATCCTATTACTTAGCATTTTAACAAATTGCATTTTGATAAAGAGAGTAATGTGCAATATTTATTTTAGTAGAGGTTCCATCCAACGAAACTCTACCTTATGCATTTTTTTGATTGGAGCTACCTCCAATTATTACCACCGCTGAGCTCGACGACTCAGGTAAAATCCAACACAGGGATAGGTGAGCCCTTCCACAATTTTTCATACTACCCACAAAGGTTATAATAGAACTAACTCAAGTTATGATTCCCATGTCCGTCTTTGACCGTAGGCACGGCTGTTTAAACAGTTTAGAGTCTATAGAGATTGTACACTGTACCCACAAGAGATAGTCATACTCGTTACCCCACATGATTCCGTAGTCAAGTGGTTGAGCGACCGTCACAGTAACCTTTTAAACTACCTTGCCCTTTCCGTCATCTCACCCATATGGGGTTGCACCCATCGTTGCTTGCGGGATCGTTGTACGGGCGTTGGGTGTAGATTTGGACTACCCACAACTCTTGGCAACCTCGCCCATTCAAAATTTGGGCGTAAGCGCAAGCTTATGATTTTCCTTTCCTACCGTGTGAGACACTTTCGGGGTTTAATAATTTTACTAAGCCAAGTTGCACTTTGCGGACTTGTGGTTGTACTTGTTTAACACGGAACTCATGACAAGATTAAGTCCTTAATCCATCAGGCGGTTCTTTCCACATTTCCAACCATTCTCGTGCTCTTGAGCACCCACCGCCTTTCCATCCGCCCGGATGTGGTATTAGCAATTATTAGGGTTTGAGGAGTAAAACCAAATTAATCCATTCCTTTTAGTCAATGGACCACCAATGACCGCCCAAATCATTTCATGTTTGAAGAATGATTGTTTGGGGTATTTTAATACCCGGTACTTAACAAGATTAGCATGTCGCTAAGTACAACCTATAACTAGTATTACCATATATTTACTAAGGTGACAAGGAATAATGGATTCAATAACAATGGATGGCATAATAATTAATTAATCCACAAATGGGTATTTAACTACCTTAAGCTTTAACATACATTTGATTAAATAATTAAAGCATGCAATTTTGGTTAATTTAAATGAACATAATTTGCATAAAATGTAGGATCAATATGATCAAAGCATTGACTCTCCTTGGTTAAAGGCAAGGGGATCTTGGTACTCTTGGTCTTGATCAACTTGAGGATCTCCAGCGTCTTAAAATCCTAATCGGGCGAAAATACCGGAAAAAGGTACAACGGCAAAGAGAGGAAATAAATACACAAGAATACACAAATGAACTCCAAATTGAACAAGACCTATGCCATTAGCAAGATCTTGATTTAACAAATTTTTAGGAATTTATTTCATAATTTTTGGAGTTATAACGGAGGAGAACGGAATTAACAAAGATTAATTGAATTGAAAAAGAGAGAGAGAGAGAGAGAGAGAGAGAGAGGAACTCCTGCAGCAAAGACAATGCCGTGGGCTAGGTTCACGCAAGACAGGGACAGGTGCAGTGCATGTGGCGCGGAGGGGCCCACAGCGGTGAGGCGAGGGGGAGGTGGTTCTTGTCTTGTGGGGGCCCGCAGGTCTATGAGTGTGGGGGGGTTAGGACACCATTAAACAACTAATGATTAGCTTAGGGCTTAACCACGTCATTAAGGCTAATGATGAGGAACAATGCCGCTCAAGCAGCCACCACAGGCGCTCGTGGGTGGCAGGCGTAGCGAGCTTGGCAGTGCCGATGCCAGTGGGCAGGCACGGCGGGCGACTTGAGCTCGAGGAGCGAGGAGTCTGAGTGAGGTGGCGGCCGGAAGGGTGGATGTCGCCGTGGTGGTGGTGTTAAGCAACGGCAGTGGCTCGGCCATGGTGGGAGGGGGGTCAGCCCAAGTCAGTGACTAACGTGAGGAGTTTTCTTGGTTTAGTGGGATACTATCGTCGCTTTATGGGCCTCACGGAGGATGACATTCCGCAATTCCATGACCTTCGGAACAACAAGGTGCTTTCCGAACCATACAACACCATTGTCATCTTCTGAGAAGCACTTGGTTGTTCCATTCTTGATATTTTGCTTGATCCGATTCACGGCTTCATCTGCTTGTTGTGCAGCCTTAATCGATCTTCTAAGGTTGGTTGCACAACCAAGGCGTGAGGAACCATGCTCAACCACTCCCAAGTTGAGCCACTGAATTTCTTCATGAAGGCGGGTCTTGCTCCTTGAGCATCAAGGTATTGCAATAAACCTTGCGATCGAGAGCATCGGCAACAACATTAGCCTTTCAGGATGGTATTGGAGACCCATATCATAATCTTTGATCAATTCCAACCACCTTCTTTGCCTAAGGTTCAGATCGGTTGGGTGAACAAGTACTTTAAACTTTTGTGATCCGAATACGCTTCATAGCGATTCTTGATGAGGTAATGTCGCCAAATCTTGATGCATGAACCATCTGCGGCTAATTCCAAGTCATGGGTCGGATAATTGAGTTCATGAGGCCTCAATTGTCTTGATGCATAAGCCACTACCTTGCCCTCTTGCATAAGAACGCAACCGAGTCCTTGACGAGAACCATCGCAATAGATATCGAAGCTTCGATGGACGTCAGGAAGAACAAGAACTGGAGCTGTGGTTAATTTCTTCTTGAGTTCTTGAAAACTGTAACGTCCCGTTTTTCCGGAGTTTTGAAAAGCTTTTAAAATTAATAACCATTTGGTTTTGATGAGAGTTCAAAGCTTAATTTGAAGATTTGAAATTTGGAGATTTAACTTGAAATAATCAAACTTCAACTAATCCTTTTGGTTGATCTGGAGTTATTGTTGTTCCTGGCTTTTAGCCTCTTTTTCTCTGTTGGCCTTATTTGTCCTCTAGGACCTCCTTTCTTTCTCTAGACCTCCCTCTCATTGGACATTTCTCTGATGCCCAGACCCTCCTTTTGTTGGACATCTCCTGATGCCCAGATCCATCTCATCTTCCTGACCTTCCCTTCTCTTCTTCTTCTCTCGGGAGTTCTCTTGAGTTCTCCTTTGTGGACCTCTTACCTCTGATCTCCTCCCTTTTGGAGATATCCTCCCTTAGGTCCTCCTTGCACCCAGACCTCCTTCAGCCCACCACTGGTAGTCTCAATTTCGTTTGTCCTCTGGACCTCTCCTTGTAATCGTTGTTTGGACCTCTTTTAGTCGAGACCTCCCTTTGTCAATTTGAATCTCTTTGTGCTTAGACCTTCCCTTGGGTCTAAGCTTTCATCTTGACTAGATCTCCTTGATCTAGACTCCTTTCTCTTTGGACCTCCCGTGGACCTCTCAACGTTCATTTGTAACCCGTGAGTTCATTTGGGCGTCCCAGAATTTCTCTGGAACTTCCAGCGCCCTTTTGGAACCCCCCCTCGAACTCCCCTCATGCCCAGTCAGATCTCCCCTTGTCTATTTGGACCTCCCTGCGTTCAAATAGTTCTCCCCTTGTCTGTTTAGGACCTCCCAGTGGTCTAATAGACCTCACTGTATCCTTTAGGACCTCCCAGAGTCCTTTAGGACCTTCTCAGCCATTAGGACCTCCTCTCTGGAGATCTTAACCGCTCAGACCTCCCCTTGTTGAGATCTGGCCGTTAGGACCTCCTCTCTGGAGATCTTAACCGCTCAGACCTCCCCCTTGTTGAGATCGGCCGTTCACGACCTCCTCTCTGGAGATCTTAACCGCTCAGACCTCGCCTTGTTGAGATCTGGCCGTTAGGACCTCCTCTCTGGAGATCTCAACCGCCGACCTCCCCTTGTGCAGCTCTATCCGTTAGGATCTCCCTTTTGGAGATCTTAGCTGACTAGATCCTTCCTCTGTTGGATCTAAAGGTCAGGACCTCCTTAGGTCTAAGACCTTCCTAGCGCTTGGACCCACTGTTGGCTCCTGCGATCGTCATGCAGCTTGAGGCTTTGCCTTCATCACTAAGGACCGTTCGATGCTATTTGGATGGCTCGAACACGAGGGCACGTTCATTGGTCGAACGTCCCCTTTCCTCCCGGCCGCTTGATCTAAATCAAGCGGCACAGTCACATTGACCCGTTAGCTCGGTCCGAATCGGCCACTTTGTTTTGCGCCATCCGATCTTGATCTAACGGCCTCGGCCTTTACCGCGTATCCTTGTCTCCACGGACCTCCCTTGGCTTGAGATTTTGACCACGGATCTCCTTTTGGAAATCTAACGCGGGACCTCCCTTTGCTTGAGATCTTGGTAGCCGGACCTCCCTTTGGAGATCAGTGTCGAGGACCTCCTCGTTACCTTTAAATCTTGACCGTTCGGGTCCTCCCTTTGAGATCTTGGCGTCGGATTTTTCCCTTTTGGAGACTTTGACCGTCGGGACCTCTTTGCTCTTAGGGCCTCCCCGAGTGCCAAACCCCTTATGCTTTGGACCTCTTTTGAGATCTAGTTTTCTTGTGATTTAGACCTCTTGGTGGTCTAGACTTCCCTGTTGCGTTTAGACCTCTTTGTGGTCTAGACCTCCCTATCGCGTTTAGACCTCTTCGTGGTCTAGACCTCCTTGTGTTGTGTTTGGACCTCCCTTAGGTTCGAGACCTCCTGTGTTGTGTTTGGACCTCCTTTGGGTTCAGACCTCTCCTATTGCGTTTGGACCTCCTTTGGGTTCAAATCTCCTGTGTTGTGTTTGGACCTCCTTTGGGTTCGAGACCTCCTGTGTTGTGTTGGGACCTCCCTTAGGTTCGAGACCTCCTGTGTTGTGTTTGGACCTCCTTTGGGTTCGAGACCTCCTGTGTTGTGTTTGGACCTCTTTTAGGTTCGAGACCTCCTGTGTTGTGTTTGGACCTCCTTTGGGTTCGAGACCTCCTTTGTTGCGTTTGGACCTCCTTTGGGTTCAGACCTCCTGTGTTGTGTTTGGACCTCCTTTGGGTTCGAGACCTCTACGTGTTGTGTTTGGACCTCCTTTGGGTTCGAGACCTCCTGTGCGTTTGGACCTCCTTTAGGTTCAGATCTCCCTGTGTTGTGTTTGGACTTCCTTGTGCTTTAGACCTCCCTGTGTTGTGTTTGGACCTCCCTTAGGTTCAGACCTCCTCTTTTGTGTTTAGACCTTTGTGGTCTAGACCTCCCTGTTTGTCCTTTGGACCTCCTCGTTGGACCTCCTCGCAGGATCTCCTCCTTAGACCTTCTCCTTGGATTTCCTCTTTGGACCGTGGACCATGCTCTTTGACTGGTCTGTGCACCCTCTGACAGGCTCCTTCGGCAGTCTTAAGTGCATTTGATGTCGGTTGAGTCACATTAAATGCTGCCACCTACCTTTGTACTCTTCTCTACTTTTTGTCACATCCCTTGTTTTCTTTATCTCTTTTAGTACCTTGTGGCGGTGTGCCTTTGTACCAATACATTGAATTTGGTCACCTACATTTCTGATGCTTCTATTTCCATTTCCTTTAAATAGAGCCCTGGGGACACCCACTTGCCTTCCTGTTCTTCATTTCGACCTCTGCTCCTAGCTCTTTCGGTTTGAGGAGCTCCCCAGCTCCTCTGGTTGGGACCTCCTTGAGTCCGAGGCCCTTCACTCGTTGGACCTCCCTCCCGTAGGATTCCTTCCTCTCGGACCTCCTCCTTCCTATGGACCTCCTCCTCTCTTTTGGTTTCAAGTAAGTTCTGTTGGTTTTCTTAGAGTTTCTTTTGCTTACTTGGTTTCTTTTTCTGACGTGTAGATCTTGGTTGATCGTTGAGAAGCTCGTGAATCAAACTCCATCGGTAAAGCTTTTTCTTTCTCCAACAGAGGCAAGTCGTGGACCTTGATCATCTTGATCCCACTTTGCAAAGCTATTTTGATTTATTAAACTTGCACGGCTATCTTTATAGAAACTGGTTTGGGCAGTAGCTATCTTTCCTATTTGACATTATGCCTCCTTTGTATGCTTGAACTCAACATGTTGATATGAACTCTTTGGATACCTTAGGATGGATACTTTAGTTGCCATCTTTTGCTATAGCCAACATGGGAC
Source organism: Phyllostachys edulis (assembly GCA_036346405.1). Taxonomy (NCBI): domain Eukaryota; kingdom Viridiplantae; phylum Streptophyta; class Magnoliopsida; order Poales; family Poaceae; genus Phyllostachys; species Phyllostachys edulis. The sequence goes on along the minus strand of JAYEVD010000480.1, from coordinate 103,059 downwards.
CATATACTTATTGCTTAGCCTTGCTTTTAGAATCGTGGGTTGGTGAATCATGCCTCATCTTTAATAATCTTCACTAATGAATTATGGAATTTGTGGTGGTGCCCTTTGTTAGCGACTATGGCGGGATGCCTAAGTTGTGTTGATCGTGGTCTTGAGATCACCCTAATATCTGTTGTGCCAAGGCCGGTGGTCTTTTGGCGGGGTTAATTACAAAATGTTTCTTTGAGGCAAGAAGGCGGAAGTGAGTAGTGGGTGCTTTGCACATTGGAATGTGGAAGTCTTGCCTTAGCACACTTAAGGACTTAACTTTGTGTTACGTTGATCAGGCCAATTAGTGCAACCACAAGATCACTTTATGGGGGTGGTGCAGGCTGAATAATTAGCAATGAGATGGCTTGGGGCTGTTGTGGTTGAGCGTCTTGATTCGTTGGCGCAAGAGGGGCACCCATAACCTGCATTTCTAGACCAAAGGGGGATTTGCGAAACCTTAGCGGGCGACTCAAGGCAGTTCAAAGCTTTGTAAAGGCCTTGCAGCGCTCTCTAGGCTGCTCACCTTGAAGTGAGCAAGGGTGGCCGGAACCCGTCCGCTAGAGATCATGGATTGTGGGTAAGTTGTACACCTCTGCGAGTGTAAAATCTATTCAATAGCCAAGTCCTTGGTTGTGGACATGCCCAGTGAAAATGGTGCAAGGGGTAGCTTTGTGAACTTGTACTTCTGGACACTTTTGTGAGAGGTCATGGCTTTGCCTTGAAGAGACCTTGGCGGCTTGAGAGGGTCATGGCTGGCTCACTAGGTGGTCGAGGGCTGGTTGCGAGCTCTGGAGTGGGTGCTCCAGTGGCATGGTTGAGGTCTGGTCATGGGTGTGACCAGGACCTTTCCGGTTAGTTTTGGTAGTCTGGAGTGGGTGCTCGGGGTGGCCTTGGATGTGTGTGGGTGCTCACGACCTCTTTTGAAATCAAATGTATCTATGTACTAATGTTTTAACTTGAGCTTTTCAATCTACTTATTACTTATTGTCCATCTTGCTTTGTGCAACTAACCATCTGACTCTCTTTTGGCAAGCCTTGCATAATTATTTGTTGCATACACTCCCCACGGCTTCTTGAGTACATTCAATGTACTCATGGCTTTTGCCCTCTGTTTTGATCGGCATTGCAGAAGTTCGAGGAGCTCAAAGCTCGATGAAGTAGAGGTCTTTGGGGACCTTGCGACCTAGGGGCGTCCTCCACTCGATGGCCGATGGGCTGATCGGTTGGACCTACCTCTGACGTTTTGCCTTCCATTGTTCTTGCTCTGTGGTTGTAGCCCTTGAGGCAAACTCTGTAAAGCTTGGCCGGTTTGGTCTTAAATATATATTTATTGTTTTGTCTCCTGCTCCTCTTAGCTTGTGTATAGATTTGATTACACTTGTGTTAGACTGTCTTGAGCTAGCCATTACATTCTGGGACTAGCTCGGTGCATAGGGGCGGGACCTCCAGGAGGTCCTCACGGACTTAGCTTTGGGAGATCTGTCGGACCTCCTGATGATATACTTAGAGGTGCCACTGCGGGTTGTTGGCCAAGACCTCCGGGAGGTCTTGAAGACCTCTGGGAGGTCTGAAAGACCTCCTCGGGAGTACCGAAGCGGTGCTTGGCCAAGACCTCCGGGAGGTCTTGAAGACCTCTGGGAGGTCTGGAAGACCTCCTCGGGAAGTGTCGCAGCTCAAAAAAAATGGTCCTCCGGACCTTTCTTTGTATATCACGAGGTGGAGTCGTCATAGGTGGTATCGAGCTCCATATCATTGTTGGGCGTAACCCTAGTTAGCATGGTCGTTTTAATGCATTTCAAAATTATTTTCTAAATCAAACCAACATAAAAGCTTGCTTAGTGGATTCTCCTCTTGTCTTGTTCTATTCTAGTCTCATCTTGTTCCAATCTTTTCTCCTCTTATTCTATTCTTTCTTGTCTCCTTCTCGCATTCATGAATCTTACCCTTTTGGAACTTTATTTTGAACTTAATTTGACCTCCTTACCTCGAGAAGCTGCTATAGGACCGAGCCCTTGTGTCCTAGTCTTTGGCTTGAGTTGTTGGTGCATTGGCGGCTCTGGTTTCTCAAGAGTGGCGCTTGCTAGAATAACCTGAGTGTTGGATGCCAAGCTGGGTAGCTTGAAAGAAGCCTTTTTGAATCTGATCTTGAGGATTGAAGATTTTGGGATTCTTTGCTAAGATGAAGGTTTTAATGGATCCTAGGGGATGTAGGATTGTGAATTCTTAATATGATTATTGAAAGATTTTAGATTACCCTTCATTCTAGAGTGGATTGCAACGTTTGGTTGGAAGCTTGAATCTGAGCTTGTGGGTTTTTCTGGATCTAGATGGTCTTGAGTGAATCAAGAATCAGAATTTGGAAGGAATCTTAGCCGAGCCTTACCTATCTTGATTAGAATATGGATTTTGCGTTTGAGGTTCACCCTTGATGGTAGTATAATCATAACTTGCGCTGGATAGTTGGTGACGATGATTTGGTGGATTCAATCAAAGATTGTGTATTAAAGGAAGACTTTCGGGGAAAAACCTTCTTTTCAATTTTGGATTTAAGTGATCTTGGAAGGTGATTTTAGGTCTCCTAATCTGAAAAGTGATGTTTGGATTGGGAATCCTGTTGATGTGGATCAAAGAAGCGTGCAATTAAAGTGCACATTTGTGGGTTTACTCAAGCTCGACCCAAGAAGAAATCGAGAATCTTGTTGATTTACCAATGTTCGGGGAGATTAATTGGTTGATTGGATGTTCTAAATGGATGTCTTTAAGATAAGTGATTTGGTGGACCTCCTTAATCATAGGTTTAGGACCCAGCCAAGTTAGGAAGGCCAATTTCTGGCTCTCAGCTAGTACCCCGCCTTTGGTTATGGCAAGTAACTCCTGAGAAAGAGTTGTTTGGAAGAAGTGGTAGCGTTGTCCTTGCTCTCCAAGGACATCCCGCTGGACTTCTTGTTGTTAGGAGTTTGCTTCATCGGCCCAACCCTATAGCTGTTGTTGCTGGTTTCCTTCTGTTTAGTGGCCCCCTCAGTTTTGCATCGTTAGTTCGTGCAATAAGAGCTCCAGTAGGAGATCCTCTTGCACCTTTTTGCCTCTTTTGGCCCTTGACCTCTTGTTTACGTCGGGTTTAACCTACCTTTCCCCGACTAGGTTGTTCCATCTTCCTCCTTGTCCTTCCTCACCTAAGTGCTTTTCCCTCTCTTCGTGGTGCTTTTCCTCTTATCTTTTAAACTTTGCGAGTTTGTTTCAAGATGGACCGATCCGCTCTTGACAAGCCTCGGTGAAATCAAAGGGCCCCAATGCGATGTCGGCCCTCTGCACCTCCCCTCCGTGCCCTGCAAATCAACTTGAGTCGGTTTTTGGCGGCTCAGACTCGATTGATGAGCAACGTGATGCGAGCATGAATCAAATGATGGCTCAACAGAATCAAGTCTGCCATGACCCTAGTCGACTTGGTGGATCAATGAGAACCAAACCATTCTTGCCCTCATGGCCATGGTGAACGAAACTTCGCGGTTCTGACCTACCGCCACCACCACCGCCATTTCAACTTTGGAAGCCAGTCGGAAGAGCCAAGTTCCAAAAAGTTTACCGGCGTTCAACTTAGGAGCTCCTTGTGGTCGGCGGGACCTTAGGCTCAAGAGGAAGATGTTGAATCAAGATCAGCGACTACAAGCGACCACAAGACTTGTGAAAGCGACCTCGGCTCAAGAAAACTTCCGATTCGCGATGTCAAAGCCCCAAAATCAGCTACATCACCAATGCGATCATCTCGTGGCAATCTTGGTGGCGGCCCCAAGATGAAAAAGACACCAATAGCGGGGAGCTCGGTGTTTTAGATCTTAGAAATGGACCATCTTGCAAAGGATTGCCTGAAGCTCAAGAAGTCACCCTAGGCGGCATCGAAGCCACTCTGATTGCTACAATAACCCTAGCAGTAGGTAGAAGAAACAACAGAAGGATTTTGTCTCAGTTGTGTGCCCTCAAGAGCTTGGATTTGCTAGGGCCGCAAGAAATCGGTGTCTGACTGACCTCTGATTTGTCGCTCCTTAGCTCACCTTTGAGAAGCCAGTTGCAAAAGAAGCCCCCTCGAGTCTCAGGCGTCACCTGTTTCCGTTGTCGGAAAAAGGGGCACTTCGCCTTTGAGTGCCCACTAAAGAAGGATTCTCCATCAGAGCATCAGCAGATCTTCTAGGAGAGTGTGCCACACCCCGGTAGCTCCGCCCTTCCTTTTGATTTGAGGACCTCCGTGGTAGCACCTTGTCCAGCAGTTCCACGGTGGGTACCTTGGACAACGGCGGCGGCGCCAACAACCCAAAAGCGCCAAGTTTGCCGAAGGCATTCAGTGTTTCGGTTGTTTTCAGTGGGGTCACTTTGCCAACGAGTGCCCTCGGTATCACCAGTGAGAACAAGCTCCTTCCGAGCTTCAAGCCAAGTCCCAGACCTCGGTGAACCTTGCGGCCAGTTCCTTTCGAGTTTGCTGAAGTTTCTCCTTTCCTTGTTTTGCCGTGCGGTGTCCTTTGGCTCAGTTCTTGTTCTCTGGACCACCCCTTTTGTGTTCGCCTCCAGGGGCTCGGACCTCCTTTGTTGGTTGAGTCTCTTAGGTCCATCGGAATCTTTCTCTGTCCATCTAAACCTCTTCGTGCTTGTTTTGGACCTCTTCTTTGTTATCTTGAGCCTCCTGCGTTCAATCGGTTTCCCTTGTGATCAATTGAACCTCCTTTGAGTTCTTTGCATCTCCCTTAAGCTTGGATCTCTCCCTCTCTTTTAAACCAGGCCACCTCTGCGGGTTTGAATCTCTTTGAGGTTTAAACCTCCCTCTCTGTTTGAACTTATCCTTGGTTCTGACCTCTTTTCTTTTGGGTCACAACCACCCCGTGGTTTTTAGCTCGGGTTTGTGTTTCAAAATCCCTTTTGTTTTCAGAGAGCCATGTTTGGCTCAGTTTGTCCCTTCTTTGGACCTTCCCGTGTTCTCATGGATCTCCTTCTATCCTTGTGAACTTTGTTCTCAATACCCTAAACCTGTTGGGATCCCCAGATGGATTGGTTTCCACCCTTTGGTGCCGTTCAATTTGCATTGGCGGTGCGATCTTCTATGGTAGCTTTTGCTCAACCTAGCTCTGGTAAGTCTCCGTTGACATAGTGGTAGTTTGGTTTTGTCTCACTCAAAGAAAAGTCTTTGGAAGAGTGAGTAAATCCCGGTTCCCTAACCCATTCTCTAGCCAGCCCGAATCTCGGGGTCGAGATTCCCTTTAAGGGAGTAGGTTTGTAACGTCCCGTTTTTCCGGAGTTTTGAAAAGCTTTTAAAATTAATAACCATTTGGTTTTGATGAGAGTTCAAAGCTTAATTTGAAGATTTCAGAAATTTGGAGATTTAACTTGAAATAATCAAACTTCAACTAATCCCTTTTTGGTTGATCTGGAGTTATTGTTGTTCCTTGGCTTTTAGCCTCTTTTTCTCTGTTGGCCTTGTTTGTCCTCCAGGACCTCCTTTCTTTCTCTAGACCTCCCTCTCGCTGGACATTTCTCTGATGCCCAGACCCTCCTTTTGTTGGACATCTCCTGATGCCCAAATCAATCTCATCTTTCTGACCTTCCCTTCTCTTCTTCTTCTCTCAGGACTTCTCTTGAGTTCTCCTTTATGGACCTCTTACCTCTGATCTCCTCCCTTTTGGAGATATCCTCCCTTGCACCTAGACCTCCCTTCAGCCGGACCACTGGTAGTCTCAACCGTTTGTCCTCTAGACCTCTCCTTGTAATCTTTGTTTGGACCTCTTTTAGTCAGGACCTCCCTTTGTCAATTTGAATCTCTTTGTGCTTAGACCTTCCCTTGGGTCTAAGCTTTCATCTTGACTAGATCTCCTTGATCTAGACTCCTTTCTCTTTGGACCTCCCGTGGACCTCTCAACGTTCATTTGTAACCCCTGAGTTCAATTGGGCGTCCCAGAATTCCTCTGGACCTCCCAACGCCCTTTTGGAACCCCCCCTCGAAATCCCCTCATGCCCAGTCGGATCTCCCCTTGTCTATTTGGACCTCCCCTGCGTTCAAATAGTTCTCCCCTGTCTGTTTAGACCTCCTTGTGGTCTAATAGACCTCCTGTATCCTTTAGGACCTCCCAGAGTCCTTTAGGACCTTCTCGGCCGTTAGGACCTCCTCTCTAGAGATCTTAACCGCTCAGACCTCCCCTTGTTTAAATCTGGCTATTAGGACCTCCGCTCTGGAGATCTTAACTGCACAGACCTCCCCTTGCTTAGATCTGGCCGTTAGGACCTCCTCTCTGGAGATCTTAACCGCACAGACCTCCCCTTGCTAAGATCTGGCCGTTAGGACCTCCTCTCTGGAGATCTTAACACTCAGACCTCCCCTTGTTGAGATCTGGCGTTAGGACCTCCTCTCTGGGATCTTAACCACTCGAGACCTCCCCTTGTTGACATCTAGCCGTTAGGACCTCCTCTCTGGAGATCTTAGCCGCTCGAGACCTCCCTTGTTGAGATTTGACCGTTAGGACCTCCTCTCTAGAGATCTTAACCGCTCAGACCTCCCCTTGTTCGAGATCGGCCGTTAGGACCTCCTCTCTAGAGATCTTAACCTCAGACCTCCCCTTGTGCGGCTCTGTCAGTTAGGATCTCCCTTTTGGAGATCTTAGGCGACGATTCTTCCTCTGTTGGATCTAAAGGTCCAGACCTCCTTAGGTCTAAGTCCTCCCTAGCGCTTGGACCCACGGGTGGCTCCTCACGGTCGTCTGCTTGAGGCTTTGCCTTCATCACCTAAGGACCGATTCGATCTTTGTTTGGATGGCGAACACGAGAACACGTCTGTTGGTCCGAACGTCCCTTTCCTCCCAAATTGCTTAGATCTAATCGAGCGACTGGTCTGTTGACCCGTTCGCTCGGTCGAAACGGCCCCTTTGTTTTGCGCCATCCGACCTTGATCTAACGGCTGAGCCTTTCCCGCGTATCCTTGTCTCCATGGACCTCCCTTGGATTGAGATTTTGACCACCGGATCTCCTTTGGGAAATCTAACCGCCAGACCTCCTTTGCTTGAGATCTTGGTAGTCGGACCTCCCTTTGGAGATCAGTGTCGGGACCTCCTTGTTACCTTTAAATCTTGGCCGTTCGAGGTCCTCCCTTTGAGATCTTGGCCGTGGATTTTTCCCTTTTGGAGACTTTGACCGTCGGTTCCTCTTTGCTCTTAGGGCCTCCCGGCGCCAAACCCCTTATGCTTTGGACCTCTTTTGAGGTCTAGTTTTCTTGTGATTTAGACCTCTTTGTGGTCTAGACCTCCTGTCGCGTTTAGACCTCTTTGTGGTCTATACCTCGCTATGTTGTGTTTGGACATCCCTTAGGTTCAGACCTCCCTGTGTTGTGTTTGGACCTCCTTTAGGTTCAGACCTCCCTGTTGTGTTTGGACCTCCTTTAGGTTCAGACCTCCCTGTGTTGTGTTTGGACCTCCCTTGGGTTCGATCCTCCTGTGTTGTGTTTGGACCTCCTTTGGGTTCGAGACCTCCTGTGTTGTGTTTGGACCTCTTTTAGGTTCCGACCTCCCTGTGTTGTGTTTGGACCTCCTTTAGGTTCAAACCTCCCTGTTGCGTTTGGACCTCCTTTAGGTTCAAACCTCCCTGTGTTGTGTTTGGACCTCCTTTAGGTTCAGACCTCTCTGTGTTGTGTTTGGACCTCCTTTAGGTTCAGACCTCCCTGTTGCGTTTGGACCTCCTTTGGGTTCGAGATCTCCTGTGTTGTGTTTGGACTTCCTTTTGGTTCAGACCTCCCTGTGTTGTGATTGGACCTCCCTTAGGTTCAGACCTCCTCTTTTGTGTTTAGACCTTTGTGGTCTAGACCTCCCTGTTTGTCCTTTGGACCTCCTCGTTGGACCTCCTCGCAGGATCTCCTCCTTAGACCTTCTCCTTGGATTTCCTCTTTGGACCGTGGACCATGCCCTTTGGCCTGATCATGCATCCTCTGGCCTCTCCTTGGCGTCTTAAGTGCATTGATGTGGGTTGAGTCACATTAAATCTTGCCACCTACCTTTGTACTCTTCTCTACTTTTGTCACATCCCTTGTTTTCTTTATCTCTTTTAGTACCTTGTGGCGGTGTGCCTTTATACCAATACATTGAATTTGGTCACCTACATTTATAGTGCTTCTATTTCCATTTCCTTTAAATAGAGCCCAGGGGACACCCTTGCCTCCTGTTCTTCATTTCGACCTCTGCTCCTAGCTCTTTCGGTTTGAGGAACTCCCCAAGCTCCTCTGGTTGGGACCTCCTTGAGTCAGAGCCCTTCACTCGTTGGACCTCCCTCCGTGGGATTCCTTCCTCTCGGACCTCCTCCTCCTGTGGACCTCCTCTTCTCTTTTGGTTTCAAGTAAGTTACATTGGTTTTCTTGGAGTTTCTTTTGCTTACTTGGTTTCTTTTGCTGACGTGTAGATCTCGGTTGATCGTTGAGAAGCTCGTGAATCAAACTCCATCGGTGAAGCTTTCCTTTCTCCAACAGAGGCAAGTCGTGGACCTTGATCATCTTGATCCCACTTTGCAAAGCTATTTTGATTTATTAAACTTGCGGCTATCTTTATAGAAAATGGTTTGGGCGGTAGCTATCTTTCCTATTTGACATTATGCCTCCTTTGTATGCTTGAACTCAACATGTTGACATGAACTCTTTGGATACCTTAGGATGGATACTTTAGTTGGCATCTTTTGCTATGGCTAACATGGGACCGTATACTTATTGCTTAGCCTTACTTTTAGAATCGTGGGTTGGTGAATCATGCCTCATCTTTAATAATCTTCACTAATGAATTATGGAATTTGTGGTGGTGCCCTTTGTTAGCGACTATGGCGGGATGCCTAAGTTGTGTTGATCGTGGTCTTGAGATCACCCTAATAATCTGTTGTGCCAAGGCGGGTGGTCTTTTGGCGGGGTTAATTACAAAATGTTTTCTTTGAGGCAAGAAGGCGGGAAGTGAGTAGTGGGTGCTTTGCACATTGGAATGTGGAAGTCTTGCCTTAGCACATAAGGACTTAACTTTGTGTTACATTGATCTGGGCCAATTAGTGCAACCACAAGATCACTTTATGGGGGTGATGCAGGCTGAATAATTAGCAATGAGATGGCTTGGGGTCATTTGTTGTGGTTGGCGTCTTGATTCGTTGGCGCAAGAGGGCACCCCATAACCTGCGGATTTCTAGACCAAAGGGGGGATTTGCGAAACCTTAGCGGGCGACTCAAGCAGTTCAAAGCTTTGTAAAGGCCTTGCGCTCTCTAGGCTAGCTCACCTTGAGTGAGCAAGGGTGGCCGGAACCCGTCCGCTAGAGAGATCGTGGATTGTAGGTAAGTTGTACACCTCTGCGAGTGTAAAATCTATTGAATAGCCAAGTCCTTGGTTGTAGACATGCCAGTGAAAATGGTGCAAGGGGTAGCTTTGTGAACTTGTGCTTCTGGACACTTTTGTGAGAGGTCATGGCTTTGCCTTGAAGAGACCTTGGCGGCTCTAGAGGGGTCATGGGGCGGCTCACTAGGTGGTCGGGGGCTGGTTGCGAGCTCTGGAGTGGGTGCTCAGTGGGCGTGGTTGAGTCTGGTCATGGGTGTGACCAAACCTCTCACGGTTGGTTTTGGTAGTCTGGAGTGGGTGCTCGGGGTGGCCTTGGATGTGAGTGGGTGCTCCACGACCTCTTTTGAAATCAAATGTATCTATGTACTAATGTTTTAACTTGAGCTTTTCAATCTACTTATTACTTATTGTCCATCTTGCTTTGTGCAACTAACCATCTGACTCTCTTTTGGCAAGCCTTGCATAATTATTTGTTGCATACACTCCCCACGGCTTGTTGAGTACATTCAATGTACTCATGGCTTTTGCCCTCTGTTTTGATCGGCATTGCGGGGAAGTTCGAGGAGCTCAAAGCTCGATGAAGTAGAGGTCTTTGGAGACCTTGCGACCTAGGGGCGTCCTCCACTCGATGGCCGATGGGCTGATCGGTTGGACCTACCTCTGACGTTTTGCCTTCATTGTTCTTGCTCTGTGGTTGTAGCCCTTGAGGCAAACTCTGTAAACTTGGCGGTTTGGTCTTAAATATATATTTATTGTTTTGTCTCCTGCTCCTCTTAGCTTGTGTATGGATTTGATTACACTTGTGTTAGACCTATCTTGAGCTAGCCATTACATTCTGGGACTAGCTCGGTGCCTGAGGCGGGACCTCCACGAGTCCTCACGGGACTTAGCACAGGGAGATCTGGGACCTCCCCGATGATATACCTAGAGGTGCCACTGCGGGTTGTTGGCCAAGACCTCCAGGAGGTCTTGAAGACCTCCTGGGAGGTCCTGGAAGACCTCCCTCGGGGAGTACCGAGCGGTACTTGGCCAAGACCTCCAGGAGGTCTTGAAGACCTCCTGGGAGGTCCTGGAAGACCTCCCTCGGGAAGTATCGCAGCTCAAAAAAAAATGGTCCTCCCGGACCTTTGCTTTGTATATCACAGGGTGGGTCGTCACAAAAACTCTTCTCACAATCAGCGGACCACACATACTTCTTGTCCTTCTTGAGCAATTCGGTTATCGGCTTTGCAATCTTGGAGAAATTCTCAATAAGCGGCGATAGTATCCCGCTAAACCAAGAAAACTCCTCACATCGATCAACGACTTGGTGACCCATGAAAGCACATCATGACCTTGCTAGAATCATGGCGATACCTTCCGTGAGAGAAGCGTGGCCCAAGAATGCCACTTCCTTCAACCAAAACTTACACTTGTGAACTTCGCATAGAGTTGATGTTCGCGCGATTTTCCCAACACTAACCGGATGTTGACATGCTCTTCATTATTCTTGAGTAGATGAGGATATCATCAATAAAGACCACCACAAACTTGTCCAAATACTCTATGAATACCATATTCATAAGATTCATGAAAAAGAGCAGAGTATTAGTCAAGCGAAAGACATGTTGTACACTCGTACAATCATGGCGAGTAGAAAAGCCGTCTTGAATATCTTGAGCTTGATTCAGACTTGATGGTAGCCCAACCTCGGATCAATTTTGGAGAATACGGCGCCGGTCAATTGATCGAAAAGGTCGTCAATCCGCGGTAACCTTGGTACTTGTTCTTCACCGTCCTGACATTCAGAGGACGGTAATCAACTTACATCTGTGAGTCTTGTCTTTCTTCTTTACAAAGATTACAGGACAGCCCACGGTGATGAGCTTGGCGAATGAAACCCTTCTCTTGAAGCTCACCAAGTTGCTTCTTCAACTCCTCCAATTCATTTGGGGGCATCGTCTGACCTCTTTGAAATCGGTGATGCATGCGGGCAACAACTTCGATGTGAACTCAATGTCTCGGATGGAGGCATCGAGCAATTCTTGAGAACACATTAGCGAAATCGCATACCACTGGACTTTATGAATCTCCATAGTTGGCTTCGCTTCAAGTGCATAAAGATGTGGTTCTTGCAGCTTTGGCGAAATCCCAACTTGCTCACGGATGGACTTGTGAGGAGATGAATTTTACGCTGTCGATTAGCCCCAAGTGTTGGGATAGCCAATCCATGCCAAGTATCACATCCAAACTTGCTAAATTAATGAGGATAAGGTTTGCCAAAAATCCCACTCCTCCAATCTCAATAGGAACATCTCGACATTCATATTCAGCTCTCATTACCGACCACGGAGAATGAATAATCAAAGGAACATGCATAGGAATAATTTGAAGATCACTAAGTGCAGCAAAAGACTTTGATACAAATGAATGAGAAGCTCGGAATCGAATAAAAGCTAGCGGTGAGAGTTGACAAGCGTACCCAACACGGCGTCGGTGCCTCCCGAGCTTCCTCGACCGAGATATGGTTGACTCGACCACGCCCACATTACGGGCCTTGATTAACCTTCTAATCTTGCCCATTTCCTTGCCGCATCCTCCATTAGGACGAGGGGCCGCTCCAGCCTTCTTAGGGCAATGATTAGCATAATGGCCCTTGTTGTTGCAGAAGAAACAAGTAACCTCGGTGGGGGGTTGCGAGGGCCTCCTTGCTGTCCCGTAGGTGCACGTGGTTGAGACACGACTGCGGTGGGCGAGGTACAAACGCCGGTGCCCTCGGTGGTGGTAGAGTCTGAGAGTGATGCACCGGGGCTTGCCGTCGGAGAACGAGAAAACCGCCTTGTTGATTTTTGGGCCTTCCACTTGCGTTTGCGAGAATCGCCTAAGCGCCCTTGCCTTGTGCTTTCGGCGATAATAGCCTTGTCGACCAATGTGGAAGTCGGGAAGTCAACGATAGATGGCTTGTCCTGAAGCTCCTCGGACAAGCCATCCATGAACTTCTCTGCTTGGCCTCATCGGTGGAGCACGTCCTCGGCGTACCAAGAGGTGGTTGAAGTCGTGGAGGTACTCGATCCTGATCTGCACCCTTGCTTGGCGCCGAGAATTCCTTCTTCTTGAGCTTCATCAAGCGGCGGGAACATGAGCCCGACGGAAAGTAGTCTTGAAACTCTGCCCAAGTGATAGCCCTACCCTTGGGCCGCATGGCGAGGAAGTTCTCCCACCATAAAGTCTTGCCCCTCCGGTGATGGGAGGCAAAGAGTGCCTTCTCTGCTCCACGGCACTAAGCGACATCGAGCTTCCGCTCGACAAGACGCAACCAATCGTCTGCGTCAAGTGGATCCTCGGACCGCGAGAAGGTAGGTGGCTGCGTGCAAAGGAACTCTGAGAGTCCTCCCATCTGATGGTGGCCACCTGCCCCTCCTGATCCGGAGGCACCGGAAATGTTGGAGGTGTTCCGTGCAATCGCCTCTAGGATCCTCGTCTGATCCATGCGATTTCGCTCAATCTGAGCGAGAACTTTAGCCATGGTCGGAGGAGGTGGGAGCTCCTCATCCGAACGAGCTGGCTGACCCTAGCTGCTGCGTGTTTGTCCAACCATCTGTTTCATTAAAGCGGGTTAGTAACAACAACCCAAAACTAGAGGCGAAAGGTAGCAAAAGACAAGCTATCGTCGAAATGATATATTACCTAACAATTACAACCATATAACCAGCAAGGAAGCGAACTCCAAACATTTGCAAAAAGGCATAAGATCCAATGCAAAACTTATAAGACACAAGATTCAAATTCTCGGTACGACTAACTCATATTGAATGAACGAGTAATCGGTTTGAGAAGAAAATTTCAGAACACAACTCAAGTCTTATTGCATATAAGGACCATGGTAAAAACCATCTAGGGTGTGTTAGCCACTAGCTATCCAATATCACACCTTACCCTTTTGAATCCCACAAGTTTTAGTTGAATTATCCTCTCATTTTAAGCCCTATCGAAGAACTAGGTGCTTGCTGTCCAAAACTTGTACTTGCTGTCCAGATTTCGTATCTATGCTCCAAGCTGAAATTCCCAACTTCAAAAGCTTCTAATCTTCATCAAAGGATAGCCAACACTTCATATTCTCAACACTCATTGAATCCCAAAACCGAATTTAAACGGTAACGACTATCTTTTGAAAGAAGATGAGAGAAACAACTTTCCAAAACTTAAACAAGAACAAGGTGAGAGGAGCAATCTAAGATAGGTAAGGAGTAAAATCTAAGAACTTACTTAAGTTTTCATAAACCATTTGACATTTTAAAACTAAATTTTTAAAATATCCTAAAGACGACCAAGCTAGTGATTTCTACGGTTAGTATAGCTCTGATACCAACTTTTGTGAGAACTCGAGGTATTTAACTTGTAATACTTAACCATTAAGATGATTCAAGCATTACAAATCAAATATCACGACTCTCGGCGTATATGTACTTCCCAGAAGTGCAGTACACATACCCCATACAAAAATCATGCATCAATTCCATTCAACACATAGAATCCACAATACAACTAAACAATTCAAAAGACATACAATATAGAGTTATTACAAAAGGGGTCGACCAGCCAAATGACAACTAAAGAGTCTTAAATAACAGCAGAAGCAAGGTGCCATAAGATGGCGATAAACAAAAGCCAAGTAGTGTGCCTTAAACCCACAAGACAACCAATCGGGCCACCAACCTAGTCGTCGAAACCACCGCACATCTCGCAAAAGTGGAACCCTTGGAGTTCAACTTCCTCCTCTGCAACAATTTATTAAGAAAAGCAAATGAGTACAAAAAAAATGTACTTGCAAGACTTACGTGTAGAGTAACAGGCCTATATAAATAGCTATATGCAAGCTTATTTAAGTGGAGCAGGCTCCAGACTCATTTTCAGCATAAAGCAAGTTTTCATTTGCAATAATGTAGTAGGTTTAAAGCAATTTTACAATCTGATTTTATTTGACAAAAGCAATGAGATACAAGTAACAATAATAACAAGATATCACGAAGTGGCTAACCCAATAGCCACCACAACAATAACATGAATTCCCCATTCATACCACCCACATCAAGTTTTAATTAAATGTTGTAGTCTAACTCTTGTAGAGACCTTACCAAGCATGTCCATAACCTAGGACGAGGCTATTCGAATAGTTTGAACCCTGCAAGGGTGTACCAATGTACCCACACGCCAGACCGCCTCTTTTGTCACTAGATTAAGCACACTTCCTTTGGTATGCCGGCAAGGCTAAGTCCTACGAGACATTTTCAATATTGTGTATTAACTACGAGTCGCCCCATATGGGAGGAAGCCCCATACGTTGATGCGGAGTCATTAAAGATGCTCATCTCCTTATAAAGGACGATGCTCCTTGCAGTGGATAACCTCCACTACTGCTCACCCAATAACCCACCTTGCAACTCGGAGCTAACACACGCCAAAGTACTAAGTCAAGATAGGTCCCATATCCCTCTCATGTGGTTAGCACGCAATAAGCGCTTGGCTTAGTGTCCAAGATGTCCGGATCTTGTTGACCCGGGCACCATTCCAGTCACACCATAAGATCACACCATCAACCATTATGCCCAAGTCTAAAACATTTTATTTTTATTTTTCAGTTTTTGACTTTATAAAGTAACAAAGCACAAGGTGCTGAGCATAATGATAATAATAATTTTGTGTGATCAAGGTTATCGACTAAGTCGATAACCGCCCAATTCTATCGGTAACTAAGCATTTCTAAGCATGACACCGTAAAGACAATAAAAGAGCATAATTAAATCACCGGGCTCTAATTCACCAACGATATTAATAACTTATTTTTTATGGCAGGGGATAATAATTTAAGGGCAACCATGCAATAGGAATAGCTACCTCTAATCGGGAAAATTACTTTGACACAAAAGCATGCATACATACAATTTGTAAACAAGGTATTAGACTTGAAAGTAATAGGACATTTATGATCAAACTGCTTGCCTTGCTGAGGATGATTATCTTGCTGCAGAGGGTCACTTGCGCAATCAATAATTTCGTTTGAATCTAGCGAAAGAATTCGAAAGCACAATAAGAACGAATAACACCGAAAAGACCCAAAAATTTAAAATCATCCAAAAATCATGAAACATTCACAGAAGGTAGAACATGATTTTAGATGAATTTAGCAATAAGAATCAATTTATTTGGATGTTCTATGCAAAAGTTATAACAGTTTGAATGACAGTTTTCCAGAAAATCCAATTTAATTGTCATCGGTTACTGTTCATCCGAATTAATTATTTTGGTGAAAATTTCCAGAGCTGTGGTGCACTTGAAATTTTTATGGTAGGAATAGCACCACATGAGATGAACAATGGAATTTGATTCACCTCATTTGGATCTAAGATGAATTTTCTATGATTTTTCAAAGTTATGAAAGTAGTACACAAGTTACATGCAAAATAAGATTTTCAGTAACATTATCATGCTCACAACCTATTTTACAATAAACTACACTAACAGAGGATTCTAACAAAATTGAGTTTACTCTTTTTGGAGTTACAGAGAAATACTTATGCATTTTTGAAGTTAAAGCAATTTTTAGTGTAACAATAATACTAAACATAAAGTAATTTTGCCAAAAGTGTTTTCTGTAACAGTAACATGATTCAACCCATTTTTATATTAAAGTACATTTAAAAAGGAAACAAACAAAATTTGAATCATCAATTTTTGAGCTAAAATGAATTACTTATGCAATTTTGAAGTTTAACCAATTTTCAGTTCACAAATAAAGCATTTCGGAAATTATATAAACATAACAATACTTTTCATACTCAGCCCTACCTAGCCATACTCACTGATTAGTGGGGCCACGGTCAAAATCTGACTGGTCAATTTTGACCCAACCCTAATAGAAATCGCTTTCCAAACCGAAAACGTACTCTATCTCTGAAGTGTAATAGAAATACGCTTTCCTTAAGGGAAAGCATAGACCTCCACTTAACTACCACTTAACCAGCCCATGGCCCACCTGCCAGTGATACACTAACACATTTAAACCCAAATCTACACCGGGATCTGCGCTTAAGACATCATTAACTCCTAATGATCATCTCTGATATGATCGGAATATGCCACGCTCTCGGCGCCCGGCCTTCGCCCGGTGGCGAACGCAGCGGCGTGGGTGAGTGGTCAAACGCGAAGCCCGCGACCACCACACCCGATGGCACCGGCGGCGAGACCAGTGGTGGCCCGACGCGACGGCGAGGAGCGGAGGAGCTTCTACGAAAACATGGCACATTGTAAAAAAGAGACGCCCGTGGCGATTAAGCGTCTTGATGAGCAACAAGGGGCTCGAGGACTTCTTGGATGACCCGGAGATGGAGAGGCGGCCGGAGTTGAGCCGGCGACGAAGAACAGCAGCGGCGGAGAGGCTTCACCGAGGAGGGGTCGATCTGGTGAAGGAGACGAGGAGTGAGTGGTAGGGAGAGCTTAAGTGAGGCCCATAGCTGGTGTGTAAGCAAGGAATTGACAAGAGGCTTACCACGCCGGAGATGGGGAAGAAAGGGGTCCTTGCGGCGAGTTAGAGAAAAATCCCAGATTTGATTATCCTGCGATGCAAAGACAAAATTGGTTGAGGAAATCGTCTTCATGCTCAAGGGCACGATATGGCGCATAAGATTTGGTTAAGACTCACCGAGGATAAGGCTAGAGCAAGGAGGGTCTTGGCGCTCTGGAGGTGATGAAGACACGCAGAAGAACCGAGAGCTACACGGCAATGCAAGAGCTGGGGTAAGCTAAAATGGAAACGGCGAGGGAAGTAGATGCTGGGGGACAAATCGGTGGGAGCTTTACCTGTGAGGGACGCGCACCCGAGCTTCCCTCTCCTCAGCCACCGAGAGGAGAAGTGAATGAATTGGAGGGGGAAGAGGGGGTTTTGTGCGGGGAAGGGGACAGAGGAAGAGGCAGCGTTACGCGGAGATGCACCCGGATAGGTCAACGAGGGCAGTGGATTGACGTCATGACCTGGTGGAGACGGGGGCGCCCAGAGCGGCGCGGGCGCGTGGCACACTAACTCTGCCCGCTTGCGGTAGAGGTGAACAACGCCTGACAGCCGGGCACTGCACGCAGAAGACACAGATCTTGCGGCGTCGGCGGAAGGGAATCGAGGCGGGCCGTTGGATCGAGATCCAACGGTCGATAACGCGTGAGCGATTATAACACAGGCCGAAGGGGTACGTGATCGTGAGCGTTGATGTTTCATCGAACGGCTGCATGCAATGCGTGGGTTAGATGGTTGGGCCGAGCCAAGTCGGCTCGGGTCGGAGTCTGGTCCGAGCCCGATGAACAGTGAATTCAGATTTTGGGAAAATAAGGCTGAGGTGATTTGGGGAATTTTTAGAGATATCTCCGAAGCTCCAAAAATTCTGAAATTTTTATGGAAGCTTGGTGGATCAGAGAGAAACCTTGTGTAATTTTTCCAGAAATTTTTATGAAATGCATTGTTCTCCAGAAAATTCACAAGTTGCTGCCCAAGGGGTTTAACCAGAGTTGAAACTGGTTTGACTTGCTCTTTTGAAATAGCAGATTTTGTTACTAGGATGATCTAGATGATAGGAAAAATATTTCCAAAGGATGATCACAAGATTAGATTTGAATGTTTTTAAGGACAACAACTTCCATCAATAGAAACATTGATCTTAGCAAATAGGAAATCCTAGTGGGAAATTTCTAGAAAATTTCAAATAACAACATGAGGCATCAAAAGTTTTAATTTATCCTCATTTTATTACATTTGAAACACACACCATTGTTTGGGATGTTACACGGCAATACCTTAAGGTACACAGCATCTCCAACTTCAAAAGTTAACTTTCTTCAGCGGTTGTCGGCATAACTCTTTTGTCTTGACTGAGCTACTTGGAGACGATCTCTGATCGGTCGAACTTTCTCTTCACTTGCTTGAGAGTCTCTGGTCCAAAGATATATCCTTCACTGATTCGACCAATGCGAGAGAGTCTGCATTTTCTTCCATAAAGTGCTTGAATGGTGACATTTTTAGACTTGATGATAACTATTATTGTATGCAAACTTCGGCATACGGTAGACATTTTCGATCTCTTGTAAATTCCAAAGCACAAGCTCGAAGCATGTCTTCGAATTTGATTTGTCCTTTCTGCCGACCATCGATCTGTGGATAGTAAGCTGTGCTGAAATCAAGGTGTGTCCCAAGGGCATCATGCAAACTAGCCCAGAAATGCGAGATGAATTGAGATCCTCGATCGGAGACTATCCTCTTGAGTACTCCGTGTAAATACACAATTCAAGCCATATATAACTCGGCTAACTTGTCTCCCTTGCAAGTTGTCTTGACTGGGATGAAATGGGCTACTTTGGTCAGTCTATCAACTATAACCCATACTGAGTCACATCCAGACTTGGTTCAGGGTAGACCGGTAATGAAATCCATTCCAATCTCTTCCCATTTCCTTGAGGTATTTGTAGGGGTTGAAGCAATCCTCTCGGCCGATGTTAAGCTTTGATTCACGACATACATCTGTGAGCTACATACTCGGCGATATCTCTTTTCATGCGTGGCCACCAATACAAAATCTTCATGTCTTGATACATCTTGGTGCTTTGCTGAGTGCGGGGTATATCTTTGTGTGGGCTTCTTCGAGAATCAAATCCTTGAGTTCCTACGGTGGGGAATAAAGAGCGTTTCCCATACCATAGGTTCCTTGTTGATCTTCGATTATTTTGGGGGCTTTCCCTTTTGCCATGAGATGTTTGAATCTCTGGACTCCAGAGTGCCCTTGTGGGAGCGGTCTTGATCTGCTCTTCTAAAGTTGGATGTGCTTCCATAGCATCTATAGTGTCTTGCTCTATCAAATACAGATTGAGGGCTGCAAATTCCTTATAGAGCTCAGGCTGATGCTCTTGAATCATAACATTATTGCAGTATGACTTGCGGCTTAATGCGTCGGCAACTACACTATCCTTTCCGGGATGATAATGAACATCCAAGTTGTAATCCTTTATTAACTCCAACCATCTTCTTTGTCGGAGGTTGAGGTCGGATTGAGTGAAAATGTGCTTGAGACTCTTGTGGTCTGTGTAGATATCACAATGATTTCCAATCAACTAATGCCGCCAAATTTTGAGGGCGTGCACTACTACTGCTAACTCCAAGTCATGATTTGGATAATTGTCTTCATGAGGACGGAGCTATCTAGATGCATAAGCGACAACTTTTCCTCCTTGCATAAATGCATAGCAAAACCTTGGCGCGATGCATCACGATGAACTTCAAAGTCTTGATGAATATCCGGCAGGATTATCTTGGTCTGAAGTTAACTTCTTCTTCAATTATTTGAAACTCTTCTCACAAGCCTCTGTCCATTCATACTTCTTTTCTTTCTTAAGCAGATGGGTCATCGGTTTGGAAAGCTTCGAGAATCCTTCAATGAAGCGTCTGTAGTACCCGGCCAAACCGAGAAAACTACGAACTTCTATCACTGATGTAGGCTGTTTCCAACCCATCACGCCTTCTACCTTGGTGGATCAATGCTATTCCTCCTCGGATACAATATGTCCGAGGCTGATTCTTGAAGCCAAAATTCACATTTCTTGTACTTGGCATAGAGCTCATGATCTTTAAGCTTTTCGGGACCAATTGCGGATGTTGACATGCTCTTCATTGGTCTTTGAATAGATCAAGATGTAGATCTATAAACACGACTACAAACTTGTCCAAGTATTTCGTAAATACCTTGTTCATCAGATTCATGAAGTAGGTGGGCATTAGTCAAGCCAAACGACATATTGTGAACTCATACAAGCCGTCTTAAGTGGTAAAGGCTGTTTTAGGAATATCCTCATTCACGATCTTGAGTTGGTGGTATCATGACCTTAAGTCTATCTTGGAAAACCGAGGCTCTGTCAAGCGATCAAACAGGTCATCTATGCGAGGCAAGGGATACTTGTTTTTGATGGTCACCTCGTTGAGTGATCATAGTCCACACACAATCTGGCGAGAACCATCTTTCTTCTTCACAAAGAAACTGGCGAACCCTAGGGAGAAGAACTAGGTCTAATGAATCCTTTGTCTTGCAAGTCTTCAAGTACGTGTCTTCAACTCTTCAAGTTAAATCGTGACCATTCTCAGTATGGTCTCTTGGCAATTCGGGTACATCTCGGCTTCAAATTGATTACAAACTCGACATCTCTGTCGGTGGCATGCACAGCAATTCTTACGGAAAGACATCGGGATAAGCTTGGACTCTGCGTTGTCTCTAGGGACAACTCTCCAAGGTGGTGGGTATTGAATCAAAGGAGAGGAACGATCCACACTAATCCTTATCGTGGTTTCGTGGATCCTTGGCGATACCACTTTTACATTGGTGCAATCAATTAATCCATGATAAGCGGCCAACCAATCCATCCCTAGGATGACATCCAAAGGTTGAGATTCTAGCACAAGAAGGGTGGCGAGAATCGAGAATCTTCAAAAGCAATTTCTACTCTGGGACTAACTGAGGTAGCATATAGGGGTCCCCGGGTGAGCTAAGTACCACGAGTTTCTTTAACTTATAGGTCGACAACTTAAGCCTTTCAACAAACTTTCTTGAAACAAAAGAATGTGAAGCTACAGAATCAAACAAAACTTGTGCGGGTACTGAATTGACAGAGAACGTACCCATTAGCACTCCTGTGGCATCTTGTGCCTCCTCAGCGGTGACATGATTCACATTGCCACGGCTTTGTGTCGGGGTAGACCTTGAAGCTTGAGAAATCTGATGGCTGAGGTCCGACCTTGAACTGGAGCGGCTCCTGGATTGAACTTTGGAGCAAGGTTGTGGCGATGAGGGCACTGATTAGCAAAGTATCCCTTTTCTTGCAGCGTAGTGGAGATAATTTCTTTGGGTTGGTGAGGCGGAGTTGCCAACAAGAGTAGAGTCTGAAACCACCGCCTTGGGGTCTTGGGGCTAGAGTGAGCTTCTCTGTGGTATGCTGCAGATGATCTAAAGGAGGAGCGCCTGGAATGTTGACTTGGGAAAAATTGCCTTGTGGCCTCTGGAAGGGCATCTTCCTTTTGCGACTAACCTGTCTCTTCTTCTCATTTTCTAGCACTAAGTCTTTGTTGACTAATTGATGAAAGTTGGCATAGTCATGGAGGATGAGTTTGTCCACACATGTCACCACGCATGCCTTCCACGAAGCGGTATATCTTCTCTTCTTCATCTGCTTTCGTCATTAGGCGTGGCGGGCAAGTTAGTTAAACTTGGTGACATACTCATTGATTCATCATGTGGCCTTGCTTAAGAGCTCAACTCGTTCTTCTTCAACCTCATGGTACGGTGGAGTGCGAAGTTGGTTCTGAAGGCATCTCTGAATTCCGCCCAAGGAATTGGTGCCATCTTGGTTCATATTCATCTAGGGTTGTCTCGAAGACTTCTTCTATGGCGGCTCGATGGCAAGAGGCTGCTGGTCCTCCGATTGAGATCTTTGCTGACTTCGCCTTCTTGCCTCTAGTTGGTGATGTACCTTCTTCCTCTTCTTCATCTTCGACACTAGACCTTCATTACCCCCGGCGAAGATAGTAATTCTCCCACCATGCAGCGGCGGCACCTTTTAGTTGGTGGGTGGCAAAGTCCACCTTGTCTTCATTCGAGCAGCGGGCAAGCCGAAGTTTCTTCTCAGTATCTCTGAGCCAATCTTCTGCTTCAAGAGGTTCATTAGCTGCAGCAAAGGTAAGGGGTCTTGTTCTGAGGAAATCATCAAGTTTGGAGTTGCGGCTAGCAGGTCCAGTTTGCTGATTGTTGAGCACTGCCTGAAGAATTTGAGTCTGTTGAAACATCACTTGTGCCATTGTTGGGTGAGCTGGCGGTGGGGGAGGTAGGTCTTGTTCTCGGCCACGACCACGGTCACAGCCTCTTCCTCGGCCAGCTGCAAAAGCTCCACAGATTGGGGTGGCGGCTCTTATTGGCGGCATCCTAAAGAAAGGCTGAGGCTTAGAACTAGAGGGAGTATATGAGGGTTTACTAGCCCTCTAAGGCACACCTGTAAGAACTTAAACCAAGCAGGAAGATCGAATAAATACAATACAAAGCCTAGAATGGCTGCATTATAATAAGGGATTAGGTGTTACATGACTCTCGAACAAAGCTTATATGCTAAGCTAAGTCACGACACAAGGTACAAACACATCGCCTACAAAAGAAGGAAACAAAAGTGCTTGCAACCAAAAGACTGCCTAGCAAACACTGCTAGCTAGACTAGACTATCCTGACTACTCCATCGGGGAACGGGAGCGGGAACGACTCTGGCTGAAGCTAGGCGAATGGGAGCAAGAGCGGGGACGGCTAAGACTGCGTCCACGGTTGCACACTGGAAGGTCGTCGAAGGGCGGCGGACTGGGGTGTCGTACGCTCTTGCGTGCCGTCATCCTGGTGCGGGCTCCTCGGGGGCAAAGAAGTCGATCGAGTGTCCTGTCACTGGAGGGGATAGCTAGAGGAGGAACTGGAACTAGAGATGAAGTGGCAACTGCAAGGGCGGCTGTGAGACGTGCCACCTCTGCAAGGGCGACGTCCCTCTCTGTAGTGACGATGTCTCTCTCTACAGCGATGATGTCTATCTCTGCGGTGACAGTGTCTCTCTCCCACATGGTAGCATGGTGGGCTTCATCACTCCTGATCATGTTGACACGGAGGGTGTCGGAGTGGGCATCGCTGCCGACGAGAAGCACCCGAAGTTGCCGAATCTCATCGGTGTGGGAGTGGATGTTGAGGATCATCGACTGGGTCAGCTGCACCTGGTGGGTCAGGCGAGGGTCATTGTCTCTGGCGTCAAAGGCCTCCTCGAAGCGCTCTCCATCGGGGAGGTACGGAAAGAAGCAGAACGGTGACTCACGTAGGAGGTCCTCGTGTATCCAACACAAGCGGGTAATGGCGACATGGGCTGCATCCTGGATGGTATCGAGGCTACTATGGCGGGGTGCCTCGGCATGGAAGGTGTGGGTCACGAACTAGCGATCCTAGCATAAAGGTAAACCTCCATGTCCCAAGACTCGTGAGTCATAATCCTCGTCATCCGCCCTCAAGAGTGGAGGGTGGGGAAGCCAAGATCTTGCATCGCCTATCGAAGGAGTCCAATGAAACCCGTCATGCTCTCCATGGGTGCAAGTGGTCCCATGGGCCCGCAATGGAGAAGAAGCCATCTACAAATTTTGAAAGCAGGAGAAAAGGTTAGTAACACTTAATGACAATAGAGATAAGTATGGAACTAGGAATGATGAGTAGAAGCAATAATACACTATATTTTGATAAAGCTTTTCTTAATTTTAGAAATAAGATCCAAGTCCTTAAGGCAATCGACCAATCTAACTAGGGTTCTCTGATCGTATGCTCGATACCGACTCTGTCGGACCGGATTAGGAATACAAATTCTCTGTGAAAATACTATATTATTCCTTGGATCAGTAGATAGAACTCACAGGCACATTGCTGAATCAATCACACAAGTCATGAACTAAAACAAATATATTACAAACAGAGTGACATAGACCTCATCGAATTGAGTTTTACAAAAGAGGCGCACAAGGCCAACTTGATTACATTGCATAAAGATAACTTGAAATCTACAAAGATTGGAAGCAAAAGGGAGGTAAGGCTCATCTCACCACAAGCAAGCGGGGGTGACTCAGTCTGACAGATATTATCCAAGAACCGAGATAATATCGGTTATGCGTGAGTACCAATGAGTCTACTTAGGCTGGGCGAGACCTAACTACGAACTACACTACTCCTCATCATTTCCATGTCCATCATCTTCGGTCCTTCATAAGCGTAGTCTCCTTCATCTTCATTGTTTGAAGGGTTTGGGGAGAGGAGCGAGAATGAGCACAACCACGTGCTTTCATGAGCCAACACACAATGCAATAATATATATATGCAAGGTTAAGCAAGGATGGATTAGTTCTTTTATTTGCCAAAGCAATCTTTTCAATTATCATAGTTACAAATCCTATTACTTAGCATTTTAACAAATTGCATTTTGATAAAGAGAGTAATGTGCAATATTTATATTAGTAGAGGTTCCATCCGACGGAAATTCTACCTTATGCATTTTTTTGATTGGAGCTACCTCCAATTATTACCACCACTGAGCTCGACAACTCAGGTAAAATCCAACACAGGGCTAGGTGAGCCCTTCCACCATTTTTCATACCACCCACAAAGGTTACAATAGAACTAACTCAAGTTATGATTCCCATGTCCGCCTTTGACCGTAGGCACGACTGTTTAAACAGTTTAGACTCTGTAGAGGTTGTACACTGTACCCACAAGAGATAGTCATACTCGTTACCCCACATGATTCCGTAGTCAATTGGTTGAGCGGCCGTCACGGTAACCTTTCAAACTACCTTGCCCTTTCCGTCATCTCACCCATATGGGGTTCGCCCATCGTTCTTGTGATCGTTCTACATAGCGTTGGGTGTAGATTTGGACTACCACAACTCATCGCAACCTCGCCCATTCAAGTGGACGTCTGTAAACTTGCGCATTTTTCCTTTTTCCTACCGTGTGAGACACTTTCAGGGTTTAATAATTTTACTAAGCCAAGTTGCACTTTGCAGACTTGTGGTTGTACTTGTTTAACACGGGAGGTCGTGACAAGATTAAGTCCTTAATCCGTCCGGGCGGTTCTTTCCACATTTCCAACCATTCTCGTGCTCCCGGAGCACCCACCGCCTTTCCAACCGCCCAGATGTGGTATTAGCAATTATTAGGGTTTGACGAGTAAAACCAAATTAATCCATTCCTTTTAGTCAATGGACCACTAATGACTGCCCAAATCATTTCATGTTTGAAGAATGATTGTTTGGGGTATTTTAATACCCCGGTACTTAAGCAAGGTTAGCATGTTACTTAAGTACAACCTATAGCTAGTATTACCATATATTTACTAAGGTGACAAGGAATAATGGATTCAATAACAATGGATGGCATATTAATTAATTAATCCACAAATGGGTATTTAACTACCTTAAGCTTTAACATACATTTGATTAAATAATTAAAGCATGCAATTTTGGTTAATTTAAATGAATATAATTTGCATAAAATGTAGGATCAATATGATCAAAGCATTGACTCGCCATGGTTAAAGGCAAGGGGATCTTGGTACTCTTGGTCTTGATCAACATGAGGATCTCCGGCATCTTAAAATCCTAATCGGGCGAAAATACCAGAAAAAATGCAATGACAAGAGAGCAAATAAATACACAAGAATACACAAATGAACTCCAAATTGAACAAGACCTATGCCATTAGCAAGATCTTGATTTAACAAATTTTAGGAATTTATTTCATAATTTTGGAGTTATAACGGAGGAAGCGGAATTAACAAAGATTAATTGAATTAAAAAAAAGAGAGAAATCAGGTGCATATGCGATCTTGTGGGCAGTTCACGCACACGAGGATCTTGGCGCATGGTATAGTGGCGGAGGGCCTGGGGCCGATGAGGGCGAGGGGGAGCCGGTTCTTGTCTTGTGAGGCCTGCAGTCGGTGAGTGGGGTTAGGACACCATTAAGCGACTAATGATTAGCAAGGATTAACCACCGTCATTAATAGTAATGACGAGGAGCGAGTGCCGATCCGAAACAGGCCCGCGCGTGGGCGCTTCATGAGCGAACCTGCCACTGGCGACTCTGGCGCTTGGCCGCGAGCTAAGGCACTGGCGAGGCGACTTGAGCTCGAGAGCAGGGTCAGGTGAGGTGGCGTGAGCCCGTGTGACGGGTGGCGGCGCGGAAGGTGGATGTCGCCGTGAGTGGTGCTAAGTGGCGCGGTGGCTCGGCCCACTGTGGGAGGGTCGGTGGTGGTTGGGCCGGGAGAGTGAGCACAGTGTAGCCCTCGGCGGCGGTGCTAGTGGGCTTGCAGGGTGGCCGGAGGAGGCTTGTGGCGGTGGCGCATGGTGAAAAGCGGCGGCCGGGGCGGGAAGAACAGCGATTGCGGCGGCTAGGTGGCTAATCTTCGAAGGGGTTTGAGGGGAAAGAATCCTGGGGGCCAGGGGCTCACGGTGACGGGGTTGGTGGCGCCGGAAGATGGCCGGAGTGGCAAAATGGCGGTGGAGGTGGCGGCGGCCGAAAATGGAAACGAGGGTGGCTTTTGCTTGTGGGCTTACTAGAGCTCGAGGGCGACGTGGGGAGCTCAAGGGGCGCTGAGGGAGGGCTTTATAGGCCAAGAAAGCATGGGATGCCAACGGGAGGGAGGAGAGCCGTTGGCGTCGCGCGGAGTCCCTATGCGGTCACAGCATGGGCGGCTTTGCTACCGGAAGGGCAATTGCAGGAGGCGGTGAGGCGCAGGCGACAGCGGCGACTCGAGGTCCATCTTGGCGTGGGCACGACGCGTGCAACTGCTTGCGATCTTGTGACTCGGTCCAAGCGAGGGCACGGCGATGGCGTCTTGGTCATGGCGCTCCGAGTTGACAAAGCGAAAGCGGCTCGGGAAAGCGCGGGTGGCGGCAAGGCGGTCACGGCGCATAGAGAGATCGTGGGCGACGCAGAGAGCTCGTCGAGTTGGTGGTCTGAGAGGGAGCAGGGGCTTGGCGCGGCGGTAAATCACAGGAGAGAGAGGGCGGCAACTGCGGCTTTGACCGGGGAGGAAAGAAGAAGATGACCCCAGCACTACTAGGGATGTGAGCGATGTGTGGCCTAGTGTAAATCCTTGAAGATGCCACATTCGTCATGGATTATAATTTGTGGCCAATTTGTGGCGAAATTCATTTACG
This sequence comes from Phyllostachys edulis, assembly GCA_036346405.1. Lineage (NCBI taxonomy): Eukaryota > Viridiplantae > Streptophyta > Magnoliopsida > Poales > Poaceae > Phyllostachys > Phyllostachys edulis. The sequence goes on along the minus strand of JAYEVD010000480.1, from coordinate 75,933 downwards.
TCATGGAGCAGCAGCGTCACATGTGTCGTCATAGCGAAATTATATTTTTCGTCATAGAACTGCTTTTGTTCAATGACGAAAGGGTCCCCGTCATAAAACACACTCTGTTTTATGACGATCAGTTTTTGTCATGGATAGGGCTGTTTTTGTCATAAGCAATGGCTTTTCTTGTAGGCGGCGTGGCGGTGGCGTGGCGGCGCGTTCTTGGTCCACGTGGCGGTGGCGTGGCTTGTCCACGTGGCGGATGGCGTGGCGGTGACGTGGCGACGGGCGTGGCGTGGCGTGGTGGTCCACGTGGTAGGTGACGTGGGCATTCTTGCAGTGGCGGTGGCGTGGTTGGACCACGTGGCGCGATTTGGTTAAGCCCACGAGCCTCCTTTTATTGGACCACGTGGCTTAAGTTAAGTCACTTGCAAATTCGTCCGAAAGCACTTGCAAATTCGTCACGAAAGCCCATCAATTTCATCGAGGCCCATATGGTTATTTCATCACAGACATCACAATTTTCAAATATTCAAATGACCCACAATTCCATAACTAAATAGATCCGATATTCGGTGACCATACAACTCAATGAACAATACTCAACTCGGTCATCATCACATTCCAACTAGTTCACGAAACAACTTCGATTCACTATCTCGGTTCACAGACTTGAACCAACTCGGTTCACATAACAAATTCACAGCACAGAATAAACTTAAGTTATTGACCACAAAACAACCACCAGCAAGGACCAGCAACCACCACCAGCTCACATGCCTAAGAAGAGTTACCATTGTTCAAGGCCAAGATCTGGCGAAGGGCGCATTGTTCTCCTCCATTGCACGGTTATTTTTCTCTGTTAGCTTCTTGTACTCCTCCAACTCCTTTTGGGTCCTCGCCGACTTTTAAATCGACTTCTTCGCTTTTCTTCTTGAGGTCCTCGAGTTCTCCTTGTAGAGCGGTAGAAGCTTGTTTTTCACCGCTAGTTCTTCTGGCTTCGCTTTCATTCGATGAAGATGATTTTGAGGCGGCGTTTGATTCAACATTCTTCAAGAAAGTGTTGTTGTTCTTTGATGCAGGAGAGCACCTTGGAGACCACATTGCCTTGGTAGCGGTGTCTCACCTTGACGGCGAGTTACGCCCTCAAAGCTTCCATATCGGTGAAAATGTCGGGAACAATCATTAGTTGGAAGCACCATCAAGTCCGTTAGTTATATAAATGCATCTTTGCGATTATGCATAATGGTGCCATGCACAAGTAGGTAACTTGGTCTAGAACATACATGTGATGAGCCAATTTCAAGAGGACAAGCGTGTTTTAGCGAACTTCTTTCTTAATTTTTTCTCTTACAAATGGTAGCAATGATCCATTTTAAATTAAATCCAGTAGATTATTGCAAAACCAAGATCCCAACTATCGATGTAAACCACACACACAAAAAACATAAGAAAATCAGGGTCATTGATGACCTATTGGCATTATTTGGGTGGGTCCACCGAATTGATGGCACCCATGATTTCATGTTTTACATTCGGTGGCATTGTGTTATAATCGGTGCCAGTCTTGGAACCATAACATGTTATTACATGCTACCCTTTATATTTCTTGAAAATATATCTATATTCACTTGCATTTCTTTCATTTTTAAATACTTTGTGTTCATAAGCAGTTATAACTTTTAAGTAGCCATTACGGTTTGTTTACGGTTGAGTCATATATGTTTGTCACCAAGTTACGAGCACTTCTTAGGTTGATAATGAATAAATCTTAATCGAGTAGTAGTGTATCGGCCTCACCTTTATGTTACGTTTGATAACTCTTCAACCCATTTTGTTAGTCTAAGAAGTTCATAATATTGAGATCTTGAAATCCATATATAACTCAATTTCATAATTTGCACAGACAAAATGAGCACAACTTTTAGCATCACTAAGTCCACTATGTTAGCTACGGTTAGCAAGCAGACTTTAGCCAAATCGCATCGGTATAATCGTAAATTTAGACCAAATGAGTGAATGACATTATCTAAAAGCGAGGCGAGAATGACATTATCTAAAAATGAGCCAAGTCCACTATGTGTTTATGCAGGATATTTTGAACACACAACATTGTTGTTGGAAGCAACACAAGCATCTTAAAGGCACAAGGAAACAGATGTAGGGACTTACAACTGCTTCTCTTGCCAGTTCACTCAGACCATGTTTGGAGCTGGTATGGCAGGTCTTGAAGGCCTCCACCGCATCAAGTTCTTCAATTTGTTGTGTCTTTGGGTTACGCATTGTTCCTCTTCTCCTTACATTAGGTAGGTAATCATTGTGACAAAGTTACATCGGACAAATACAAAAGAATGTTTTGGATGAAATAAATAGGTAATAGTACAAGGTAATCTTTACTTACATATGCATGTAAGTGTGCGACATAAACTGCGAGAACCCGTAGCTTGATGATACTTGACATTCTGCGATTACTCGCTTGTTCTTTTCACATGATTGCTACAAGAGAAGGAACTTGTTAGATAAGATCATATGTTTACAATGAGAAGAGCCTCTGCAAACTGAATATGAAAGAAGAATCTATGATAAGATACCCATACCATGTTATTTGGATCGAGACCACTTTGCAACAAGTGCCCTCCACTGTTCATCGGTCATACTAGCAACAGAGAAGTAGTCCTAATCTCATTTGCGGTACACCATTGAAGTATTTACTGCTTGACCGATAACGCATTTATCGCACCCCGACCGCAATACATCGGTGCATGCTTCCTCTGTTCGTCTTTCTTGTACTCTTTCCAATGAGTTAGGGCAGGGAACCTTATCTCGAATGATGACACCGACCTCGATCACGAACTTGGCGGCTTGAGCAGTTCTTGTGGCCTTTTTTGCCTTGACAGAACAGCTATGGGCATTCTCCTTCCCATAGATCTTGTCATCCTTTCAAAGAATATTCCCTTGGTTGGTGGCACAGGTCTCCTTGGGGTCATTTGTCGCGGGAGCTCTGAGAATATAATTTTTATTTAGATGGTTAAGTTTCATGCAAAACAGCAAAAGTGATGTCATATTTGAATGTCAAAAAAACTATAACTTGCCTTGATGGATTGGGTTTGATCCCGTCTGGTCTTCACCAAAGACTACATTGTCTTCACCGTGACTACATTGTCTTCACCGGCTGGCTACATTGTCTTCACCACCGACTACATTGTCTTCAACACTAGCATCATTGTCTTCAACACCAGCATCACCATCTTGAGGCAACTCTTCATCTTGCACATGTCTCTGTGAAGTTAGTTGCCTTTTGTATGCTCTTGTTGAGACCCAGGAGAGTTATCTCCTCTGCTCGTTGTCTTTGCCCTCACTCTCTTTGGTTGCGACTCCTGGCGCCATGTTGGGATTGTTCTTCTTCCCTTAGTAGAGGGTTTTCACATATGTTCGTTGAGAAACGATAAAAAACTACTTGTTAGTGAGTTTGCATCTATAAGCAAGTGCATATATTAAAGAAAAGATATCGAGAAACAACATAAAAATGCAATGCAAATATCCTCCTCCCACACAAGATAGAAGAAGCACCTCGATTGCGAGGGTTGTGGTACTCATCGATTCGATGTCATCATCATCACTATCTCCTTGAACATCATCTTCAAGGAGATACTCGATAGTCGAGAATCTTGAATTTGATTTCTTATTTGCTGATTTTTTCCCTTCGTTGTTGCGGGTTTTGTAAACCATTTATTAAAAGAGAAGCTAGACCATTGATGCCAAGTTTTTGCAACCTCCTTAAATTCTCCGCCACTTGTTTACCCCGCTTCTTTCAGATTCGGTTTGCGGAGGTTCTTACGAAACGACCAAATTGTAACTATTAGAAAAAATAGGGAGTGAACTAAGAGCTAAGACTACTACTACTTGCAAGCTAGGTAAGAGGTAAGAGCTACTACTACTTGCAAGCTAGGTATGACTACTTCCTGACACTACGCTTTATGCTTGCTAAGATATGTTCAGGGACTATTTGAGCAACAAAATGGTACAACAGACTAATACACATGAAAATGCAACAACGAGCAGCTTACACAGACAACTACTACTTGAACAAACAACATACTACATGCACGAGAGAAAATAGAGAAGAGTTTTGCTTACCTTGTGATGGCGGTTGTCGGATCGTTTCCTACCTTGTCCCTTGTTGCCACCATCGCGGTTGTGGCTACTGCATGATACTAAATCGTGGCGGTGGTCGAGATGGGGAAGTAGAACCGTGGTCGTAGTCGGTGGTCGTGGAAGGAAGCGAGGCAGGTCGCGGTGAACGGCGTCGAAGGGGAACCGATCCGTCTGACGACGGTCGGCGGTGAAATAGACTTCGATCTGTGGCGAGCGTCGGCGTGAACCGAATCCGGCGGCAGCTAGGGTTTCATGGGGCGAGAGAGAGTGCAGGCGGCGAGAGAGGGGGGCGGCGAATGTCGTCGAGAAGCGACTCTGCGCCCGGTGGTGCCGGCGGCGGCTAGGGTTGATGGGGCGAGAGAGAGGTGGATGGGGCCGAGAGAGGTGGAGGCGACGAGAGAGGGAGGTGGATAAATGGGTTGGAATTTTTTTCATAGAATGTAGACCTTCGGGAAAATGGCGCCCTCGAAATTTTTTGGCACCCTTGAATAATTAGGGCGAGGGCAATTTTAGATTTTTAATTAGGGAGTTTGTACAATTGAAATCACTTTCCGGATTTTTTCAAAATGTCAATTTAAATTTTATATTATATGGCCTGCGGCGGAAATATCAACAAAAGTAGAACCAATACCACAGCAAGTGATGGGGTTCTACCTAAACCACACTCTCGTGCACCCCTGCACCATACTGTGAGGACCCCGGTTTATTAAACTTGTAATACTTAGTCATCCATTGACCCTAGTATCACAAATTAAATAAACCAAGCCTCGAGATATGTATACTTCCCGAAATGCAGTATACACACCCCGCTACAAAGTATGCATCAATTCATACATTCACATAGAACCGAAACAAGCAACAAACCAGAAGTTAATTAATAATAAACAGAGTTATTACAAAAGAGAGGCCGATTGGCCAAACGACATAAAGATAACTAAGAAGAAGACAGCGGAAGCAAAAGCGCCATAAGATGGCTAAGACAAAAGCCGACTCAGTGTACCCACAACCCACAGGGCAACTGACCGGACCGCCAAGCTAGACGTCGAGGCTCCCAGAGCACATCTCGCATAAAGCAACATTTATTTGCAATAAGATAATACTTTCAAAAGCAAGTTGGCAATTCATTTCTATTTTGCAATTAAGGACAGGTGACAACAGTATTAACAATAGATAGACAACAACAACAGTCCTGGAAGTGACTAACCCTAGTCACCACAACAATAGCATGAACTCCCCGTTCATACCACCCGTGTCAAGTTTTAGGTTTTTAAAAGGTTATAGTCTAACTCCTGAAAAGCCTAACCAAGCGTGTCCATAACCTAGGACGAGGCTATTCGAATAGTTTTATCCCTCTCAGAGTGTACCACTTTGTACCCACGATAGACCGCCTTTCCTTCGCACACTTCCGTGGTATCTTGTACGGCTAAGTCTAACGAGACCTTTTCCAATGGACTATTTTTATCGGCATTTATTTTTCTTTTACCACCACCGAGTCCACCACCGGCTGCCTCTGGTCGGGTCCCACTTGCATGGTCTTGCCGCTTGGTCCAAAGCGCCGGTCCCATGCCACCGGTCTTGCCCGGGTTGCCTCCGCCATGAATCTGCCTCCCTCCGCCGCCGGTTGCTTGCCGCTTGGGGGTTCGATTTGGATTATGGTTTTGATTATGGTGTCGAGGGTCCACCGCTCAGATTCAATCAATAACGGTAGCCATTCAATTATCATGTTCAAAGATATGACAAGTAGGGAAAATTAGACACCTAAGTCACAAAAGCTCCTCACAGTGCGGTGGTAAGGCTTCACCTTGTGTTGCACCTGTCTGCGGTTCGAATCGGTAGGCGCTATTTTTGGCCAATTAACAGACGGGACGGGAGCTGGAGTTGCCATGTGTCGTGGGACGGTGCGGTGTGGGCCACGCTGCGCCACGTGGTGGAGGGACCACGGGGTTGGTGGGACCGAATGTGGGACCCATCGAGCCATGTGTAGGTGGGACCCACGTGGTGCATGTGGGGCGTGGGTGTGTGTAAGGGTGCATTATATCTGTGATTTAATTTGTTTTGTTGTTTTGTGGCGCTTCTTTGCTTTTCATCATTATTTTTAGTGCCCGGCTCCGTCACACATCACCTATGACGAAGATACAAATTGCGTAATTGAAAGTTCAAGTTTCATGACGAAATTCCTAAACGTCACAAGGTAATCGTCATAGATAAGCACATTTGTAGTAGTGCAGGCGGGCGGCTCGGGCCGGGAAAGGGGGTGGCCGGGTTGGCTTGGGCTAGGCCCAGAGAAAGAGGGAAAGAAAAAGGGCTGGCAAGGGGCTGGGCCAGAGGGGAAAAATGGGCTGGGTGGAAATGGGCTTGGCCCAGGAGGAGATATGGGCTGAGCCTGAAAGGGATGGGAGGCCCAACTCAAAATGGCCCAGGGATTCAAAAGAGAGGAGAAACTCCAAACCGCGAATTTGACTTTCAAATTTTAAGGACATTACATTTGAAACACAAACCGAAAAGGAAAGAAAGTTTTCGCAAATACTCGGTAATTTGAATTACGGTGAAGAACGAAAACCAGAATAGTAATTACTATGCGCCGTCCGAAAATGGGACGCTATAGTTGTAACTCCAATGGGCCTCATTCTCATGTCCATAGGCGCAATGGAAATCGCCTTCCGTACTAGCCCCTTTGTGAAAGGGTCCACCAGATTTTTTTTCAGTGCGAATATAATTCACAATAATCATTTCGAGTTCCTCGGTTTTTTGATAGATTTAAGCCTGCGCTTCACGTGTCTAGAGGACTTCATGTTATCCATAGTACTTGCAATAGAATTAAGATTTAAGATTGGGTTTCAGTGTCAGTTTCAGATTTAAGATTTCCTTGACAATGCAATCAAAAAGAAAAGGCTAGCAGTTTCAGTTTTAGATTTCCATTTTTTTTTGTTTCTGTCTCAGATCTTAGATGTCAGGTTTCAGTTTTTAGATTTCAGCTTCAGATTTTCAGAATGCACTAAACATAGATGTGAAATATTCTATTTACAAAGCACTTAATTTTCCACGAATAGCTGAAATATATAATATTTTGACGAAATTAGCTTAGTAACACTGCAAAGATGTGAAATTTGGAAAATAGTGCAAATGTGAGGCCAGTTGTCAGTAAACACCAATATTATTTTCCAACTTGCAAATTCTATGCAGTGTGCCTTTCAAATCATAAATTAATTAGGCTTGTGATTTAGGGCATCCAATGAGGTTATTGGCGCTTAAGATTTACAATAGAACAATAAGTAGCATGTATACTTTGACTTGTCATGTATTGTGTAAAATCATAGCGTTTACATCATAGTGAGCCTTAGTTCTGACTCATCAAATGAATTAGGTATGTCGCATGTGATCCCGAGTGTAAATTATTATGCTTTTGAACCTAATCCCTAGTTTTCTAAGTTGAAAAGAGTCCTTACAGATAAAAAAATTGTGCAACAACTTGGCAAATTTGCTTTTCTCTTTGTATCAAAGAGAAGAACTTTCAGAATGTAATACTAACAGATGCAAAAATAAATTTATTGTACGTCTGATTGTAATCATATATAGCTACATGTGCACAGGGCATACTCATAGATGCCATAACAAAAACATGGTGCCCTTTGTATTTTTTTGTTATAGGGAAATCCAATAATTAAGCTCAAAGCTGAGAAGTTAAAGCTTAAACTCACTGGAATTGCATTGTATTATATCATTGTATGTATTGCTGTACTCAGTTAGTTACCCACATTGCCCAGACCATTCAAACCAATTCTATCAAATATCCAATTCGGTATAAACCCTAAATCCACAAATCAAACCGATTTAATCCAATAAACGGAGGGAATGGGTTACATTACCTTGTGGGATGATCTCCACAGGTTTATGGGCGTCGAATTGGCTCTAAATCACCGGATTTGGTGGAGGTTGCGGGCGGGGGAGGAGAGATGACGCGAGGGGAGGAAGAGAGGGATTTTGAGGAAAAATGAAGAACTGGTGGGTCGGCGGCACCTAAATCACCACTGCCACGCCACGCGTGTTGGCGTGATAAGACATGCTTGTCACGCCACGAGTTAGGACGTGACAGTGGCCACGCAAACCCTCCACGCTGGCACAGCGTGCAGATGAGTGCTTGCGTGGTAGCATTGGTCACGCCGAGGACAATGGCATGATAGAGTGGTTTTGCCATACCTTGCGTCATGGCGTGCCCAAAGGGGTCAGAATTGAAAATAAAGTTAGCAATAGGTTAACTTTAAAATATTATTAAAAAAGAATTAAATAATAAAAAAGATTATCGGCCCCAACACCCCAAAATCTCTTGTTGCTCTGGCTTTTTATTCACACTAGAAGATCACCCGCGTGGAAGCGCGGGCACGGACGCGACCTTCTGCCGGGACAGACCCGCGAGGATACGCTCCACTAGACGCGTGAGCGAAAGCAAGCAGCGGGTGCTCGAATGGATCGGACGGCGCGCGCGAGAGATTGAGCGGAGTACTGCTTTTTCCCGACGACGTGACACGTTCTCCACCAAGCATAGCAGGCGAGATCGGACAGTCGCGAGGCGCACGCGGAGGTGATCGAACGGGTGTCGTTTCGCGGGTGACGTGGCCAGGGCCGGAAGCCTCCCTTTCCACCAAACGTCAAGTTTAGTAATTGCACGTGGAGTCACGGTTCGGTACATCATTTTATTCTTAGCCGTTCAATAGAAAGAATCCAGTGACCATGATGGTCTAACACCTCCTCCTTGTGCATTACCGGTGCAGAAGGTTGGTGCTCCACAATAAGGGGTAGGAAGGTATTTTCAGTAAGACGTCTCTACGCCCCACGATTCTTCTCCAATACCGTTCGATCCTTGCCTCTTCCAGTTTGATGACCTTTTCAATTATTGGAAATTGGCAATCACGACAGAGATTAATGGCATAGTTGCATATATCGCTACGTACTCTGAACAAATATCGAACACTGCAAATATTTATACTCGGAATCCAACTACATCGAATGAACAGCAGTTCTTGACCGAGTATCGAAGGATGGAGCGGCGGCGGACGCTTGGGTCTGGTCGTGGTTGGAGAGGAGCAGCAGGCGCACGTACCTCATGGGAGGGCAAAATGCCCGGATGGCCGGGACGGGAAGCAGACGCGACGACAAGGATTGCCGCCTTGCCTGACTAACCGTGACTAGTGGGAGGGCAATAATAATATAACGAAATTACAGTTTCGCCCCTAGTTGATGGATATGTTAGCACCTCCTACGCCTCCCTATAGACCGAACCATCGCTCCTTACATTGACATATGAAAAACATGAATGAAGTACAAAAAAAATCCAACATTTAGTGCACGTGCAAGACTCGCAGATTGACACATTCGACGGACTTGACAAGCAGACACAAAGATGAACCATTTCTGAGCTTCTTCACAGGGGGAGGCTGACCATGAGGCTGACTGGGTACTAGAAATCATATAGGCCCCTTGGTGAGGAGCGATCAGAATTTAAATTTTCTTGATCGCCCTGGCTTCCATCAGAGAAACAACAGCAGCGCTTGCATTTCTGGCGAAAAACAGGTGAATTGATTGCAAGGTACGTAGAGCAGCGCGACAGCGACGAGCGCGCGCGATGTCAACAGTGGATGCCACTACCTGCTGCGTATTCACCTAGGAGCCCAATCCAGTCCAGCGTGATCGCTGCGTTCTTCAGCTGCCGCAGCAACGCGGGCATCTTAACTGGCCGTAGCAGCGTAATTAACTCCTCCAGCAGTAGCAGCGCGATGTCAACAGTGGATGCCAGTGGAGTTGCTGTAGAACAAAATCGACACAAACGGGAAGTCTTGGAATTCAAAAGTATTGGCAATAAACAACATCCCGGCACACGTACTGGAGGACTCAAAAATCGACACAAACTGTAAAGCTGCACACTGACGGAGGAGGACACACATGGAAAGCAGCAGACGGAAGAGATGCATCACACCAGATGAGCTACAGGAACCTTCACGACATCAAGCTCCACGGCGCCAACCTCCACGACATCAAGCTCCACGGCGCCAACCTCCACGACATCAAGCTGGCGGCCGGCTGGTTGTTCCAGTTCCTGCAGAGACGGCTGCTGACGCGAGCTCCATCCGCCGCGGAGCGACAGAACCGCATAGATGGCAAGGTAGGCCAGAGCGGCGATGGCCATCGCAAGGACGTATGCGGACGCCCCCAGTCCCTGCTGCTTCCTGCCGCGTAGGCGACCAGGAGGCCGAGCAAGTCGAGCACGACCGCGGTGTGCATCGCCAGGAGTGGCGACCTGAGCCTCGGCAGTAGTATCCCCTGGAGTAGCAGCACGATGACGACGACGGATGCCACGAATGACGTGGAGTTGCTGTAGAAGAAGGCGCGGTACCGCGGCCTGTCGGTGTCGCGCAGGATCGGGTTGCCCGCGGCGTGCCCCTCGCCGTTGTCCGGCCACACGTCGCCAGGCGGGGCCAGGCCGGCCTCGTACGTGACGCTCGCGGCAAGGATCCCGAGCAGCATCAAGTACTTGCGCATTCTGTACCCTTCAATATACTTGAGATGCTTAGAGTCCTTGTGTCTTATGTCGCCGCTGTGTGCTGCTGGTTCATCAGTCGTACTCGGAGTCTGACAGGAAAACCAATCCACGAGCTTTTCATGGACAACACGGATGTGCAGAACGGCGAAGATGAGCACCAGGCCGACCAAGCAGAAGACGTAGATGGACGTCCGCACCGTCCGGGAGGTACCGGCGGCGAAGGCGCCCATCAAGCCGAACAATCCAGCAACCATGCAGACGTAAAGTGCCCTGTAACTGTAATGCTCTTTGCTCACATCGGAGTCGGACATGTTACGATTCACCAGGAGAATGATGACGGCGACAGACGCCATGAAACTGGTCGCGTTGCAGTAGAAGAACACCTTGTAACGGCGAGGGTAATTGTCGGCGAGGACAGGGTCGCCATAATGGTGAGCTTTGTCGGCGTCCTCGATCCAGAAGCCACCCGGTGGGGTCAACCCGGCTCGGTTGGTGATGGTGACGGCCAGGATTCCTCCTCTTCTCCAAATCCAGCTTTTCTTTCCTCACCGTTGGCGCATCATCGCCGCCGTTCGTAGGAGGAGATATTAACTTCCCAGAAGACTTCTGGACCACAACGTGGATCAGCATGAAAACAAAGATGACAGCAGCCAAGGCGAAGACGTAGATGGAGCTGCGTACATCCCGGAAGCTCCCGGCGATGTACGCGCCCGTGAGGCCGAACAGGTCCAGTATTACGGCAGCCTCGAGAGCATGCCTGTTGAGCAGGGACCTGCTCTGCACCATGATGATGACGATGATGGACGCCACGAAAGCAGCCGAGTTGCTGTAGAAGAACACCTTGTACCGCCACGCATGCGTGGCGAGGAGGATGAGGTCGCCGCCGTTGTGCCCATCCTTATTGTCACGCCGGACACCGCCGGGTGGGTCGAGACCAGCTTGGTACGTGACGGTCGCTGCCAGAGTGGCAAGAAGCAGTATCAAAGAGCGAGCCTTGTCCAGTGGATCTGTGCCGGCTTCACCGCTTGGCGCCACCGATGCCGATGCTGTCGTCGCCACTTGGCAACAATCCAATGATCCTTTCGTGTGAAGAATCTCAACAACGGCAACGACAGAAATGTACACGAAGACAGCACCGACCAGGCAGAGGACATACACGGTAGAGTGCGTCTCCCTAGAGCTCCCGGCGGCGTAGGCCCCCATGAGACCGAGCAGCGCCACCGCGATGCAACTGTACAGCGCGGACAGCCGCATGTAGCTGTTCCTCAGCCTGCTGCTCAGAAGCAGCATGATGATGGCGAGCGAAGCGACGAAGGCGGTTGTGTTGCAGACGAAGAACGCCACGAAGCGCCGGGAATTGCCCTCCTGCAGGACAGAGTCTCCAGCGCGGCGGCCGCCCTGGCCCTCCTGGGCGTGCTCCCAGAAGCCGCCAGGCGGGCTCAGCCCCGCCGTGTACGTGATGGTCGTCACGAATATGGCAAGCAGCATCAACACCTTGCGCCGTTCTTTGAGCCGGAGCTTGCCATAGTTAAAAGGAAGAGAAGTAGATTGGTTGAGAGAGAACCCTTAAATTGGTCTCTCCTGTTGTGCTGTATTTATACTCAGAGTTTGCGTATGTTGCCGTATCGGCTACAGTTTGTTTTGGGGATAACTGAATACAGAGATAGATTACAGGGAAGGTTAGAATACAAACTAACTCTAATTCTATCTCTAAGAATCAGATACACATTTCTATCTTTAAACATCTTAACACGCCCCCTCAATCTTAGCTGGTCTCTATTAAATTGAGATCGTTGTAGAATCTTCGAAAGATGTCGAGGAAGCGGCTTCGTGAATATATCAGCGACTTGGTCTGCTGAAGAAATGAACTTGTAATGTCCCGTTTATCTTAGGTTCTTGCCCTATTTTTAAAATAAAAATAACCATTTGGTTTTGATGAGAGTTCAAAGCTTAACTTGAGTTTTTAAAAGAGCTTTAATTGATTAAACCAAACTTGAACTAAATCCGTTCAGTGCCTTTGTTGTTTAATTGGAGTTTTCCCGTTCTCCCTCTTTTGGCCCTGTGTGCCTTTGAGTTTGGCTTCTCCATTCCAGACCTCTTTTGTGACTGGAACTCTTTTCTCGTTCTCCCTCTCTGTTTTGACCTCCCCGTGGACCTCTCACCTCTCTTTGAACCCCTCCTGAGTTCACTTGGGTGCTCCAGAGTTCCTCTGGACCTCCCAGTGCCCTTTTGGAACCTCCATCGAATTCCCTTCCAGCCCCATCGGACCTCCTTGAGTTCCTACGGGCCTTCCTTTGTCCTACGGACCTCCTCAGCGTCCTTTAGGACCTTCCCTGCCTGTTCAGACCTCCCCCTTGTTGAGATCTAGCCGTTAGGACCTCCTCTCTGGAGATCTTAACCGCTCAGACCTCCCCCTTGTTGAGATCTGGCCGTTAGGACCTCCTCTCTGGAGATCTTAGCCGCTCAGACCTCCCCCTTGCGTGGACCTGTTCGTTAGGATCTCCCTTTGAGATCTTAACCGCCCAGGCCTTTCCTTTCGTTTGGATCTAAAGGTCCCGACCTCCTTAGGTCCAAGACCTCCTTAGCACTTGAACCCACCGTTGGCTCCTATGGTCATATCGCTTAAGGCTTTGCCTCCCTTACCTAAGGACCGTCCGATATTGTTCGGATGGCCCCGATCCTAAGGGCACGTTCGCTCGGTCCGAACGTCCCCTTTCCCTCCTAGCCGTCCGATTTAAATCAGACGGCCTAGTCTCGTTGACCCGTTCGCTCGGTCCGAATGGCCCCTTTGTTTTGTGCCATCCGATCTGGATCTGACGGCCTCAGCTTCTCCTCGCGTATCCTTGCCTCCACGGACCTCTCTGCGCCCTTTTGATCTGGACCGTTAAGGTCCTCCTCTTTGAGATCTTGACCGTTAGACCTCCCCTTTGAGATCTAACCATCAGGACCTCCCTGTGCCCTTTTGATCTGGACCGTTAAGGTCCTCCTCTTTGAGATCTTGACCGTTAGACCTCTCCTTTGAGATCTAACCATCAGGACCTCCTGCACTTTTGATCTGGACCGTTAAGGACCTCCCCTTTGAGATCTTAACCACCTAGGACCTCCTCCTGGCTGTTTTGCAAGGACCACCTCCTCGATCCTTGCTGGTCTTTTTGTAAAGACCACCCTTCTAACCCAAAGTATCCTTTTTAACCAGGACCTTCCCCTTGAGCGTTGTGGACCTCCTGTCCAGGATCTCCCCCTTGAGTGTTGTGGACCTCCTGTCCAGGACCTCCCCCTCGAGTGTTTTGGACCTCTTGTCCAAGACCTCCCAGTGGTCTTTTGCGGAGATGACCCTTGCGGTGGGGCCACCTCTTTGACCGTGGTGCATCCTTTTGACTGGCCCCACTTGCCAGTCTCTCTCCACCTTGTAATTATTGCTCTTGCCTCAGAACTTTGTGCGCATTTAATAGGTGTCGGGTCACATTAAATGTAGTCACATCTGAGGTACCTTATTTTTAATTCTTTTAGGGCAAGCCCTGCCCTAGCTGCCCCGATTGCCAACACGTCATTGAACCTCTTTCTTGGTGCACTCCACCAACTCTGGCTATATATAGCCTGGGTGGGCAAACTCTTGTAACCTTTTGCTCACTTGCCCACCTTGCTCCTGCCTTGTTCACTCCTGGCTTGTGCTCGGAGCTTCACCAAGAGTGAGCCGCAGGAGTTGGCATCTTCTCTGGAAGACCTTCTTACGGTTCTTTGCTGGTCTTTTGCTTAAAGGCCACCCTCTCTTGCCTTGGACCTCCCTGGTTGTTCTGGGCCGCCTGTTTATCTGGTTTTGTTTAAGTTCTTTTAGTCCTCTTTTGAAGTTCCTTGGCCTAGTGTGGTTTTGCTTATTTGGTTTTCTTGCGAACGTGTAGATCACGAGTTTGAGGAGATCTTGGATCCAGCTCTTTCTATTGAAGGTTCTCCACTGCTTGACCAAGGCAAGCCACAGACCTCATTTTGATCATTTTGAACCTAGTTTTGTAAATATATTTTAGTTTTTACTTTATCATGCATGGCTATGTTTATAAGAAAATGTTTGGGCTGTAGTTACTTTCCTACTTGCTGTTATGCCTCCTTCATACTTTGTCCCAATCATGTTGTCATGTTCACCTTGTGAGCCTTAGGGTGGATATTTAGTTGGAATTTCTTGTTATTTGCCAACATGGGGCCGTAGGTTATGTATTGCTTCGCTCTAGAAATCGTGGAATTGTGAATCATGTTTCATTCCTAATAATCTTGATTAATGAGCTATAGAACTTGTGGTTGGTGCCATTGTTAGCGACTATGGCAGTTGCCTAAGTTGTGTTGATTGTGGTATGAGGCCACTTTGTTAAAACTGCTGTGCCAAGACTGGGTGGTCTTTTGGCAAGGATAATTACAAAAAGTTTTGCTGAGGCAAGAAGGCAGGGAGTGAGTGGTGGGTGCTATGCACATCCGGGTTTGTGGAAGTCTTGCCTTAGCACAATTAAGGACTTCATTTTGTGTCTGTTGATCTGGGCCAAACAGTGCAACCACAAGATCATTTTATGGGAATGGTCTGGGCTGAATAATTAGCAATGAGATGGCTTGGGGCTGTTGTGGTTGGCGTGTGATTCGTTGGCGCAAGAGGGGCACCCTATAACCTCATGGATTTCTAGACCACAGGGAGGGGATTACGAAACCTTAGCGGGCAGCCCGAGTCAGTTCAAAGCTTTGTAAAGGCCTTGCTGCGCTCTCTAGACTGCTCACCTTAGGAAGTGAGCAAGGGTGGCCGGAACCCGAATCCCGCTAGAGATCGTGGATTGTGGGTAAAGTTGTACACCTCTGCGAGTGTAAAAATCTATTCAATAGCCAAGTCCTTGGTCATGGACATGCTCAGTGAAAATGGTGCAAGGGTAGTTGTTTCAAAAGTTTGTGCCCTTTGGACACTTCATTGAGATGCCTTGGCTTTGCCTCGAAGAGACCTTGGCCGGCTCGGAGGGGTCGGGGTTGGCTCGGGTAGTGGTCAGGAGGCTGGTTGGGACCTCTAGAGTGGGTGCTCTAGGCGGTTCTTGGGTGAGGACACAGCCACTTTGGTGTGACCAGACCTCCCCATTTTGGTTGTGGATGTGAGTTGGTGCTCACTTCACTTTTTCAAACATCAAATGTATTATATACTATTGTTTTACCTTCTTTTTTCAATCTATTATTGGTATTATTGTCAAAACACGGCTTTGCTAAACTAACTATCTGACTCTCATTTGGTAAGCCCTTGCATGAATATTGTTGCATAAATGCTCCTGTGACTTCTTGAGTACATTCCAAGTACTCATGGCTTTAAGCCCTGTGTCCAGCAGACACGAAGATGATCAAGTGCGAGGCGGTCTGGACCTTTTCAAGGAGGAGTTCTTGACGATCCAAATACCTTAGGGCGTCCTCCACCGATGACTGTGGTGCTAGTTGGATGGCTTTTGCGTGCTTTTGGTGTTGGAGCCTTAGAGCTCCTTGTTGCCGGTTGTAAGTACTTGTTGGTTTTGTAAGCCCTCAGTGGCAGACCTCTTGTTAACAAGCTTGACCATAAGGTCTGTTATATATTAAGTTTAATTTATGCCTTCATCTTTGTTTGACCTCGTGGTTATGATATTAGCTTGTGTTCTTGTGTGAGCTAGCTACTTTGTCTGGGACTAGCTCGGAGATGCAGGGCGGACCTCTAGGAGGTCCTCTGGGACTTAGCTTTGGAGGTCCTATCGGGCCTCTCTAGTGATATACACGGAGGTGCTACTGGTGGGGTGGCAGAGCAAAGACCTCCGGAGGTCCTAAAGACCTCTGGGAGGTGGTTCTGCAGTCCAAGACCTCCAAGAGGTCTGAAGACCTCTGGGAGGTCTGGCACCTCCTCGAATGCACCGGCGGTGCTACCACTCCTCCTGTGGTGGCACATGGCATAAAAAATGGTCCTCCGGACCTCTTGCGATATCACGGGGTGGGTCCTCACAGGCTGAACCTCAAGTTCTTTGTTGTGCAACCCGTTCGCACAAAGTGAAAATCTATTCCAATGTGTTTAGTGCGAGCATGAAACACTAGGTTATTGTGAGGTGCGTTGCGCCTATATTGTCACACCAAAGTTTCGGTAATCGTCGTAATGGAACCTTCAGCTCACGCAGTAGTGACTCCAGCCACACAAGCTCTGCCATGGCATTTGCCTACAGCTTTGTATTCTGCCTCCGTACTCGATCGAGAGATGGTTGGTTGCTTTCGAGAGCTCCATGACACCAAATTCGGTCCACAGAATACTGCAAAGCCTCCTGTTGAACGCCGATCATCGGGACACCCCGCCCAATCAGCATCGGAGAAGGCGCTAAGATCTTGGGAGGAAGAACGTCGTATTTTCAGTCCCACATAACACGTACCTTTCAAATAACGAAGTATACGTTTGACTGCCGCCCAATGCACATCAGTTAGACAATGTAAAAATTGGCACACCTTGTTTACCGAGAAGGAAATATCTGGGCGAGTGAGAGTTAAATACTGGAGCACCCCCACATATACGTACAGACAATGCATCACGATCACTTAGAGCCTTGCCGTCCTCCTTTGACAATTTCTCAGTGTTTGACATTGGTGTGTCTGACTGCTTGCTTAACTGCATATTGGTTCGGCGCAGCAAGTCATGAACATATTTCCCTTGTGTGAGCACTACTCCATCATGTTGATGAGAAGCTTCAATTCCTGTAAAGTCTGACATCCCAAGATCCTTGACAGCAAACTCACAAGACAACTGACGAAGTAGCTGATCCGAAGCCTTGACATTAGAGCTTGCAATAATTATATCGTCAATGTATACTAACATATAAATGGATACTGTGGGTTGGTGTAAGATGAAGAGTGATGAATCAGATTTTGATGCCATAAATCCGAGTGCCAGAAGCTTCATACTTAACTTAGCATTCCATGCACGTGGAGCCTGCTTGAGACCATATAAAGCTTTATCAAGTTTGCATATATAATCAGGATGCTGAGGGTTCTCATAACCCGGCGGTTGTTGCATGAAAACATCTTCGGAAAGATCTCCATGAAGAAAGGCATTTTGGATGTCAATTTGTCGTAGATGCCATCCACGAGACACTTCTAAAGACAACACCAGGCGGAAAGTTGTGGGCTTTACCACGGGACTAAATGTGTCTCCATAGTCAATGCCCTCCCACTGTGTGAAGCCCTTTGCAATAAGTCTAGCTTTGTACCAATCCAATGTACCATCCGCTTTATGCTTTACCTTGAAAATCCATCAGCATCCAACCACATTGTGATGTGCTTGACGAGGAATGAGTCGCCATGTCTTATTGCGCATCAAGGCCTCATATTCAATGTCCATTGCAGTTCGCCACTCAGGAAACTTGGCAGCCTCCTCATGAGATATGAGTTCTGTAGGACAGGAGCTAGCAGTTGCCAGGAACACACGTTTGTTCAGTGGGTACCGCACTGTACCATCACTGAATACCTTGGTTTTTCTAATGCCGTGACTCAGCCTTGTGCGCACCTGAGGAGCTGGTGCAGGCAGTGATGATGCGTCGGGCTCAGCTGAAGATTGAACATCCGATGACATCAGTTCCTGAGCAGTAGGCAAGTCCGGTTGGACCTCAGGCACGTCCGGTTGGACTGCATCCTGCTGTACATCACCCACATGATCTGCAAAGTTAGGAAGATCTGCAGCAGCATTGTCAGTTGGTAACACAACAGGATTGCTACTCAATGCATGATCACTATCGGTTCCTGGTTCGAACAAGGAGGGTGCAGGTGGCGGAGATGAGTGGATTGTTATAGGAACATTTGACACAGAGTGAGGCTCAACTGCAGAGTTTTGTGATATAGTGGCGAAGGGGAATAGTTTTTCATCGAATACTACATCTCGTGAGATATATATGCGCCCAGTGGAAATGTTTAAACATTTATACCCCTTGTGCTTGCCACTGTAGCCCAGAAACACACACTGGTTAGACCGGAACTCAATTTTCCGAGCATTATATGGGCGCAAATTAGGCCAACACGCACATCCAAATATTTTGAGCAAGGAGTAGTCTACAGTTTTCTTGAGGAGTCGAACAATGGGAGTTTGGTCATGGATCACTTTACTTGGCATTCTATTGATGAGATAACATGCAGATAGAAAAGCCTCATCCTAGAACCGAAGGGGAACAGAAGATTGAGCCAGGAGAGCGAACCCTGTTTCTACTAGATGACGGTGTTTCCTTTTGGCAACACCGTTTTGCTGGCTAGTGTGAGGACATGAAATCCTATGTAAAATACCCGTGGAATCAAAATGGGGACGAAGCTTGATATATTCTCCACCACCATCAGTTTGCACATATTTGATTTTGGCATTCAGCAAGTTTTCGGCAAGCTGTTGAAACTGAAGAAAGGCATGTTCCACATCCGACTTATGTTTAAGAAGGTAAAGCCAAGTAAAAGCGACTAAAATCATCAATAAATGAACATAATACTTATGACCGTTTCTGAGATGATATGGTAGGGCCCCAAACATCCGAGTGAACTAATTCTAAAGGCTGTAGACACTCGAGAAGATTGTTTATATGGAAGCCTACAAGCTTTTGCTTGCTGACACGCACCACACACATGTGTTTCTTTATTCAAAGGAAAAAGTTTGAGAGATGCTAAGACAGATGACACAACTAATGACGATGGATGACCGAGTCTACGATGCCATAGATCTTGGTCGACTCTGGTGGCTGAAAGAAAACTTCTTGGTAGAGATGTGGATGCCGAGCTTGAAAGGGGGTAAAGGCCTCCCTTACACGGTCCTTGATGCAGGATTTTCTTCGTGATTTGATCCTTGACAAAGAAAGAATTGGGATGGAACTCAATAAAAGCATTGTTACCAATGGCTAATTTACGAACAGAAACAAGATGCTTGCGAATATTGGGAACATGCAAAACGTTTTTGAGTTTCAAAGGTCTAAATGAACCAGGAAGGGATGAATGACCAATGCATGAGATAGGCAAACCTGCTCCATTGGCAACGTGGACTGGTTCGGTGCCGTTGTAGCGATCTTTGGTTGTCAGCCTATCGAGGTCGGATGTGATATGATCCGTCGTCCCCGAGTCCATGTACCAATTGGTGTCAACTTGGTATGTTTGCGTGTTGTTGGCTTCCGGCGGGTAGTCATCAGAGTAGCGATTCCAGCAGTTGAGGGCATCATGCCCTCACTTGGAGCAGATCTGGCATGTGGGAAGTGGTGGCCGTCCCTGACCTGAATTGTTGTTGGTGCGGTACTGTTGCTGGCCATTGCCGTCGTTGCGTCCCTGGTGTGGTCGGCGACCGCTTCCTCCATGTCCACGGCCACGGCCGCTGCCGTTGCCGCGTCCGTGCCCACCACCACTTTGGTAGTTGCCGCCGCCGCGTGACGCTTGGTTTACGGATGACAAGAATTGCTGCTGTATGTTCGTCGAGGCGTTTTGCTCGAGCAATGCCTCATGACTCACGAGATATCCATAGAGTTCTCCGAGTGAGATTGAATCTTGACGGACGGTCATGGACGCCACGAGTGCTTCATAGCGTGACCCTAGGCCGGCGAGGACATAGGAGACAACATCCTCCTCGCTGAGTGGATTCCGTGAGCTGAGAGAGTATCTGCCGAGTTCTTGATCTTGTGGAAGTAATCGCCGCGGCATGTCGTTGCGCTTGAAGTTGGCGAGTTACCGCGCTTGGGCGATCTTAGCGCGTGGCGAATCACGAACATGCGTTTGAGTTCACTCAGATTTCCGCGCGATCGCGATGGAACATGACATGCCCAAGGATCTCCTCACGAGGCGATGACAAGAAAGCCGCTCACAACAACCTGATCTTGCTGATGCCAGGCTGCGAAGGCAGGATTGGGGAGGACTTGCGTCTCGGCTCCTTCGGTGGTGGCAGTAATGGTGACAACCCGCAGCGGCGGTGCCTTTGATCCATCAACATACCCCATGTGGTTGTAGCTCATGAGGCAAGGCAGTGTCTGTGCCTTCCATATAAGGTAGTTATCTCGCTTGAGCTTGATCATGATGAGTTGAGCGAAGGGTGGATGGAAGGTTCTTTGCAGGATCCGGACGGTGGACATATAGCACCGGCACCACTGCCCGGCGCTAGAGATGTGCCTGCAGAGGTTGTCATGGCTCTGATACCAAGTTAAAAGGAAGAGAAGTAGATTGGTTGAGAGAGAACCCTTAAATTGGTCTCTCCTGTTGTGCTGTATGTTGGCCCAGATCTTCTCCTGGAGAGAATTCACCCATGTTCTCTCTCTAATGTTTCACACACACAAGAACAAAAGAGATCAAGAACACAAAGCACACATGAGAACTAGATTTTCTCTGTATTCTTCTCTCCTTTAAGAGATCAAGAACACAAAGCACACGTGAGAACCAGATTTTCTCCTGTATTCTTCTCTCCTTTTTTTTTGAGAACCAAATTTTCTCCTGTATTCTTCTCTCCCTTTTTTTTTGGGACTAAATTTTCTCCTGTATTCTTCTCATCCTCTGTTGGGTTTAATCTTGACAAAGTAGTAGTTTTGCATCTATATGTTAGTCAGTATGAGAAGTGCATCGGCGGGCCAAGTAATGCACCTCCCGGAGAATAGTTGATTAGGATATGGGTTAGTGGCATCATTAGCTAGTTATGTCATTGGTTGTTGCATGTGAGCGTTATGAGTTGTTAGTGAGTACACGGTCATCTGGGTCGTAGGAGCATGATCGACTAGTGCATGCGAGGCTTAGTCAAGTCGGTGAACTAGTGGAGCGAGTTGTGCGCATTGTGTGAGTGTGTTGCATGAGTTATGGGTTGAAGCTTTTGCTCACCTGTTGTATTTATTCGCCTTTGCATCGGTTTGTCGAAGAACACGAAATAGAGCGAAAAATGTAGTCCCACCGCACCTCCCATGCGTGTGTATGTGTGCTTATCTCATATGCATGTGTATACATTTCTGTGATAGAGATTGAGAGAGAGGAAGCTGAGTGATTCAGTTCCAACAATTGGTATCAGAGCCTGGAGATCTTGGAGGAAGTTGATGTTGACCATGTGATGTCGGAGATCGGCAACAACGACATCGCGATGTCGAGGCTAGCAGCGAGAGGCTGTGGTGCTCGAGCGCTTGAGCAGGCCATGAACGGTGGTGTATCTTGTTGTTTCTTTGCATTAGTTACATGCTAGTTGTGTTCATGTGTGAGTGTAACATGTATAGTGGCTAGAGTCCAAGTTAGTTGAAACGTGTAGCATGGCGTAGCGGGTGGATTGGCAGTGCGTAGTGAGCTGATCAACAGCCAGGAGTTGAGTACACGTATGTGTTACTTGGAGTTAGCCATACATGTGTTTGTGGCCAGATGTTCGGCCGAGTCGTGGCGTAGTGCGAAGCTGTGTTCATGGAGATGGCAGCGTGATGCTACTGCAAGGGTCGGCGTGAAGCCGGTGATGGCGGCATGGAGCTACTACGAGGCGATGGCACTGCGAGCCCATTTGAAGAAGACGACGACGGCATGAGGCCGTGGCAAGAGGAGGCTGCTGCGTGTGGCTGCAAGCAAGGTGCGGTGTTCCGCAATGGTGAGTTGGAGCAAGTCAAGATTAGGGGGGAAAATGTTGGGTTTAATATTGATAAAGTAGTAGTTTTGCATCTATATGTTAGCATTTGCATGAGAAGTGCATGGAAGCGGGCCAAGTAATGCACCTCCGGAGAATAGTTGATTAGGATATGGGTTAGTAGCATCATTAGCTAGTTATGTCATTGGTTGTTGCATGTGAGCGTTATGAGTTGTTAGCTGAGTACCGGTCATCTGGGTCGTAGGAGCACGATCGACTAGTGCATGCAGGCTTAGTCAAGTCGGTGAACTAGTGGAACGAGTTGTGCGATCGTGTGAGTGTGTTGCATGAGTTTTGGGCTGAAGCTTTTGCTCACTGTTGTATTTATTCGCCTTGCATCAGTTTGTTGAAGAACACGAGAAATAGAGAAGAAAATGTAGTCCCACCGCACCTCCCATGCGTGTGTATGTGTGCTTATCTCATATGCATGTGTATACATCTCGTGATAGAGATTGAGAGAGAGAAGTCGAGTGATTCAGTTCCAACAATCGTATTTATACTCGAGTTTGCGTATTATCGGCTCTGCTTTGTTTTGGGGATAACTCGAATACAGAGATAGATTACAGGGAAGGTTAGAATACAAACTAACTCTAATTCTATCTCTAAGAATCGATACACATTTCTATCTTTAAACATCTTAACACCATTTCCTCGGGGCTCCGCTCCAATGACTCAATCGGTTTATAAAGAGGGAGCAGCGTGTGAGCCTACGTGGCAAAGACGGCCACGACAAGCAATGAGGCGTGAGACGGTGGTGAGGATGCCCGGCGGCTCCCTGGCGACGAGGCCACCATGAGGTAGAGCAGTTGCAACACCATGACCCCCTCACAGCAAGCAGATGGGCCTTCCCGAGGTGCGATGGGAGGAGAATGACCACCAGCGACGCCGCCGAAAGCCGTCGCATTGAAGTAGTAGAACGTCAAGTACCGGATGTCTTGGGTGACCGGCGGGATCGGATTCGCCGGTGGTGGCCCCTGGGCCTCGGCCAGACGCCACCCGGCCGGTCAAACCCGTGGCGTCGTCCACCGTCACCACCAGGGTTGCGGCGGCAGGAGGTACTTGCCACTACTAGAAAGGGTTTTTCCCCACGGTTGAAAACCGTCGGAAAATAGAAAAACCGTCGGTTTTATTTTCTGACGTTAACCGTCGAGAAAATACCCTCGTGTCCGGTGGTCGGAAAATTGAATTTGTCTGACGGTTAACCGTCAAGAAAATATTTGCTGACGGGCGAAAACCGTCAAGAAACATTAACCTGACGGTTTTGAAATAACCGTCAACAAAAATCATTTTCGTGACGGTTTCGGCCCGTCAGGTATGTAGTTTACATGACGGGGCAACCGTTACCGTCAAGTATATAAAACCTGACGGTTTTTTCCATTACCGTCAACAAAAAGAATTTTCGTGACGGTTTTGGCCCGTCAGGTTTTATATACCTGACGGGGCGACCGTTACTGTCAAGTATATAAAACCTGACGGTTTTTTCCATTACCGTCAACAAAAAGAATTTTCGTGACGGTTTTGGCCCGTCAGGTATCTAGTTTACATGACGGGCAACTGCTATCAAATCAAGTATATTAAACACACGGTTTTTCCATTACCGTCAACAAAAGCATTTTCGTGGCGGTTTTGGCCGTCAGAAATTGGTTTTCAGCGGTGTCAAAACCAAAGCCAAAATGACTCAATTCCTGTCAACAAAATTATGATTCTGGCAGCCCACTAGCAAAAATTGTCAATTCACATATTCATACACATTCACACATCATATAATTCACAATACACATCCATACATCATATAATTCACAATACACATCCATGCATTACTCCATACACAAATAAGAAGTTCAAACTTATCATTTCAAGCCCAATACCATCCATAAGGTTCACTTGTAGAAAGCAATCCGCACAAAAGACATCTAAAAGTCCAATACTAGCACAATACACTTAAAGACTAATATCACATACAAGTCATGTAAGTGCATCTAAAAGTGCAGCAATACCATGTTCAACTATTCAAAAGAGCTAGCAAGACACCATGAAAGTTCATGTAGACAATTAGTTGCATCCGTCGCGGTTGATGTTGTTGGTATCATCGTTGTTGCCGCCATTAATGTCAGCATTGCAGTTGTCGCCATCAATGTTAGCATCATCGCCATCAATGGCATTGTCATTGATCTTGAGCCCACATGGGAGGATCCACCCGATCCGGTCCTTCTGTAAGATGAATAGAGTAGGCCAACATTATGAGTCTGCCTTAGCACAATTAAAACCATTAGAAGTGCTAACAAGAAGAGCTAAAACAACCCACTGAACACTAGCATTATAAGTCTGCTAAGCACAATTAGAACCATTATAATTGGTAAAAGAAGAGCTAGAGCAATCGAAATCTTTAACAAGCCTGTTTTAAAAAAAAACAATTGCACTCATGGACAAAAATTCTAAACAAGCCTAATACCACCTTACCATGAATATATAACTAATTGGGATTGAGGTTAAGCACATGTGATAGAACACTCAACATGAGTCCACTCGCTCACTGCTGCATTGCTTGTTGTCACTCTGACAGACCGAAAAGTATTAGTGTCTAGTCCAAACTAGTCCTCCAAATGATAGAGATTTGGACAACCTTGTAACTTTCATGAGATATTATTTGTAGTATTGGGAATAATTTTAGTTGCTAAGTATTCTTACATGTGATTGTGCGAGATGTTTCACTATGACATCTCACGTGGTGGTTCTTCACCCATCTTCTCGAAAAGCATCTACATTTGAAAACTTTACAAGGTTAGATTTTTGGCTTTCTAGCGAGATCCTAACATATGAATCAAGACCTCATGTGACTATGCGAGACATGAACAACATGGTCAAGAAGCGTTGTAGAGAAGACAGCAACCAATAAAAAAGTAGCACGGCATGATGCTCATAGAAATTATTTGTCACAACTGCACAACCACAACTCGAGCATCAGTTTGTGTAACAAGGAGACCATAAATCCAGATAAAAAATAAGGTAGTTTGAAACATGATCTCACATTATACAGATTTGCATTTGCCAAATAAAATATCATATTCCAAGCTCGCATATTTCTAGGATAAACTGCGGCTCAGGAAGTCCTCGTCAAATTGTTGCCAAGCTTCCCCATCACATGGATGCGCCATCTTACGGATGTGGAGCAACTATGCGATCGCATTAGCTTTGTTGTCTCCTCGTGTGCATACAACCTTTGTAGTCTATTTGTAATGGGGAGATACCGCAATACTTTACGTGGAACTTTATTCTTGCCTACCTCGTATCGAGAGGTATTACACAAGTTACACTTGTCTTCATGCTCATTATCTTTCCAATAAAGCATGCAATTATTATAGCATGCATCAATTTTCACATATGGCATACCGAGACCCTCTAATAGCTTCTTTGAATAGTAGAAGTCTTCGGGCAACTTAGACTCTAGGGGCAAAAGTTCATGAATTATTTGTAATACATCATCATAATGTGCAATTGACATATTGTCTTTGTGACTTCATAGCTAGCAAGCGAGCAACAAATGGATAGACAAGAATGTGTCTTCAAGTACTATCGTCTTTAAGAAACTAAAGCAATAGTTAAAGAGGCTTTAATAAGTGCATGCAAGTTGAGTTTTGAGCTGAAAAGATTATATGTTCAATAAACCATGAAGATGTATAATTGTCTATTTTCTTGGTCATGCAAGTATGTATAATTGTCTATTTTCTTGGTCATGCAAGTATGAAGCAATTAATCTATATTTATTCTATGAGAAACCTTGTCCGAAGAAGCTTTTCCATTTCACCATAACGTTTAGGACTATATGCAAAAGGAAACGAATCAGTTGTCACAAGTTCCTACGAGCCATGACGGAACTAGTTTTTAATATGACCATTAGATGAAAAATGGTTTCCTACACACATCATTTCTGCAGCAGTTGAAGTTGAGAATTCACCTAAATGCCAGTTAAAAGTGATATCACAAAGATTTAATTCCGACTTATCCTTACAACATGAACTAAAATAGAATGGTAAATGGTGATAGGCCATCGTCAAAATTTCCAGTTGCTTCACCACAAGAGAAGAAATACTGGTAGCACATTATGTTCCCTTTGTCCCTTTGTTGCTTATTCATACATTTGTTGTTTCACTTGAACCTAAATATTTCGTTTTGTGAATGCCTCTGAGGGCTTCCAATTATTCGAAAAGGTTTCTAGCAAACATGAGAAACACATATTACAACATGTAAGCATTAAGTACTAAATCGTTAGCATGTGCACATTAAAGAGAAAATATGAACCATGAGAAAAAGATAAGCGATCTGCTGATATAACTAACCTTTTCCTTTCGAACAACCTTTTGACCGGGTTGAGTACCGGCTTCACCTATGACAACAAGGTAAATGAGACCAATCGAGAATTTCCCACTTGATTAAGTAAAATTTGCACGATGAAGGAAAATGATTTTGGACTTACTTTTAGAACAACATCTCCCGTGAGAGTTGGAACTTGAATAGTCCCTCCCAAAATTGCCTATAAAACATGAATGAAATTAATTCAAATCTGCATACTTGTAAAAATCTCATGAGAACAATTGTGCAGATCAGAGGAGATGCCTACTAGACAACCTCTCATTTTATGTGTCACTACAAATATCACTAGAGATAGTACCACCACAACATCACAAGAGATCTTGCTACACAACTATTTTAACATGCAAACTCTATCATGAGCTGTTCGATCAATATGAGGACGGTTGTTATTTGTCTTATTTAGACTCCACAGGAAGCCGATATCAATAGTGCCCCAAGAACAAATTCAAATGAACACGATCTGTTCTCATATTGACCGGATGGCTTATAACGGAGTTCACATGTTAGCACCGAGAAGGTCGTTCACCTTGTACACTCATTTAACTGCATCATGACAAATAAAAAGTCATAGGGGCAGACATAGGAACAAGCCTCAAATTACACAGTGTGCGATGCAGTAAAGATGAAGTACTATCGTATGAAGAAACTAAAGCAATAGTTAAAGAGGCTTTAATAAGCTGCATGCAAGTTAAGTTTTGAGCTGAAAAGATTATATGTTCAGTAAACCATGAAGATGTATAATTGTCTATTTTCTTGGTCATGCAAGTATGGAGCAATTAATCTATATTTATTCTATGAGAAACCTTCTGCGAAGAAGCTTTTCCATTTCATCATAGCTTTCTGTTAAAACTATGAAGATCTTATCGACTTCAATTGAGATTTGTACGAGTAACAAAACATCAAATAGTGTTGTTGGATCTAAGTTATGTATGCTAGTATGGATCTCATCCAAACTAAAAGAACTATATATCCTTTCTGGAACACAGTATATAAAGCTAGACAAGTGGTTCAATGAGAAATAATTTTTCTTGTTACAGGAAACAAAAGGAACCCTTGTATAGGGAAGAATGCAAAACAGTTTTTCGTGCAAACCTGTAAAATCCAAAAGGAAATATAAATGCCAAATTTCCTTTTTTTCCTCATGAAAGGTATGCATAGTAATTTTTTTCCTAATCCTTCAATTCATATTTCATGGTGCCAATTTTTTTGGGTGCATCTGTGTTACTCCTTAATGGAGTAAACGAGTATGTACTTGAATAGGATTGTTTCCCCCTCGTAAGCTATATGAACTATATCATTGGCCCCATCAAAAAAATCGAACTCCCCATGGATCCAAATAAGGATAAACCTCAAAGGAGAGAGAGAGAGAGAGATGATACCACAAGGATGGTGTTGCAATAGTTGCAGTTGACATAGCAAACATGCTCCGAGGCAAACTGAACTGACATTTCCCCTCGATCTCGAAGCGTCTACTCACCAAAGTGGAGGTGCAACAAGGAGGAAGGAAGGAAGAAGCAAAGCAAGAGATATGTATGAACAAAATGATGCCTCCTGTACCCTATATATGGAGGATTTGGGAGAGCATAACCCAATTTCCTCTGACTTTTTGGTTGGCTATGGGGAATTAAGAGGTTTGTGAAGGAAGCTAGAGCAAGATGGCACAAGAAAGAGAGGATAATAACCTGAGTGGGGGCACAAGGCAGGAGAAAAGGTGTTTGATGGGTTATCTTGTGGGAGGACAGTGCAGCTGAGTGCAAGAGGTTGGAAAGATCAAGCAATGGGATACAGCATGCAGCCAATTAGCAATGTTGGTGTGACTACATGTGGCCAGATAGCTCGAATAAGGATTTTGCTAGCGATCATGTTGCTAATTATCAAACTGAGACGTGATCTCGATTGAAATCAATATATATTTTAATTTTGTAGTACACAGTTGGCATGACCAACCAGTTCGACGGAATAAGGATGTCGAGCTTAGATAATTCTGTTCGTGATGATTAGGTGCTAGTTCATGTGCGCGTGTTCATCTTGCAACTTATTCAGTGATCCATCAGGTATATTACAAAGGGAGAAGGCCCTCATAGACTCGTGGCAGATAGCATGACAACATACGTCAATGAATCAGAAAAGAAACGAGAGAGAAAAACATAAAGTGACTACTTCACATTCGATCGATCAGATAGAAAACAATTGCACGCATGATTTTTTTCCCGCTGGTTATGTACCTTAAATGGCCGCCCAACATTGCACCCAGTATATTGATGCAATATATTGCATAGCAAGAAGTCAGTGGCATATGCAACTATGCAAGCATGGTGAGCTCCATATTTATAGTGGCTTAGCTTGAACATTAATTGGTCGGTTTCATGGATCTAAATGGTTCAAACGTATCTACTTGCTCTACTTAATTTCACATCGATCGCCTTGCACACATGAACGGTCAAGATGGGGATCAAACAAATTAAAGTCAAACCAATCACAATGTACAAAGCGAGAAGAAACTCGTATGTGTGTAGGAGCTAGCTGTCAGTGAGGAATGAGTGGTAGGAGGAGAGTCTACCAACATCCTCCATCCCATTGGTGATCGAATTACTTTATTAAATTTACTGCATTACCGTTACTGACTTGCAGTCCCTTATAGGCAGGTGTGGGGGCCTTGTGTGAGCTCACAGTGTGCCATTTCAGTGTTAATTTCCATTCTACTGGTGCACATTGGTTGAACAAATATCCTGAACAGGATGCACCCGCTTGGTGGATCCACTTCCATTGTAGAATTAAGATATGGTAAATTTTATATCAAGGTGAGAAGAACACCTATGTGAAAGAGACACTGTAAATTGTACATCTAGATGAAAGCATCTCATTTAAGCACCATGTAACCTGACTAAGGTTACACCACATCTAAGTAAATAGGTAGTGATATTGGACCATACACATACCCTTTTAAAATGTCATAATACAACAACTCAACATCTTTTACAAAACAAAAGCATAGATATAAAGTGTAATAACTATACTCTTCAATTTCTGGATGAATAGCAGAGGATAGAGACGACAAGAGAACGTACTCAGTAATAAGCAGTAGTATGCCGGTGTAGCAAGTATCCTAATCTTTGCTATATTAACTGATTTAGTGCAAATATGCCCAGGCCCTTGATCTGATTCGTGATCGGAACTTTAATATGCTCATAGATTCCTGTTTACATGGCCAATTTTCAAATGAGGAAGTAACAGAACTGATGCGTTTAGCTTCAAGATGTCTGCAACAACAATAAATATATATGCTAACTGTTAACAGTTGAATTCGTGTACGACAAAACAAAGGTGTAAGTCAAAGTAAAACAGCTGAAGTAATCAGCTTTCGACATTCAAAATCATAGAAGCAAGCTTAAGTTGTAAGTACCAGTATTTATACATGGACAACTGCAGCAACATCACCTCCAGCACAAAATGCTCTTCCTTTCCCCTGAGAAAAGTGATGATTGAATCCAAATATCCAATGACAGACATGAGTAGTTAAAGTAGTCAAGCAAAATGGGGAATTTGAGAGAGAAACAAACATGAAACATCACTGCCTCACCCTCACTTTGCTTGCCTCTGGCCTCACTTCACTCATCGAGTCTTGAGTCCGAGTCCCCGAGGCCCGACCGCTGTGGACGCCGCCACCACCAGAGCTGTGCAGCAGCCACCTTCTGCAGGGACGGCCGGAGGGAGACAGAGGTAGCAGTGACTCGACCGGGAGCCAGAGAGGAGCTCCGTGGAGGAAGGTGAGGCGGCGGTTGATGATGCGGCGATGGTGTGGTGGAGGCAAGGCGGCAAAGGAGGCGAAATGGGGAGGCGGTTGAGGCGTGGAGGCGGCGGGGCGTGGGGAGGCGGGGGCGTGGAGGCGGCGGCGCGGGAGGCGGCGGGGAGGCGGCAAGAGGGGGAGGCGGGAGGCGCGGGAGGCCGCGGGCGGGGAGGCGGCGGGAGACCGCGGGGCGGGAGGCGGGGGAGGCGGCGGGAGGCGGCGGCGCGGGAGGCGGCGGGCGGCGCGGGAGGATTGGGGGCACGGGAGGCCGCGGAGGGCGTGGGGAGGCCGCGGGGGCACGGGAGGCGGCGGGCGCGCGGGGGCGGGGGGCAAGGAGGCGGCGGCGCGTGGAGAAGGCGGGAAATGGCTGTTGGAAGGTGCGCTAGGGATTTTGGGAGAGAAGGTGCGCGATTTTTTTTTCAGTGCCGCGCGATGGTGCGATGCCAATTTTTTTTCCCGCGCGCGGAACCGTTCCCACGTCGGGCCAAAAAAATTAACTTGACGGTTCTCACCGTCAGCAAAATTGTTTTTATTGAGAGTTATGTAAAAACCGTCAGCAAAATTTTAATTTTGCTGAATGGGTACTATTCCCGTCACCAAAATAGTATACCTTGACGGCCGGTGCGGGCCCGTCAGCAAAATTGGTGACCGTCAGGTTTTCCTAGCTTTCTAGTAGTGTGCGCAGCTGCCATGCTGGGTTCTTGCGCTCGGCAGTGGGTGGAGTGGACCGGCCGGCTGGTTGCTCGCCGCGGCGCTCCATTTGCTCGGTGCAAAGTGCAAACCGTATGTGGCTGCGGTGCTCGGTGCAAAGAAACGAAGAAGGTGCAAACTGTATATTATAAGCACAAGCTAGGAAGAGGGTTGGAATGTTCGATGCTTGCTGCAAGGGCAAAGAGTAGTACAGTACAGCGCGAACCTGCATGGCATCGTCGTGTGCCCGTTAAGTAGATGCGAAACTTTTGATCAGGTCGCGTTGTTGTTTAAGCTCTTAAGTAAATTATGGTTATGGCTAAGCACTTAGAGTCTTAGGTTGATCATTTGACTCTTGAATTTGTTAGTGCTAACGACCTTAATAGTGATGAATGTACCTCTGCTTGCCATGTTTTACACGATGAACCTAGATAATTTGAAAAATGCTCATGACATTGCTTTGAACCTGCTTGAAAATTCTAGGAATGAGATGATTAAGTTTAAATCCAATCCTTGTGAAAAATGCTTAGAAACTAGCAAGTTGGTAGCCCTTGAACATGATGACAGAAAAATTATTCTACTGCTTGTGCATTTTGTGTTGAACGTAAGCATGACATTAATAATATGTAAGAAGTATTTAGAGTCAAATTTGAGAAATAAAAAGGCAAAATTAATTATGCATCTTGTACTTCATGTGAAGCTCTACAAAATTGAAGTTTTTGTGCATAAGGAAAAATATGCTAGAGCTGTAAAAGGTAAAAATTGTGAATCATGGTCCAAGCTTACCTGTGAGAATGTTTAAGGACGCTCTTGAAAAATTCTCTAAGGGTAAGAAGCAACTTAACATGATTTTAGACAAGTCTAAGACTCTCATTGGAAAACAAGGGTTATGGTACAATTTTGCTAAGGATAAAACTAAGCCTAATTGATGAGGACATCTTGATTGGACCGATTATCCCGATTGGACCGATTACACGAGCACGAGCTAAATTAATTAATCATCAGGTGAACTCGCTCCTAATTAATTTTAATATTGATTCTAATGAATGTATGTTATTACCTAATAGTCTCATATTGTGTGTGTACAGTTTTATACGTATAGAAGAATGGGAGACTATATCAGGCCGAAGGAGCAAAGATACTGCTGTTAATGTAAACCTATATTTGATGAGGTATACAAATGATGCAGCACCATACAACCGAAGCTACATGCATGCAGCCGAAACATGCTCAGGCATAACATCATGCAACCGAAGCATGCATGTTGTGTCAACGCCATGGCATGTTGTGACCAACCAGCCAGCATGCATGTTGTGCATGCATATATCATGCATGGAAAGAATTAAAGAGCTTGGAGTTGGATACGTGGAGAATATGTGGTGCATGGCAGCATGTGCATGGCATTTGGAGCCCACGTGTGGGCCTGCATGCTGGGATTAGGTACAACCGAACCAGATTAAGGTCTGCATGCTGGGATTAGGTACAACCGAACCAGTTAATTAATCAGCGTAGCATTCAACCGAACTGATTAGGAATTTGTTTCGGTGATTGTTTCGGCCTTGGCTTTACGCGGTTGGCCAGCTATTAAACCTAGCGGCGCCTCACGTAAAAAGGGGACGTTATATTTTTTTTACAGATTTAATCTGGCAATCCCAAACCTTAATCTAGAATTGGTGGGCAAATGTGGCAAAGGTGTCAAGCTCCTCTCGAAAGACCAGGACGACGATCACGATCTTAATCACTTGGGAGCTTTGGAAGGAACGAAACGCTAGAATCTTCAACAACAGAGCTTCAGCGCCTCTTGTTCTCCTAGCTAAGATTAAGGAGGAGGGAAGAGTTTGGTTCCTTGCGGGAACTAAATCTTTGGAGCATTTCATTTCTATGTAATTAGGCCTTGTTTCTTTTAACTCTGTTCCCTTGCGGTTTCGCTCCACTCCTTCTCTATTAATATAACGGGCAGTCCTCCTGCTGGTTTTCATTCAAAAATATTTTTTTACAGATCAATATACTCTTGATTCTAAGGTTTGAGCAATATTGCCCTCCACTAGAATAGGGAGTTCCAATCTGTTGTGTCATTCCGTTGTTCTTGTGATTCCTTGTGTTTTGCAGGAGTCGCGACACGTCTACTTTATGTGGTCAGGTAGACGGGATCACGAGCGTGTGGTTGTGAGAATTTTTTTTGTCGCAGGTTGCTGTTTGACAGTGGTTGGCGCCATCGGTTCGTTAGGTTGCACGGATCCAAAATTATCATCGATCCTACGTCGTGAAGATCGGGCCTCCCCCGTATCATCTCCTAATGTCATTCAAGCGCTCGAAAATGGGCTAGTTAAATTCAAAAGGAAGAAGTCCATTCTACCCCCTCAAGTATCGACATGCGGACAAGTAACCCCCTGAACTAAAAATCCGGCCCTTTGACACCCCTAAGATGCAAAACCAGACAACCTACCCCCTTCAGCTATTTCGTGCGGTGGTTTTGCGCACGTGGCATTCGGACAGGCCGGTTTCGCCACGTCGGCCACTGGGTAGGCTAGTTGAGCTGGTGTAACGTCCCGTTTTCAAAACGGGAATAGTAATTATTTTTCGGTTTTCGGTTTTCAATCGTATTTCAAATTAGCAAATTATTTTCGAAAATTTCCTTTCTCCCCTTAGCTCAGGTTTGTGTTTCAAACCTTTTCACAACTTCGGAATTCAAAATTCGATTTGAATTCCCTCTTTTGCAAATTGGGCCCCTTCTCAATTTGCTTTCCTTTCTTTTTTCTTTGGTTTGTGTTTCAAATGTAATGACCTCAACATTTGAAATTCAAATTTCAAGTTGGGCCCCCTCTTTCTTTCGGGCTCAGTCCATATCTCCTCCTGGGCCAAGACCATTTCCACCGGCCCATTTTTCCCCTCTGGCCCAGCCTTTGCCGGCCCTTTTCTTTCCCTCCCTATTTCTTGTGGCCCGGCCCAAGCCAATTTCGGCCATCTCCTTTCCCAGCCCGAGCAGCCCGCCTGGGGTCTTCTTCTTCGTTCCTCCCCTGGTCAAAGCCGCATCGACCGCCTTCTCTCTCCTGTGACACCGCCTGCACCAAGCTCGCCTGCCAAGGTAGTTAGGATCGCGATCCAAGTCTTAAAGTCTTACGACTCTACGAACCCACGACAGCCTGTTGATCCAAGTCTTATCACCGATTCGATCCTACTCAAGGTCGGTAGGATCGCGATCCTACTCTTAGAGTCTTACTTGTTCTCTTAACCCACGACACTGTCGATCCAAATCTCACTTGTCGATCCTACTCAGAGACTTAGGGCAATTTTTTAGAGGCTAGGCTTTGCGATATTTTGTTTTAGAGCAAAATTTGTTGATATTAATTTCGAGAATGAAACTATAAATAAACAAGGAGCATGCAAAATATTGTATCGATGTGGTAATGCTAGTACAAATATCTATATTATGGCATGAGCAATCTTGAGCTTGATAATGATAAGCTATTTTTATTCATGGAGTATGTCTAGCTACTTTTAAGGAACATGCAAGTGGTAAACCATATAACAATCATACAAACTTATAGTATAGATGTTAAATATGTGTATTTTACAAATCAGAGAATCGCCGATTCTACGATTCGACATTACGATTCGATCCTACCGAGGCAAATCGATCCGACTCGGGATCTCGACTCGACTACCTTGTCGCTTTCGCTTCTCTGCTACCGCCACCAACTCCCTGATAGCGACGACTCCGGAACCCTCCCCGCTCTGTCATTCGGTCGTGCGCAGCCATGGCGTCACGCCGTCCTTGTCGTACCAAAGCAACCGGTCCAAGCCGCGCTACCACCGTCCTCGCCGCTTTGGAGCTCCCGGGCCAAGCACCGCGCCCTCTGCAGCTCCACGAGCACTGCAACCACTCCCGCTGCAGAAGACTTCGAAGCCCTCTTCGTCCTATCATCTCCTCGTGCGCAGCCATGACGCCACCGCCTATCCTCGCTACCCTTGACCGACCGGTCCGAGCACTGCGCCCGCGCCATGGCCTCCCGCTTTGCCCGGTCCAAGCTGCGCACCCGCATCACGCTGTCCTCGCCGTCCTCGTCGCACATGAGCTCGGGGACTGTTGTCTTGCAAGAGCAGTAGTGCACGACGCACTCAAGGCCAGCAGGACACCCAAAGTCGCCGCCAGACCGCCGCCACCCCCACACCGTCCTTGGTCGGTCCAAGCATGCGCCGCGCACGCGCGGCTCCAAGCTCCCCATGGCCGCCTATTTAAGCCTCTCTGTGCCCCCTCATTCTCCTCACGCCGCCCCCCTAGAGTCCTAGTAAGCTCCAGCCAAAAGAACCGCCGCAATCCCTCTTTTGGCCGCTGCGCCTCGCCGCCTTTTGGACGCTCCGGTGAGCCTCTGACTCCGACGACCGCATCACCGCGTGCCCTGCGACCCAAGGATCCCTTCCCCCACCACCCTTCTCCCTCCCCGCCGCCGTGGACCTCCATCGTCACCGCCCCTCTTCCTCCGCCCCAAGCCACTGCTGCGGAATCACACGGCGCCTGAGCCACTCCGGCTCCACCTCCGGTTCCCACGCCATCACAGGCAGGTCTGTGGCTGCTGTTCTCGCGCCGCTCCACCACCGGCGCCACAAGATAGCCCTTGTACTGTGGCGCCGCCTGGCTTAGCCGCTGCCGCCACCGCTTAGGCCCTCTCGGCGCCGCCACCCTCTGGGAGCCTGCTGGCACTCACCGCCGCCTCACTCGCCGGTGCCACCACGCTCGAGCCGCCCGAGCGCCCCTCTGCCCCTCGTTTTTCTCTCGTGAATCGGAGATGAAATCAAATGGGGATCATTTTGGATTTGGTGGCCCACTATCATTGGCTCCCCCCCCTATTTGACTGCCACGTGGGCCCGGCCATGTGTTGGGCCACGCCTCAGGCGCCAGGCTGCACTGCGGGACCCACCGCCACTCATTTCTCCTCCCTTTTTCTGGTTTTATTTTTAGGGTTTAATTCAAAAGAGAACTTCAAAAATCCCGTTCTCCTCCGTTTTAGCTCCAAAAATTATGAAATATATTCCTAAAAATTTGTTAATTCAAGATCTTGCTAATGGCATAGGTCTTGTTCAATTTGGAGTTCATTTATTATTCTTTATTATTTATTTGCTCTCTTTGCTTGTTTATATCTTTTTCTAGTGCGATCGTTCGATTAGGATTTGAAGACGCGGAGGATCTCCACTTCGATCAAGCACAAAATTGTCAAGCTCCTCTTACCTATACCCAAGGCGAGTCAATACTTTGAACATATTGAGCCTACATTGTATGCAAATTATATTCATTTAAAATACTAAAATTGCATGCTTTAATTCTTTAATCAAATGTATGTTAAAGCTTAAGGTAGTTAAATACCCATTTGATGATTAATTAATTAATATGTCATCCCTTGATAATTGAATCCATTATTCCATGTCACCCTAGTAATCTATATGGTAATACTAGTTATAGGTTGTACTTAAGCGACATGCTAGTTTTGCTTAAGTACCTGGGTATTAAATACCCCAATCATCATCTCTTTAAATATAAAAATGGTTTTAGGCAGTCATTGCGGGGAAATGACTGAGGTGAATGTGATAACTTGGTTTCCCTTCTCAAAACCCGAATAACTCGTGATTTCCCATCTGGATGGATGGTATGATGGATGATGTGATGGTGGGCGCTAATGTAGCCCAAGGGATGCTGGTATATATGTTGGTGGGTGCTAATGTAGCCCAAAGGAATACTGGTATATGGAACGAACTGTCCAGATAACCCTAAGGACTTAATCTTGTCATGACCTCCTGTGTAAAATAAGTACAACCACAAGTCTGTAAATTGCAACCTGGCTAAATAATTTGTATCCACCAATACAAGTTGCACCAGGGAGATGGCTCGCAACGCCGTAAGCCTTTGTGGCGAAGGGTGTCGGGGTGCGCGACGTAAGTCATTAGATGGCGCAAGAGGGGGTCTAAGTAAGGGTTAACGGATCTACATGGACGAATTCATGACTAAAACCTTAGCGGTGTAACTAATATTGTTGAATACATCAGTAAAGGCCTTGTGGTGATCTCCCCTTGATTCACATGTCTAAGGAAGCGTGTGTACATATCAGGACGATTATCTCTTGTGGGTAAAGTGTACAATCTCTGCAAAGTAATAAACTGTTTAAACAGCCGTGCCTACGATCAAAGGCGGACATGGGAACTTAACTTGAGTTAGTTCTATTTCAGAAAAAAAAAAACCTTGTGGGTGGTATGAAAATGTGGAGGGCTCACCTAGCCCTGTGTTGGATTTTACCTGAGCCTTCAAGCTCAATGGTGGTAATATTGGAGGTAACTCCAATCAAAATAAGCATAAGGTGGAGGTAGCCTCTGCTGTTACAAATATTGCACAATTACTCTCTTTAATAAAAATGCAATTTGTTAAAATGCTAAGTGATAGGAATTTGTAATTATGATAATTAAAAATATTGCTTTAGCAAATAAAAGAACCCGAGCCATCCTTGTTTAGCCTTGCATATATATTATTGCATTGTGTGTTGGCTCGCGAGCACGGAAGTTGTGCTCATTCTCGCTCTTTCCCCCAAAACCCTCAGAAGCAGAAAATCTAGAGGATTACGACTACTACGAGGATCCCGAAGTTGGAGGCCTTGAATGAAGCGTAGTTAGTCTTAGTTGTTCTAGTCTCACCCCAGTCTAGTTGACTTCGTTGGTGCTTGTGTGCATCCAATATTATCCAAGTCCTTGGTTAATATCGGACGCACACGGTTTCCCCATCGCTGTTCGTGGAGAGACGTTTCACCCCTTTGCTTCCGCTTGTCGCCCGCTTTTGTAATGTAAACAAGTTGGCCTTGTTCGGCCCCTTTTGTAAAACTCGACCCGACGTGGTCTATGTCACTCTGTGTTGTAATAAATTTGAATGGTTTAATCTACGCCATGTATGAATTGATTCAGTAATGTATCTGTGAGTGCTATCTACTGATCTAGGGAATAGCATAGTGTCTTTCACAGAAGATTTGGATTTTTGAAATCTGGGTCCGACAGAGCTGGTATCAGAGCATACGGCTGTAGGAGCCCTGGCTAGACTGGTCGAGCCTAAGGACTGGAGTCCTATTTCCAAAAACTAAGAAAAAGATTTTGATAAAATATAGCATATTTATTGGTCCTTCTTACCACTCTTAGTTCTTTACTTACCTTGACTTCACTTGAGTTTTTACTCAGTCCTGACCTTTTCTCCTGTTCCAAAAATTGTAGATGGCTACCCCTTCCGACGATGGCCCCTAGGACTTTTGCTCTCATGAAGTAGACGGAGATGAGCGCGTGAACATTCTTTGCCAACTCATGGTGCACCTAGGTTACAACCGCCATCCTATCTTCAGAGGCCGAAAGATCCAGACCGTGGATCAAGAGTCATGGACCATGGAAGTTTTCCTCTATGCCAAGGAAGGCGAGTTCAACGCTCGTATCTTCCATCCCGTGACACCCCAGAGCAGCTGTTCTGAAGCAGTCCAAGACGCAGCAAACTTCGCCTACGCTCGCTTGTTCCAAATGCACGAGGATTTTCTCGTGGAGATGCCCTTCCACTACTTTCACCTCTCCAGGAGGAAGAGTTCGAGCACGAGATCTTCGTCGTCATATTTGAAGTGGATCGAATGCCCAAGAGGGGGGGGTGAATTGGGAATCTTTTTTTTAAGAACAATTAAAAGACTAAACAATTCTAACAAAAACTATGTGTCTATGGATTCTAGTGTGGACAAACAACTCCTACACAATTCTAGAGAAGTTTAAAAAGTGCAAGAAAGTAAATGCGTAAATGTAAAAGAGACAAGAGACATAACCAATTTTTACCGAGGTCTCGGAGATTCGGCGATCTCCCCACTCCTCGTTGAGCACTCCTCAAGAGTATTGCTCCGACTTGAAACCTAGCAAGATATCAAGCCATTCACTTGTGGTAGTCCTTCTCCTCTCCTGGATGGGTGGACTCAACCTTCACAACCTTCCCGTGCCTTCCACAAGCTCCTCCTTAGAAGGTCACCGAGAACCACGCCTCCAAGCCGTCTAGGAGACGCCGATCTCCAAAGGTAACAAGCCTAGACCATCACTTGAACTTAGAAAGATCAAGCAACTAGAGTGATGCACACTAAGCCTATGCTACCTCTCAAAATCTCTCAAAATATGCTCTTAAATGATCTTGGGTGCACTAGATATTCCCTTGGTATTAGATGATACTGTAGAGTGGCCAAGAGAGCTTACAATCACGTCCATGAACAGTATTTATAGCCTCCTTGAAGAAACTAGCCGTTACACCTACTATCCTGAAAAATCAGCATATTCCGGAACATCCGAAAGGCTTCCTGATCATCCTGAAGCTCGAAATCCAATGGTCACAAAACTAGCCGTTGAAGGCTTAAAGTATCATCCGATAGCTTCCGGATCATCCTTACATCCGGATGATCCTTTCCATCCGGATCATTCGTAATGTACTACAGTTTTCAGCCCATGCGACATATCTCTCTGGATCAATGATCCGCTTGATAGTCCGATAACATCCGGATCATCCGGAAGGCATTGTCAAAAATTCACTTCGGCACTGATCCAATGCTCCATTAGCTTGGGTGTAAGGACCAGGAATAATTGGAGGTTTATACCGAATTAAAAATCATACCACCAGCATAATTCTTAATCAAGAACAACATGTCCTTAATTAAAATCATACTAGAAGCATAATTTTAATTAGATACAATTCCAACATTCAGTTTCCTGATATGTGTCTCACGTTAGCTCCTTAATCACCGCTAACATACACATATCCTTACAACATTATATCACAAGCATACACGATTAGGATATATCAGTAAAAATTTATAGCGGAAACATTAAGTAAACAATAAACAGAAGAGGAAGTAATAAAATAGACTTCCCAGTGGAGCGCCACAACCCAAGGGCAACTTGACTGGGATTAAAGCCGAAGAACCAACGTAATCGTCTCAACTTGAAATATTAATTAGGACGTTCTTTACCTGCAACAAGTGGACAATTTCCACTAAGTACAGAAGGTACTCAGCAAGACTTACACAAACTAATAAAAGAAAGTGTTTGATAGAACCTATACAAAGGATTAGAATTGATACATGTATAAGGTTAACAACAGGATGGTTATAATGGCTCAATTTGCATAAAGCAATACATCTTAACCTACAATTGCTAAATTTTTACAAAGCAATTTAAGAAATCAATTTGGACCAAAACAGTAAATAAATGAAAGCATAATCATAACTTGTAACAAAATCAAGTGGCTACAACCACTAATAAAACATGGCATGGTTACCTCTCATGCCGAAACAATTCCCATCCAAAATTTTATTTCCAAAATCTATACAAAGCGCTATTCAAATTCAAGCGTTGTCTGTAACCGTGGACATGGCTATTCGAATAGTTTTAAACCCTGCAGGGGTGTACATCTTTACCCACACGACTTAGTTAGCCCGTAAGCTCATGGAATAATAGCACACCGCCTTTGGTATGCCGCCGTAAACTAAGATTTGGTGTTTTTCAACAAGTTAACATTATTGAGTGGAATACCCATGTGTGATCGATCCCACTCGTTCAAAGTTACTAATAGAACTCGCCAACCGGGGCACACATGTTGTGCCGAATGCCGATTCGATCAACAAAATGCAAACTATGCTCATCGCACATATTACATCGCAATCGGAGTTCTTAAGGTACATACATGTGATGGAACGCATGTATGGCTTCACCTCCTAAGAACATATGATATAGATATGAGATCAACCACATATGTCCTTACTTTCCTGTTTTCCAACTCAATAATATTAACCCTTTACTTAACCAAACGACGCCCATACACCGCGTGGAAGTATCGCTAGCTTGAATCATCCAAATTGATGTTCACCCTTAATCAATCCGCATAAGACAACCACATTCCCAATTCTCGCACTAAGGCACCATCACTAGCATTCACTTGTCTAGATTTAAAATCAGTTTATTAAACAAGATTTAAATTCATTTCGATTTAAATAAACTGAACAAAGAATCAAAATAAATTAAATTCATTTATTGTTCCCATGTTTGACAAGATAAGCTTGTCAAACACT
Source organism: Phyllostachys edulis (assembly GCA_036346405.1). Taxonomy (NCBI): domain Eukaryota; kingdom Viridiplantae; phylum Streptophyta; class Magnoliopsida; order Poales; family Poaceae; genus Phyllostachys; species Phyllostachys edulis. Next base: position 34,705 of record JAYEVD010000480.1, on the reverse strand, counting down.
AACGTTCTATGGACTGCATGGCTACGCAATAACGGAAAACAAGTATTTAAGTATAGAAACACTACCTTAAGTTTGAGTGTATATTCAGATTAAAGATAAGCCTCAAGTGTTAGGTTGTAACTAGCTAGAGACAGATCACAAATAATTTTTAGAAAATTTGCATGCAACAGTATCTCTGTATTTTGGAAATCTACAGTTCAAAAATTCTAGGATCAACATGGTGCAAAGAGGATGCTTGCCTTGTTAGAAGTCTACTTGTTCACTCTCGGAGACGTAAATGTTCACTCCATGCAATTTATAATCTAGAGAGAAAGTACGATAGCGAATAAACACCGATAAAATCAAGAAATCCAAAATGCTCAAAAATGCATGACAGTTACATATTAATGAGGTTATGATTTTGGATGCATTTAGATATAGATTTTAGTTTAATTAGAGTTCAATTTCTTATAGACTTGTTGAAATTAATTCAATTTCTATTGTAATCATAATAATCGATTTATACCTAGAGTTTAGGTGATATTGTTTTCCTTAACAGGACACCTAGTACTCACAAACACTCTCTCTAGATATTCTATGTATACATCCACGACGATCATACAGTCAAAATTAATCCTCTTATATGTTCTCCTCTCAATTAGTCTTTTAAAACCTTAACAAGTATTCAAAAGAACAGCTTATTCATTATCTTACTAACTATTAAGACACTATTCACATATAAATGAAAAGACAACAGCTTCTTGAATTTTTAACTTGGCTAAGCTTGTTTCGGGTAACCAATTTGATGCCTATTCTTTAGATGATTAACCTTTGTTAGTTTACGGTCTAAGGCTCAAATAGACCAAAAGGCAGTTGTATTACTGAAAATCTAAACTATACTACTAAAACTTTCTTTACTCAACAAGCACAAAGGATAAAGTTGTTATAGACAGCTAAAGGTCCAACTGACTACTAAATGTTGTCAACATTTTTAACCATAAGATTTAGTTATTGACCTTACTTATTTTCATATTTAAGTTGCTGTTAGCAGATCATTGTTCAACTAATTGGATTTTAAGAGAAAAATTATAATTGCTGCATTAACAATGTCAACAGCCTAATGACAACACTAAGTATCTTCAGGCTACTGTTCAAGTAACTAAAATACTAATCTAGACTCCCTTCAACTCAAACTTCCAGTAGCTAATTCAATTATCTATTTGTAAATCGAATTTTCTATGATCAATAGTTAAGCTCAACACTTAGCTAAAAGTATTAGTCATCTTACAAGTATATATTGTCGGTTCACGCATCCTACAACAGACACTTTCTAAATTGAACAACTACCATCTAACTCATACTAATTCAACCTTCCAATTTTTGCTAGATCATTTAGGTGACCTAACAACATTTACAAGATTTATTAACATTGGTTGGTTTGACAAAAGAGTTTTACTGACAAATAAATTTTTCAACTGATCATATTATCTCGCTCATCGGTTCATACAAAGAGCTTCCACAGCTTTGACAACTAACCTTTTCTACTAACTTACTCATTCATTTGTTAGTTATACTTAAGATCAATTAGTTCCTCTCCCTTTACTATTTACATTTTACAACGGGGTGAGTTAATTGCCTTCTGTTATTTTTCTGAGAATTCAACTTCATAATGGATTTTCATATTTGATTTTCAGATTTGGCTACTTCTATTAGATAGCTGCCCACAAACTAATTGGGTTAAGACAACTTCTAACTACTGCACTTACCAATTCATGAGCCTATTGACTTCAATTTGCTATTCATGCATAACAGTAGTTTTTCGAACTAAAGTTCTATTAGCTAAGTTTCTTTCAAATTTAAACTTCCAATTTGTTAACTCAATTGACATTCACACTTTTGGCTAGAAGAAAGGTGGGTGGGTTTTGTAATTGGTTTCTTGACAAAACAATCTTTTTATCACATTACCATTTCTTCTCTGTTCGGTTATCCGACATCACGATTTTTATCCGGTCTTTTCTCTAATCATATGTCCATTCAAAAGTTCATCCAATGCACACTAGGGCTTCTTCTGAACTGAAATATAATTGTCTCAACTTCATCTACTAGTAATCTGGGTGATTCAACAGTTAAACAATAGGCTAAAAAGCTTACTGTCTATACTTCTCTCAAGATTCTAACTTCAAGGTTAATCAATCCTAAATAGCATTTACAATGTTTAGTTCTTACATCTACTCACTAACTCATTTACTGATCTATTACCTGACAAAACACATTCATACAGAGAAGGTCTTTAGAGGAGCAAATTAAGGCGGCTTGCTGGGTTCAGGCCGAATGTGGCATGTAGCCGATGAGGTTGCAGACCAATTGGTGGGAGCATGAGCATCACCAGGGTACTTGGAGCACATCGGCATGGCCGGAGGTTGCCTGGCGACAAGAATCAATGGCGGCGACGGGCGCCCAATGGTGCCGTGACTGAGAGAGGAGAGAGAGCAAGTGAGTGATGGGGTCGGGTAGGAGAATGCTTAGTGATGCTCACGGAGAAAGTAATTGGCGGGAAGTTCGCTGGAGAGGAAATGGCGGCAGTGGAGGCGAATTGGGCCGGACTTGGAGAAGGAGGAGCACGCGCAGCTCCACGGTGGATGAAACTCCGAACTGACCGGGGGTTGAGCTCCTGGGGCGATGAGGCTCAGTGTGACGCACTCGGGGTTGGCCGAATCTCACCGGAGTGGCTAGGGAGCTCAGAGGCGGCGTGGTCGACATTCAAAGCTTCGAGCTCGATTCGGTTTGGAGAAGAGGCAAATGGTGAGGGGAGTTGGGGAAGCAAAGGAAGCAGTGCTAGCTCAGGCTGTGGCCTATATAGGCGATGGGCGGAGCATTCGCAGGGACGCTGCAGCATGGGCGACGGCCAGCAGCGACGAGGAGCGGCGGGAAGGTCGGGTGGCGTGGCACAGCAGGCGGCGGAGCTAAGGACGGCGGCCGCGAACTAGGAACAAGCGGGCCAGAGGTGTAGGGAGCCGAGCGGAATCGGTTATGGAGGCGGTGGCGGCGGAACCGGTGGCGTCGGCGACCAACCGGCGTGGAGCTTCATGGCGGCGGCTTTGGTGAGGAGGGGCTTCGGTGGCTCGGCGGCGATGCGTGGAAGAGGCGGCGACTAGGGGAGACAGCGCCATGGAGCAGGGAAGCCGGAGGAGGCGGCCGGCGGTAGGGGAGGCGGCGCCATGGGAGAAGGGCAGCAGCGCCATGGAATAGGAGAAGGAAAGATGGAGATTTGGGGGAGAAATGGAAAAAGAAGACTGCCTGGTGGTGTTGACCGAATAGGGGGAGAAGAAGGAAAAGTGAGGCGTGCAAGAAGCTGCTGTAATACTCCGAATATCAAATAGAGAGAACATATTATTCAGAAGAGAAATTTATTCAAATTTGAATGCACTAAAGTTTAGAGGAAAATTAAAAGAAAATTCAAGATTTGAGGGAGGATTGGCCCAAGGTGTCCTAGCCAAGTGGGGCGGCCTTGTAGTGGAGTCAAGAAGGGGGTGCCCTACCCCAAAACCCTAACCTCTGCATAAGATCACACAAGACCTGTAGCACACAAGATCTTAGCAGCCCCCTCCTGCTGCTCTACCAAGATGAGGAAGAAGTCTGAGGTGCCGCCGCCATGGTGGAAGGAGAAGAAGGAGAAGAAGAACGGAGGAGAAGAAGAAGATCATCTTCGTGGGTTTTTGTTCAGCGTTTCACGCGTCTCCAAGGGTATCAATTCGTTTCCGCTGTTTTGATGTTGTTTAGATGCTAAATTAGATTAGTTTGATTGGATCGAGTTCGCCCTGCTGTAGATCAAATCTGTCCAGTATGTTATGGGCTGTTTCGACGTCTTACAGGCCGAACCAATAGTTTTGATCTCCTTTAGATATCTAGAGGTTGTTCTTAACTTTCTGTGGCCACCAAGTTCACTTGATTCCGACATTCAAATCAAAAGATATGATAGATTTAGTATCTGCTGTCCAGATTTCTGACGCGATTAATCTATTTTGCTATTTCGTAACATATGAAAATGTAATTGGGAGAATATGGGTTTTCACCCAACTATACTTTTGTAGAGAATTTGATAACCTTTCCAGATTGTTAAATAAAAATCAATTCGAAGTTATAGATTAAAAGTTATGATCATTTTAATACTGCTGTTTGTTCTTTTAGGCAATTTCTGTTCTGAAAGTTCAACCTTCTGTTAGCATACTTTATTGGCCGAATTGGTTTATCTCGTCAACTAGAGCATTGTAGATTGGTCAGTTAAGAATCCACAGAAACTGGGCTCACCTCTTTTCGAGTTCCAAATCATGAGATATGTTAATTATCGTGCTGCTGTCCAGAGGCGGTTTCGGGCAGAATGTGCTGGTTTTCAGTTTAGAGTTTCTAGTTAAATATTGAATCACCAGGGAAGCATTGTAGAACGTTATTCAGTAATGTCATGTTCATCGTATCCTTATTTCAGTTATTTACTTGTTTAGGCGGTGAAGCTTCGGGTTTAGGAGTATCACCTTTGCCTCATAACGCGTCGCATCGCGGAAGGCAAGTACCTTGATGTTCTGATGTTTGGGAAATGTTGAATGCTTGATGTTGACCCTGTGTTTTTTTCTAAGATCCATGATAATGTTTAAGTTCATGTTCCTTCCACATGTGTGTTATTTCATTCCATGCATTCATTTTTCATGTTCCATCCACGGGAGTGGATTAAAAAGACCCATCAATTCCAGGATGGGCATGTAAGACCCACCATTCCAATGTGGGCCCCACCATTCCAATGTGGGCAGTTTGGGACACCCGTATGAAATGTTCTTCATACGGGGGCTTGGATCCCCGCCTTTTGTTAAATGCGGGCTTAAGTGAACACCAACGGGTGTGTCACTAGCAATACCGGTATATGCATGTGTGTAGTCCCTCCATTCCATTCACTCCATTCATTCCATTCATTCAAATACTCATTCTGTGATTTCGCCATATTGTTCAATGATGTTGACTTGTTAATGTTTGTGGTATGTTTCATTTATTCATCAGACTTGCCGAGTCTTGGACTCATTCTTGCGTTGTTTGTTTTTTTTTGGGTAATCATTGATGTTGACTCACTTGGGAGGGAGTAGACACACACTACTCATTCACATCATCCTATTCAAGTTCAAGATTATAAATTAGTTCTATCTTTCATTCATTATTGATGAACTGTAATAAATAAATCTAGATGGGAAGGAAGGATAATAAATAAATCTAGATGGGAAGGAAGGATACCTTCTCCATGATACTGTTGATTTATTACTGCTTGTGAATCTAGATTAATGATGAACTGTAATAAATAGAATTAAATGGTGAAGGAAGGATACCTTCTCCATGTTTTAGATGTTTTATTTATGCCTTTATATGATATCTTATTCGAGTTCTTCCGAAATGTGGTTGTATGTTAGTGTATTTAGGTGACATCATGGCTTCCAAATAGCTGTGGTGTTACAGCTTGGTATTGTGAGCGGGCTTTAGGTCCGTGGTAATTAAGTTATAAAAAATGACACACTGTGCACAGTAGGTGGGGTTGGGAAATCCATTGTTTCCGCATTTCTATTGGTATGTTTCATTTGTTGAGCAATTGTTGAATTGCTTCTGTACTATCTTTCTTGTTGTTAATCTATGATATTATGTGATATCTTATATCTATGAATTTATTCTATGAATGTCATGAGATGATCCTATATATTCATAACCGACTACATTGGTTATGCGTGTTGATAATGGATGTTAAGAAGTTGAGGACGTGGTTGTTTCTCTGGGATTCACCAGGTTACACCATTGTTCGTGGTTTGTGGTTAGGGGAGTAGAAAACCCTGAGTACCATAGTTTCAGGCGTTGAGCGTGAGTTGCTTTAGAAAGTTGTTCTCTTCCTTGATTTCTAAATTTGGCAAATTCATGTCTGGTGATGGTTGATGAATTTCTCTTGGGTTCGTGGTTCATTGTAGTTGATGGTTTCATTAAGTCTCTAATTGTTCTCTGAAATAATTATTGTTTTCATCTGTTGAGTTGCTTTCACTACTTGTAATCATTGTTAATTGTCGAGATTGATATTTCTATGATTGTTCCTTCTTTCTTATTGGAAAAGAATGATTCATTTGTTTGTTTAATATTTTGGTTAAAGAAAGTTTTCATTGCAAGTTCGTTAACATGAGAAAGCATTGGTTCTATGTATTTATTTTGGATTATTCCGAGCGTTGAAGTTAGTGCATCTCTTTTACGAAGGAAAGTGTTAAAATCCTTTTGGAAAGTCTTGTTGTGGGTAAGTCGATATTGTAATCAAATAAAATAGTTGTGTATGGGTTTCAATTGGCCCTTTTTGTTTTTTTCGAACAATTATCGTCTTTTCGATTGTGGAACTCTCTTTACTACTTATAAATGTTGTTATTAAAGATTGTTCTTTTCATAAGAGTCCTACCCTTCTTGATGATAGAGGCGACCTTGCTATCTGCTTGGTATTTTTGATAAAGGAGTTAACTTTACAAAGTTCATTGAATAAAGTTTTGATTCTATTTATTTGTTTTGGGGTAGTTGGAGTGTTGAAGTTCAGAACCTTTTCTTTACGAAGGAAAGTGTTAAAAATCTTTTCTAATGGTTGTTATGCTAAATGATAAGTTGTAAGAATACAAGGTAATTGATCATGTATAGGATTCCAAGTTGGGTCAATGGCATGTTGCATAGTTAATCTTAACTAATGTCCTTGGTAGCATAGTTGGGTAATTTCTTGATGATCTTTCATAAATGCTAGAATTACCTATTCCTGACGTGGTAAAACTGTTGAAACCTGATTAAAGGCCTAGATAGTTCGTTGGTGAATCGAGTAGCACCATATCTTCTTACATGATTAATGCAATTGTCAATTGATAATGAGAGCTGTTGTTGGTGTGGCGTAATACCGACAGCTGGGTGGACGAATTTCATAAGTGGCCTTGATATCGTACCTTACGAGATTGCTATTGCATAGTATGATCTTGTTAAAATAAAATTATTTCAACCTTGTGGCTTGTGCTTCTTTTGAAAAGCTTTAGGATGGTATAATAAAATTTGATGATTCTTGATACTACTGTATGTTACTGATGTTATTAAAATTGACATTAATGTGAGATTGATATTAATTCTTCCAGAGATAAAGTGATTTGATCGCCATTGGTGATATCGCTCAAAAGAGAACATTTCAAGTTTTGCTTTAGTGGCCTTTTAGAGCTGATGAATTATGTGGTATCTGAGATTAGTTCAAACAAAACGATGTATTTGCATGTTCTGTTGGTTCTTAAGTGATTCTTGAGATTTGAGCTTTAAGGCTCCTTAGTTGAGTTGGCAAAGTGATGTTTCAATCAAAGAAGAATATTTCTTGTGTTAAAGGCAAAAGTATAGTAGAAGTATTTGAGATTTACGCCGAGTTAGGTAACTTACGGTCTATTTGAAGTGTGCCTAAACTTTCTACTTTTGCCATTAGAGCTTCTCGATTTTTAAGTGCAACACTTTCTTCTCATGTGAGGTTTGATGTTTCTTCGTGCGGGACTTGTGCCCTCAATTGTGGACTTCCTTTATGATTTCGAGTTCATTGCTTAATTGACTATTTTCCTTGGTCTTATGTCGAAAAGCGAGTGGCAAACGCTTTTTCTGTTGGGAATCGCTTTTCAATTGTCTTTTCTTTTGAGAAATGAATTATGGATTTGTTCTATAAAACCCTTTAGAATGTTTAGTGGCACTTGGTTGGTGGTGATCAATCGAGAGACTTTGTGAGACTTTGAAAGTCAAGTTGTTTGAAACATAATAAGTGATAAGTTTATTTCTTGGAGTAACCCTTGGCGAGGGTTTGACTTAAACAAAAAGTTTTGTCCTTAGGGCCAACTAATGGCATTATTGCAATTGATAGAACCTATAAGTGGTTGTGGTTCAAGATCTTTCGATCATGTTAAGTGGAACCTTAGAAATTGTTTACAAGTATGGGAAATATTGGTCAGTTCATGAGAGTACCATGATGGGGTACCTTATACGGTTGTGTATAAGAATTGTATTGGTGTAGTTTAATGAGGATAGAACTGTGAGAACTCTAGTCGTTACGACAACTTTGGCGATGGTAGGAAATGTTAAGTTAATGTCAGGTATGACTTGGTTTCAATGAGTAACTTTCTTGAAGTTAGAATCTTTCAAATGGAATGTTTGGCTTCAAGTAAATCAATGCAGTTACTTAATTGAGTAGAACCTATAGTATAGCGAAATTCCAGAACTTCAGTTCATGTTAAAAGGTTGGGGATTATCGAAGGTATGGAAACCTTAATCAATTTTATGGAGTAACGCAATTGGAAAGTATTGCGATAATATGTGGGTGATTCCTGATAATGTCAATGAGAGAGTATGTTAGATTTGTGGGGATGTTAGAGATTTAATTCGATGATTTCACTATCTGTTATAAGAGAAATTCGTTGTAGAGGTCTTAGAGGTTAAATTTGGGCTGTGCATTTTTATGCTAATCTTTTGGTCGCTCAAAGATTGTGTGTAGAGGAGATAGAAAACTGGAGTATTCTGAGCAGTGGAATGATTGTTGATAGAACCCTTCTGATGTAGTTCATGAGCGGGCGTATTGAGGATTCTGAGTTGTTATTCTGGAAAATTGGAGGTAATGTGAATGAGTGGGACCTATTTTTGTGAAGCTTTGGATGCCTTCTATCAAATTAATTTTGTTAGTAGGAGGAGTTCCTAGAGTATTCGGTGGATTCAATAGAGTCTCTCCACCATGGTGTGGATGATGTATTTCAGTTTGAGCATAATTTGAGGATGTTTAATTAAGAGGTTTAAGCTCGTGTGATAAGCGATGAATTCAATTCCAAGGTTCGAGACAGTTTAATTCCTAAAAGAGAGACTACGAAAAAAGATGTTTCTCGTGGTGAAGCGTTTTCTTGTTTTTTGTTTGAGTTTTGTGTTGTTGATCGGTGTCTTCCGCACTTTGAGTTGGCGCTTTGTTGGCATGTTTGATTCTTTCCAATTCGCATAAACCAAAAGAAGTATTTGCTTTGGACATTCAATGATTTCTCCTTTGGCTTTCGTGGTATTTAATCGTAAACCGCCTATTTAGAAAGTGGGGTTGTTTTCGTGATGAATTGTCAAATTCGGGTTTTACCCTTTGGTGGAGAGTTAGTATTGCGTGGATGCGATGAGAACTCTCTATTTCCAGCTTGATTCTCTTTGTGAATCGGTGGTTTAATAACCGCTCATGTGCATTCTTGTTTAAAGGAGGTAGTCCTTGTTATGATGAAGAAATCGATTGAGAAGTGGGACAAGAGTTCCATGTGTGCGGTGCAGTTTGTGCTTTTGTATCAAGGGTAGATGGCCCGAGGTACATTAGTTTGTTTTCGCTGGCCTGGGGTTTAGTAACTGGGCAATTCAGAGCTTGGAGTTGTCGTTAAAGACATTGACCATGTAGTAGGGTCTTACCTTCAATTTTATTATGATATGTGTACCTGGAAATACCAGGTTGAGTGTTAGGACAGACATCGCTTTAAGTCTTTCTGTTGTGGTCTCCTCAGTCCGAGAGAGAGGCTACTTGGGAGTTTGTTTTTCGCATGCGTGAGCGTTATCCAGACATGTTTGCTCCGGGCATATGTTAATAGATGTTTCTTTTCTATGGCAATTGTTCTTTCGTTTATTTCGATGGTTAGAATTCGAGGTCGAATTCTGTTAAGGGGGGTAGAATGTAATACCCCGAATATCAAATAGAGAGAACATATTATTCGGAAGAGAAATTTATTCAAATTTGAATGCACTAAAGTTTAGAGGAAAATTAAAAGAAAATTCAAGATTTGAGGGAGGATTGGCCCAAGGTGTCCTAGCCAAGTGGGCGGCCTTGTAGTGGAGTCAAGAAGGGGTGCCTTCCCAAAACCCTAACCTCTGCATACAGATCACACAAGACTCAGAGCACACAAGATCAGAGCAGCCCCCTCCCCGCCGCTCTACCAAGATGAGGAAGAAGCTCAGGTGCCACGCCATGGTGGAAGGAGAAGAAGGAGAAGAAGAACGGAGGAGAAGAAGAAGATCATCTTCGTGGGTTTTTGTTCAGCATTTCACGCGTCTCCAAGGGTATCAATTCGTTTCCCCGCTGTTTTGATGTTGTTTAGATGCGAAATTAGATTAGTTTGATTGGATCGAGTTCGTCCTGCTGTAGATCAAATCTGTCCAGTATGTTGCGTGGGCTGTTTCGACGTCTTAGAGGCCGAACCAATAGTTTTGATCTCCTTTAGATATCTAGAGGTTGTTCTTAACTTTCTGTGGCCACCGAGTTCACTTGATTCCGACATTCGAGTCAAAAGATATGATAGATTTAGTATCTGCTATCCAGATTTCTGACGCGATTAATCTGTTTTGCTATTTCGTAACATATGAAAATGTAATTGGGAGAATATGGGTTTTCACCCAACTATACTTTTGTAGATAATTTGATAACCTTTCCATATTGTTAAAGAAAAATCAATTCGGAGTTATAGATTAAAAGTTATGATCGTTTTAATACTGCTGTTTATTCTTTTAGGCAGTTTCTATTCTGAAAGTTCAACCTTCTGTTAGCATACTTTATTGGCCGAATTGGTTTATCTTGTCAACTAGAGTATTGTATATTGGTCAGTTAAGAATCCACAGAAACTAGGCTCACCTCTTTTCGAGTTCCAGATCATGAGATATGTTAATTACCGTGCTCCTGTCCAGAGGCGGTTTAGGGCAAAATGCGCTGGTTTTCAGTTTAGAGTTTCTAGTTAAATATTGAATCGCCAAGGAAGCATTGTAGAACGTTATTCAGTAATGTCGTGTTCATCGTATCCTTATTTTAGTTATTTACTTGGTTAGGCGGTGAAGCTTCGGGTTTAGGAGTATCACCTTTGCCTCATAACGCGTCGCATCGCGGAAGGCAAGTACCTTGATGTTCGATGTTTGGGAAATGTTGAATGCTTGATGTTGACCCTGTGTTTTTTCTAAGATCCATGATAATGTTTAAGTTCATGTTCCTTCCACATGTGTGTTATCTCCATGATTAGAGAGCATGTCTTTTCAATATACATATTTCATTCCATGCATTCATTTTCCATGTTCCATCCACGGGAGTGATTAAAAAGACCCATTAATTCCAGGATGGGCATGTAAGACCCACCATTCCAATGTGGGCCCCACCATTCCAATGTGGGCGATTTGGGACACCTGTATGAAATGTTCTTCATACGGGGCTTGGATCCCCGCCTTTTGTTAAATGCGGGCTTAAGTGAACACCGACGGTGTGTCACTAGCAATACCGGTATATGCATGTGTGTAGTCCCTCCATTCCATTCACTCCATTCATTCCATTCACTCCATTCATTCCATTCATTCAAATACTCGCTCTGTGATTTCGCCATATTGTTCAATGATGTTGACTTGTTAATGTTTGTGGTATGTTCCATTTATTCATCTGACTTGCTTGAGTCTTGGACTCATTCTTGCATTGTTTGTTTTTTAGGTAATCATTGATGTTGACTCACTTAGGAGGAGTAGACACACACTACTCATTCACATCATCCTATTCAAGTTCAAGATTATAAATTAGTTCTATCTTTCATTCATTATTGATGAACTGTAATAAATAAATCTAGATGGCAAGGAAGGATACCTTCTCCATGATACTGTTGATTTATTACTGCTTGTGAATCTAGATTAATGATGAACTGTAATAAATAGAATTAAATGGTGAAGGAATGATACCTTCTCCATGTTTTAGATGTTTTATTTATGCCTTTATATGATATCTTATTCGAGTTCTTCCGAAATGTGGTTGTATGTTAGTGTATTTAGGTGACATCATGGTTTCCAAATAGCCAGGGTGTTATAGCTGCGAGATGGGCGGCGTGGCATGCATGCGTGTTTCGGTAGAGATGCGGGCGCGTGTCCCAGGGCTGCAGCGCTTTGAAGCCAAAGAAAATGATGGAGAACTAAATGCTATGCGGTGTTTAGGACAGTACAGACACGCGTCTAGGCAGAGACGAGCTGGTAGACAAGCACGGCGCCGACGGCGCTACGTGGAGGGGAGAAGTTGCTGGAGAAGAAGGCAAAGAAGAGGGCGGCAAGGGCGAACGATGTCAAGCGAGAGAGGGACGATGGCTCGTCTTATTTGGAGCGGAGGCAACAGATGGCCATCATGCAAATGCTCGATCAAGCACTCAAGCGCTGGAGGTGTGAAGAAGAAATGCTGCAAACGGGACCCACTGACTGGTGAGAGGGAAAAGGAGATGGAATTTCCAGATTAGACAATTGACTGATGACCGATGGATAAGTGAATTATTAAATAAAGTTATCAAGCTCCAAAAATTATAAAATTTTCAGAGAAGGCTTATGATATATTGTAAATTTTTATACAATTGTTTTAGGATTCTATGTTCGTGTATATTTTTCTAAAAATCATGTTCATGATTTATTCATTTGTTTAAAATTCACTTAGAGATGATGTTTACTAATTAAGTTTGAATTTTCATCAAGGTTAAATTGAGTTCCTAAATTTGATAAAATTCATTTTTATTTATGGTAATTATTCTAGTATTTAAATAAATTGTTTTCCAGATATTTTCATGAGCTTTTAGTTAAAATTTATTTTGTGGTTTTAGTTTGAGTTAGAGGTTTACATTTGGTTTACAAATTTTCAAATGCATAATTTATGCACATGCTTCCGAAATAATATGAAATGCATATTATTACTGTTTATTAAAATTGGGGCTGTTACAAACCTACCCCCTTAAACATAATCTCGTCCCCGAGATTCTGGTGGTTCGGAAATTGGAACGAAAAGCTATGACAATCTAGCTAGGTTTGGTCATAGGGCCACACTTCGGGTTTTGTTGCAACTAGAACTCAAACCAGAATCATGTGAGGTTATTTCTAAGTTTTAGGTCCTAATGAGGAAAGCTATGTCGAAGGATTTTACATGATCCTTCTTTCGTGTATTTTCTAAGCGGTTCTTTCAACTCTAACGAAATGCGCCATCTGCTATCTTGATTTCCTTCAAAGATAGAGCTGAGAGATCTTGATGAAGTAACATGACGTTGCTGACACATTTTCCTTTCCAATGCTTTGTTTAACCTTTCCATTGCTTGCTTCAAGAGTCCTTCAATCATGGAAGAGGTAGGGTGCTCAAGCCTTATTAGATCTTCACGCTCCCAAATGGCTTCCTCTTACGCGTGGTTACTCTCTTGAATTCTTAAGAACTTGATATGTTGGAAGTGCCTTCGACGTCATCTTCCGATAGAACGAAAAGACTACCTACAAGAAAAGTCACTAAAAGGAGGGTTCAAATTCAAGTCAAATGGGGTTTCTTACCAATTGTAGGTTTTAGGTAAGGGGTGATATAGCTCTATTCAATGATCAAGTAGGCATCGATCGATAGAATGGGAGGGTCGGTTAAATGGTAATCTAGTATCAATATTGGAATGTGGTATAGAGACTAGAGAAGACAAAGCAAGGTTGTTTGGTAGTCTCATTTAACCCTTGCTCTACTAGTTCTAATTGCTCGACTTGGAAAAGAATGCATTGGATGAATGCTTAAGTCACGATCCTGATGCCAAAATAGGTTTAGTTAATGAGAGTGCAAAGGATTACATGCATGCTTACAGGGGTCTATCAAAATGCAACCAAATAATTTCATTGGTGTTAGATGAGCATGAGATTTAATAAATAACATGAATTCACACTATCATGATCTGGTCCTTCACATTTAAAACCTTTCTATTTGTTTCAGATTTAAACTTGGCTAGAATAGCCTTGCAAAGCATTTGAATTAAATTCTGGGCATAACAAGTTCAAATAATTCTTGAAAAATTACAGTTGTGAAACACACACTATCAGATGCTTAGGTCGATATTATGAAGATTTTTAAGATCATCAAGCATCACTGGAGCACAATTTCATCATTTTAGGTCAACAATTACACAATAACAAGGAATGAGTTTCTCTTTGAAAAGTATAGAACTACATGTATAACTTAATCTAGTTTAATTGCTTTTAGTTGATCAATACTACAAATAGGCTACCCTTAGTTCATGTTATGACATGTTCTGTCATCAACAATTTAAAAGACAAGCATTCTTTAATTTTACAACTATCTAGCATCTCAAGTTACACATTCATGACCTTTAAATTTTGAAATTTATGCAAGGAACCTATATAAGCATGGTTCAATTCTAATTTAATTAACAGTTTTAAGATAAAACAATTTAAGGAAAGTTCAATTTATACTCCTATAGACTAGTCACCATGAAGAAATGCTAACCATGCATCTTGATTTATATAAATTATTTTTAGTTATGATATTTGCTAACAACCTGAGTTACCAGATATTCTCAAGTTAACTTAAAACTATATGCATGATCAAAGTGCAGAAATCATGATACTTAATACATGATTTGAGGTAGCTTCTACCCCCCTTAAACATATTGGTGGATAAGAGATGTAATGAGGAGAGAATGAGCATAAGATGAGTAGACGGGCAACTCTTAGGTAATAATTTTTATCATGAATGCATAATGCCGAAGCCTTGCAACTTTAAGATCCAAATGGGTGTACTAAGGCTCAAGGCCAGTACAAGATTCAAGTGAACCACAATCAGTTTTCCGATATAGTTGCTATACATACTGCCTGTAGGCAATGCGCAACTACTTGGAACAAAAGAGACCAAATGATTATATTACAAAATCCAGCGTCTACAATATAATTAGGGTGTATATAATCTAAGAATAATCTCTAAATTAATCCTAATTTTGCAGGAAGGCAACATCTTCTCGTCCTGCCACCTTTGCCCTCAACGGTTGACTACTTAGCGTGTCTACTGTTGGAGAAAAGAGATGAGCAACGGAGAAAATTTACTTTGCACAAATCAAATGAATTGTGGGATAAGAATTAGATGCTAGGATGGGTAAGAAAGAAAAGAATCATATTACTTGCATTTTTGCCAAATATTTGCTAGTTTTGAAAATACTTTTGCAAACCAAATTCCTAACATCGTCCATTACTACGGCTTTAACCTCATAAATAAAACAAATTGATACCAACGCTGTAAGGACCTGAAATAATTGGAGGTTTATACCAAATTAAAAATCATACCACTAGCATAATTCTTAATCAAGAACAACATGTCCTTAATTAAAATCATACTAGAAGCATAATTCTTAATTAGATACAATTCCAACATTCAGGTTCCCGGATATGTGTCTCATGTTAGCTCCCAGAATCAGCTGCTAACATACACATATCCTTACAACATTATATCACAAGCATACACGATTAGGATATATCAGTAAAAATTTACAGCGGAAACATTAAGTAAACAATAAACAGAAGAGGAAGTAATAAAATAGACTTCCCAGTGGAGCACCACAACCCAAGGGCAACTTGACTGGGATTAAAGCCGAAGAACCAACGAATCGTCTCAACTTGAAATATTAATTAGGACGTTCTTTACCGCAACAAGTGGACAATTTCCAACGAGTACGTAAGGTACTCAAGAAGACTTACACAAACTAATAAAAGAAAGTGTTTGATAGAACCTATACAAAGGATTAGAATTGATACATGCATAAGGTTAACAACAGGATGGTTATAATGGTTCAATTTGCATAAAGCAATACATCTTAACCTACAATTGCTAAATTTTACAAAGCAATTTAATAAATCAATTTGGACCAAAACAGTAAATAAATGAAAGCATAATCATAACTTGTAACAAAATCAAGTGGCTACAACCACTAATAAAACATTGCATGGTTACCTCTCATGCCAAACAATTCCCATCCAAAATTTTATTTCCAAAATCTATACAAAGCGCTATTCAAATTCAGCGTTGTCCGTGAATCGTGACACGGCTATTCAATAGTTTTAAACCTTGCAGGGTGTACATCTTTACCCACACGACTTAGTTAGCCCGTAAGCTCGCGGAATAATAGCACACCGCTTTGGTATGCCAATCGGGTAAACTAAGATTTGGTGTTTTTCAACAAGTTAACATTATTGAGTGGAATACCCATGTGTGATCGATCCCGCCACCAAAGTTACTAATAGAACTCGCCAACCGGGGCCCACATGTTGTGCCGGAATGCCGATTCGATCAACAAAATGCAAACTGTGCTCATCGCACATATTACATCGCAATCGGAGCCCTTAAGGTACATACATGTGATGGAACGATGTATGGCCTCACCCTCCTAAGAACATATGATATAGATATGAGATCAACCACATATGTCCTTACTTTCCTGCTTTTCCAACTCAATAACATTAACCCTTTACTTAACCAAACGGCGCCCATACACAAGCGTGTGGAAGTAATGCTGGGGCTTGAATCATCCAAATTGATGTTCACCCTTAATCAATCCGCATAAGACAACCACATTCCCAATTCTCGCACTAAGGCACCATCACTAGCATTCACTTGTCCAGATTTAAAATCAATTTATTAAACAAGATTTAAATTCATTTCTGATTTAAATAAACTGAACAAAGAATCAAAATAAATTAAATTCATTTATTGTTCCCATGTTTGACAAGATAAGCTTGTCAAACACTAACGCTCTATGGATCGCATGGCTAAGCAATAACGGAAAACAAGTATTTAAGTATAGAAACACTACCTTAAGTTTGAGTGTATGATTAGATTAAAGATAAGCCTCAAGTGTTAGGTTGTAACTAGCTAGAGACAGATCACAAATAATTTTAGAAAATTTGCATGCAACAAAGATTCTCAGTATTTTGGAAATCTACAGTTCAAAAATTCTGGGATCAACATGGTGCAAAGAGGATACTTGCCTTGTTAGAAGTCCACTTGTTCACTCTCGGAGACGTAAATGTTCACTCCGTGCAATTTATAATCTAGAGAGAAAATACGATAGCGAATAAACACCGATAAAATCGAGAAATCCAAAATGCTCAAAAATGCTTGACAGCTACATATTAATGAGGTTATGATTTTGTATGCATTTAGATATAGATTTTAGTTTAATTAGAGTTCAATTTCTTATAGACTTGTTGAAATTAATTCAATTTCTATTGTAATCATAATAACTCGATTTATACCTAGAGTTTAGGTGATATTGTTTTCCTTAACAGACACCTAGTACTCACAAACACTCTCTCTAGATATTCTATGTATACATCCACGACGATCATACAGTCAAAATTAATCCTCTTATATGTTCTCCTCTCAATTAGTCTTTTAAAACCTTAACAAGTATTCAAAAGAACAGCTTATTCATTATCTTACTAACTATTAAGACACTATTCACATATAAATGAAAAGACAACAGCTTCCTGAATTTTTAACTTGGCTAAGCTTGTTTCGGGTAACCAATTTGATGCCTATTCTTTAGATGATTAACCTTTGTTAGTTTAAGGTCTAAGGCTCAAATAGACCAAAAGGCGCTTGTATTATCGAAAATCTAAACTATACTACTAAAACTTTCTTTACTCAACAAGCACAAAGGATAAAGTTGTTATAGATGACTAAAGGTCCAATCGACTACTAAATGTCACAACATTTTTAACCATAAGATTTAGTTATTGACCTTACTTATTTTCATATTTAAGTTGTTGTTAGCGAGATCATTGTTCAACTAATTGGATTTTAAGAGAAAAATTCTAATTGCTGCATTAACAATGTCAACAACCTAATGGCAACACTAAGTATCTTCAAAGCATTGCTCAAGTAACTAAAATACTAATCTAGACTCCTTCAACTCAAACTTCCAAAGAGCTAATTCAATTATCTATTTGTAAATCGAATTTTCTGTGATCAATAGTTAAGCTCAACACTTAGCTAAAAGTATTAGTCATCTTACAAGAAGTATATATTGTCACCACGATCCTACAACAGACACTTTCTAAATTGAACAACTACCATCTAACTCATACTAATTCAACCTTCCAATTTTTGCTAGATCATTTAGGTGACCTAACAACATTTACAAGATTTATTAACATTGGTTGGTTTGACAAAAGAGTTTTACTGACAAATAAGTTTTTCAACTGATCATATTATCTGTTCATCAGTTCATACAAAGAGCTTCCACAGTTTGACAACTAACCTTTTCTACTAACTTACTCATTCATTTGTTAGTTATACTTAAGATCAATTAGTTCCTCTCCTTTACTATTTACATTTTACAACGGGTGAGTTAATTGCCTTCATTATTTTTCCGAGAATTCAACTTCATAATGGATTTTCATATTTGATTTTCAGATTTGGCTACTTCTATTAGATAGTCGCCCACAAACTAATTGGGTTAAGACAACTTCTAACTACTGCACTTACCAATTCATGAGCCTATTGACTTCAATTTGCTATTCATGCATAACAGTAGTTTTTCAGAACTAAAGTTCTATTAGCTAAGTTTCTTTCAAATTTAAACTTCCAATTTGTTAACTCAATTGACATTCACACTTTTGGCTAGAAGAAAGGTGGGTGGGTTTTGTAATTGGTTTATCGACAAAACAATCTTTTTATCACATTACCATTTCTTCTCTGCTCGCTTATCTCGACATCACATTTTTATCTGTCTTCTTCTCTAATCATATGTCCATTCAAAAGTTCATCCAATGTATACTAGGGCTTCTTCCGAACTGAAATATAATTGTCTCAACTTCATCTACTAGTAATCTGGGTGATTCAACAGTTAAACAATAGGCTAAAAAGCTTACTGTCTATACTTCTCTCAAGATTCTAACTTCAAGGTTAATCAATCCTAAATAGCATTTACAATGTTTAGTTCTTACATCTACTCACTAACTCATTTACTGATCTATTACCTGACAAAACACATTCATACAGAGAAGGTCTTCAGAGGAGCAGCCGAAGGCGGCTCGGTCTGGGCTTGGGCTGGAATGTGGCCGCAACGCTCCGATGAGGTTGCAGACCAATTGGTGGGAGCATGAGCATCACCAGGGTACTTGGAGCACGTCGGCATGGCCGGAGGGAGCCGAGGTGGCTGGAGGCGGCTTGGCGACAAAGAATCGGCGCGGCAGACGGGCGCCCAATGGTGTCAAGACACTGAGAGGGAGAGAGAGCAAGTGAGTGATGGGGTCGGGTAGGAGAATGCTTAGTGATGCTCACGGAGAAAGTAATTGGCGGGAAGTTCACCGGAGAGGAAATGGCGGCAGTGGAGGCGAATTGGGCCGGACTTGGAGAAGGAGGAGCACGCACAGCTCCACGGTGGATGAAACTCCGAACTGACCGGGGGTTGAGCTCCTGGGGCGATGAGGCTCAGTGTGACGCACTCGGGGTTGGCCGAATCTCACCGGAGTGGCTAGGGAGCTCAGAGGCGGCGTGGTCGACATTCAGAGCTTCGTGCTCGATTCGGTTTGGAGAAGAGGCAAATGGTGAGGGAGTTGGGGAAGCAAAGGAAGCAAGTTAGCTTGGGTCAGGCCTATATAGGCGACAAGTGAGCATTCGCAGGACGCTGCAAGATGGGCGACGGCCAGAGCAACGAGGGAGCGGGAAGGTCGGGTGGTGGCGACGGCTGGCAGCAGCAGCAAGCGCAGGCGGCAATGAGCTAAGGACGGCGGCCGGCGCGAACTAGGAACAAGCGGGCCGGGAGGTGTAGGGAGCCAAGCGGAACCGGTTGCGGGAGGCGGTGCGGCGGAACCGGCGGCATCGGCGACCAAGCGGGCGTGGGGCTTCATGTGGCGGCGGCGGCCTGGTGAGGAGGGGCTTCGGTGGCTCGACGGCGACGCTGCGTGGAAGAGGCGGCGATCGTGGGAGACAACCATGGAGCAGGAAGCCGGAGGAGGCGGCCGGCGGTAGGGGAGGCGCGCCATGGGAGAAGGGCAAGAAAGCCATGGAATAGGAGAAGGAAAGAAGGAGATTTGGGGAGAAATGGAAAAGAGGACTGCCTGGTGGTGTTGACCAATATAGGGAGAAGAAGGAAAAGTGAGGCGGCAAGAAGTCTGCGAGATGGGCGGCGGGCATGCGTGCGTGTTTGATGAGAGATGCAAAGTGTCCTGGCTGCAGCATGAAGCCAAAGAAAATGACAGAGAAATAAATGCTATGCGGTGTTTAGGACAGTACAGACACGCGTCTAGGCAGAGACGAGCTGGTAGACAAGCACGGCGCCGACGGCGCTACGTGGAGGGGAGAAGTTGCTGGAGAAGAAGGCAAAGAAGAGGGCGGCAAGGGCGAACGATGCTGGCGCAGGAGAGGGACGTATGGCTCGTGCACTGGAGTGGAGGCAGCTGCATGGCCATCATGCAGCGTTCGACTGAAGCGCTCTGGCGCTGGAGGTGTGAAGAAGAAATGCTACAAACGGGACCCACTGACCGGTGAGAGGGAAAAAGAAATGGAATTTCCAGATTAGACAATTGACTGATGACTGATGGATAAGTGAATTATTAAATAAAGTTATCAAGCTCCAAAAATTATAAAATTTTCAGAGAAGGCTTATGATATATTGTAAATTTTTATACAATTGTTTTAGGATTCTATGTTCGTGTATATTTTTCTAAAAATCATGTTCATGATTTATTCATTTGTTTAAAATTCACTTAGAGAAGATGTTTATTAATTAAGTTTGAATTTTCATCAAGGTTAAATTGAGTTCCTAAATTTGATAAAATTCATTTTTATTTATGGTAATTATTCTAGTATTTAAATAAATTGTTTTCAGAGATTTTCATGAGCTTTTATTTAAAATTTCTTTTGTGGCTTTAGTTTGAGTTAGAGGTTTACATTTGGTTTACAAATTTTCAAATGCATAATTTATGCACATGCTTCCAGAAATAATATGAAATGCATATAATTACTGTTTATTAAAATTGGGGCTGTTACATTGGGGATCATCCGGAAGGCATTGGCAAATTTCAAAACGCTACTGGTCCATTGATCCGCTTGATTCTCCTTTAGCTTGCAGATCATCCGGAAGACATTGCCAAAAATTAAATCAGTATTGGTCCAATGATCCGTAAGCTTCCGAATCATCCGCAAGGTTTCAATCATTTTTCAACCTAGAAAAACAGCCTTCTGTTCCAATGATCCGTTAGCTTCCGAATCATCCTTAATGTACTGTCAACTTTTCAACCTTCTCAAATAAAGATCCAAATTGATTTCATTTCAACTCCAACTCTTCCAAGAGCTTCATTTGACTAGAGATGAGCTAAATAAACCTAGTGTGCATCACAACTAGCTACTCAACCAAACCAAGCTCAAGCTACTAGCCTAGACCCCCTTTAATAGTACGGCTAAAACAAAAACAAAGGACCTATAACTACAATGATCCATCCTCGACTCCTTGGATCATTTCTAAAGAACAAAATCCTTAATCTTCAACAATAATTCAAACTTTGCCTTCAATGTCCATTTAGGGTCAACAAATAGCCCACATAACCAAACCATCATCGCGACCTAACTTGAACTTATGCATCACCAACAAAAAGTTAGTCCCGATGATTTAAATCGTCATTAATCACCAAAACACGAATTAGGGGCCTAGATGCTTACAATATTGCAGTAGTCTGGATAGTCTAGGTTAGCTAGCAGTGCTTGCTTTAGCAGTCTTTTGGTTGCAAGCACTTTCTGTTTCTTTCGTTTGTAGACGTTGTGTTTGTATCCTGTGTCGTGGCTTAGCATGGCCTATATGTTGTGCTTCAGGAGTCATGTAACACTTAACCCCTTAATATAATGCAGCCACTCTAGGCTTTGTATTGTATGTGATCGATTCTCCTCGTTGGTTTGAAGTTCTTTTGTGGTGCTCTAGAGGGCTAGTAGCCCTCATATATACCCTGCCCTTCCTCCTCGTTCTAAGCTTCAGCATTCCTTCAGATGCCGCCAAGAAGAGCCGCCGCCCCAGCCCGTGGAGCCTTTGCAACTGGCCGAGGAAGAGGATGTGCCACTGGCTGTGGTCGTGGCCGAGGACAAGATCTACCTCCCGCACCGCCAGCAGCCCCAACAATGGCACAAGTGATGTTCCAACAGACTCAAATTCTCCAGGCACTGCTCAACAATCAGCAGACTGGACCTGCCGGCTGCAATTCCAAACTCGCTGACTTCCTCAGGACAAGACCCCTCACCTTTGCTACAGCTAACGAACCTCTTGAAGCTGAAGACTGGCTCAGAGACACGGAGAAGAAACTTCGACTTTCTCACTGCACAGACGAAGACAAGGTGGACTTCGCCACCCATCAACTGAAAGGAGCCGCCACGTCAGGGAAAATTACCTCATTGCCCGAGGTAATGATCTAGAGTCCAAGAAGATGAAGAAGCAAAGAGAATCCGAAGAAGTTGCATCTACGGTCGGATCTCAACAAGCCCCTACCGCCGAAGCCGCCGCAGTGGAAATTATTGAAGCACCATAAGAGGAAGATGAACCAGTTTGGCAGACAATTCCCTGGACTAAATTCAAAGATGCTTTCAGAACCAACTTTGTACCAGCTGGTACAATGAGATTAAAGAAGAATGAATTCAGAGCCCTCAAGCAAAAGTAGATGACAGTCAATGAGTATCTAACCCAATTCAACCAACTTGCCCGCTACGCCCCAATGACGAAAGAGATGAAGAGGAAAAGATTGATCGCTTACCAAGGCATGTGCGAAGACATGCGAGGTCACTTATCCTCCACGACTTTTCCAAATTTCCACCAACTAGTCAACAAAGCCCTCGTGGCTGGAAAATGAGAACAGCATCACAGAAGTCAGCCGCAAGAGAAAGATGGCATTTCAGAGACCCCAAGGTAGCTTTTCGCAGAAGACAGCATTCCAGGGCAGCCCGACCTTCCAACCACCAGTGGCCTCGTCTCAAGGAACTCCGGTCGCAACCCCGTGTCCCAGCGAGAATGTTTCCCTTGTTTCGCTCCCCATCGGATAGCCTGTAGTGCATAACCTGGCAGCACATCTTCGTTGCTTTAGCTGTAGAGAAAAAGTACACTTTGCTAAAAGGTGCCCTCAACGCCGAGTCACCCCCGTGCCTTCCATCTTCAGAGCCACACCAACTCAACGACAGACTTCAGCTGCAAGCAGAAGTCATCAGACCTCACAGGCATCCAGGGCCGTTTCAGCACGAAGCCAAAGCCAGAACCAAGGCCAAGTGAATCATGTTGTCGCCGCAGAAACCCAAGCAACTCCAGAGCTATAAGAGGTGCATTCTTCGAAGCTTGAATCTCGGGGTCGAGATTCCGCTTAAGATGGGTAGGATTTGTAACGTCCCGCTTTCAAACGGAATAGTAATTATTTTCGGTTTTCGCTTTTCAATCGTATTTCAAATTAGCAAATTATTTTGAAAATTTCCTTTCTCCCTTAGCTCAGGTTTGTGTTTCAAACCTTTTCACAACTTTGGAATTCAAAATTCGATTTGAATTCCCTCTTTTGCAAATTGGGCCCCTTCTCAATTAGCTTTCCTTTCTTTTTTCTTTGGTTTGTGTTTCAAATGTAATGATCTTAACATTCAAATTCAAATTTCAAGTTGGGCCCCATCTTTCTTTCGGGCTCAGCCCATATCTTCTCCTGGGCCAAGCCCATTTCCACCAGCCCATTTTCCCCCTCTAGCCCAGCCTTTGCCGGCCCTTTTCTTTCCCTCCCTATTTCTTGTGGCCCGGCCCAAGCCAATTTCGGCCATCTCCTTTCCCGGCCCGAGTAGCCCGCCTGGGGTCTTCTTCTTCGTTCCTCCCCTGGTCAAAGCCGCATCGGCCACCTTCTCTCTCCCGTGACACCGCCTGCACCGAGCTCACCTGCTTCTCTACGCGCCGCCACCAACTTCCTAACAGCGACGACTCCGGAACCCTCCCCGCTCTGTCATTCGGTCGTGCGCAGCCATGGCGTCATACCGTCCTCGTCGAACCAAAGCAACCGGTCCAAGCCGCGCTGCCACCGTCCTCGTCGCTCTGGAGCTCCCGAGCCAAGCACCGCACCCTCTGCAGCTCCACAAGCACCGCAACCACTCCCACTGTAGCCGAAGACTTCGGAGCCCTCTTCGTCCTGTCATCTCCCCGTGCGTAGCCATGACGCCACCGCTTGTCCTTGCTTCCTTTGACCGACGGTCCGAGCACGCGCCGCCGCCATGGCCTCTGCTTGTTCGATCCAAGTCTGCAGCAACTGATCATGTCAGTTCTCGCCGTCCTCGTCGCACAGAGCTCGAGGACCAAGTTGTGTAAGGCACAAGCGCATGCACAAGACTCAAGACTGCCAACAGGACACCCAGAGTCGCCGCCTGCACCACCGCCACCCCCACACCGTCCTTGGTCGGTCCAAGCCATGCGTCATGCACGGTGGCTCCAAGCTCCCCATGGTGCCTATTTAAGCCTCTCTGTGCCCCCTCATTCCCTCACGCCCCCCCTTGAGTCTCGGTAAGCTCGACCAAAAGAACCACCGCACTTCTTTTGGCATGCGCCGCGCTTCCTCGACGCCCAGTGAACCTCCGACCACGGCGATCACACATCACAGGCGTGCCTGCGACCCAAGGATCCCTTCCCCCACCACCCTTCTCCCTCCCCGCCGCCGTGGACCTCCACCGTCGCCGCCCCTCTTCCTCCGCCCCAGGCCTCCGTCACCGGAATGCCACGGCCGCCCCTGAGCTACTCCGGCTCCACCTCCGAAGTTCCCCACGCCATCACAGAGCTGGTGCACGCGCCGCATGCCCCTCGCCGCTTCCACCGCAGGCACCGCGGCATAGCCCTTGTACCCATGGCGCCCGCTGCCGCCTCTACCTGTGCCGCCATCGCGCTAGGCCCTCTCCGGCGCCGCCGCCTTCGCCCACGCAAGTCGCCACCCTCGGAGGAGCCCGCTGGGCACTCACCGCCACCCCGCCACCTCACTCGCCAGTGCCGCCACGCCTCGAGCCGGCTCGAGCGCCTCCTCGCCCCTCGTTCTTCTCTGGAATCAGATGAAATCAAATGGGATCATTTTGGATTTGGTGGCCCATTGTCATTGGCTCCCCCTATTTGATCGCCACGTGGGCCGACCATGTGTTGGGCCATGCCTCAGGCGCCGAGGCTGCACCAGGCCCCACCGCCACTCATTTCTCCTCCCTTTTTCTCGTTTTTTTTATGGTTTAATTCAAAAGAGAACTTCAAAATCTCGTTCTCCTCCGCTTTAGCTCCAAAAATTATGAAATAAATTGGTAAAAATTTGTTAATTCAAGATCTTGCTAATGGCATAGGTCTTGTTCAATTTGGAGTTCATCTATTATTCTTTATTATTTATTTACTCTCTTTACTTGTTTATGTCTTTTTCCTATGATCGTCTCGATTAGGATTTGAAGACGCGGAGGATCTCCACTTCAATCAAGCACAAGATTGTCAAGCTCCTCTTACTTATACCCAAGGCAAGTCAATACTTTGAACATATTGAGCCTACATTTTATGCAAATTATATTCATTTAAAATACTAAAATTGCATGCTTTAATTCTTTAATCAAATGTATGTTAAAGCTTAAGGTAGTTAAATACCCATTTGATGATTAATTAATTAATATGTCATCCCTTGATAATTGAATCCATTATTCCATGTCACCCTAGTAATCTATATGGTAATACTAGTTATAGGTTGTACTTAAGCGACATGCTAGTCTTGCTTAAGTACCGGGGTATTAAATACCCCAATCATCATCTCTTTAAATATAAAAATGGTTTTGGGCAGTCATTGCAGGGAAATGACTGAGGTGAATGTGATAACTTGGTTTCCCTTCTCAAAACCCTAATAACCTGCTTTTCCCCATCTGGACGGATGGTATGATGGATGATGTGATGGTGGGCGCTAATGTAGCCCAAGGGATGCTGGTATATATGTTGGTGGGTGGTAATGTAGCCCAAAGGAATACTGGTATGTGGAACGAACCGTCCAGATAACCCTAAGGACTTAATCTTGTCATGACCTTCTGTGTAAAACAAGTACAACCACAAGTCTGTAAATTACAACCTGGCTAAATAATTTGTATCCACCAATACGAGTTGCACCAGGGAGATGGCTCGCGACGCCGTAAGCCTTTGTGGCGAAGGTTGTCTGGGTGCGCGACGTAAGTCGTTAGATGGTGCAAGAGCTGGTCTAAGTAAGGGTTAACGGATCTACATGGACGTAACCCTGCAAGGACGAAACCTTAGCGGGTGTAACTAATACTGTTGAATGCACTGTAAAGGCCTTGTGGTGATCTCCCCTTGATTCACATGTCTGAGGAAGCGCGTGTACATATCAAGACGATTATCTCTTGTGGGTAAAGTGTACAATCTCTGCAGAGTAATAAACTGTTTAAACAGCCGTGCCTACGGTCAAAGGCGGACATGGGAACTTAACTTGAGTTAGTTCTATTTCAGAAAAAAAAACCTTGTGGGTGGTATGAAAATGTGGAGGCTCACCTAGCCTGTGTTGATTTTACCCGAGCCTTGAGCTCGATGGTGGTAATATTGGAGGTAACTCCAATCAAAATAAGCATAAGGCGGAGGTAGCCTCATTGCTACAAATATTGCACAATTACTCTCTTTAATAAAAATGCAATTTGTTAAAATGCTAAGTGATAGGAATTTGTAATTATGATAATTAAAAATATTACTTTAACAAATAAAAGAACCCGAGCCATCCTTGTTTAGCCTTGCATATATATTATTGCATTGTGTGTTAGCTCATGAAACGAAAGTTGTGCTCATTCTCGCTCTTTCCCCAAAACCCTTAGAAGCGAAACCGAGGATTACGACTACTACGAGGATCCCGGTTGGAGGCCTTGAATGAAGCATAGTTAGTCTTAGTTGTTCTAGTATCACCCAGTCTAGTTGACTTCGTTGGTGCTTGTGTGCATCCAATATTATCCAAGTCCTTCGCTCATATCAAACACACACGGGTTTCCCAATCGCTGCACTGTGGAGAGACGTGCTCTCACCCCTTTGCTTCCATTGTCGCCCGCTTTTGTAATGTAAAAAGTTGGCCTTGTTCGCCCCTTTTGTAAAACTTCGACCCGACGTGGTCCGTGTCACTCTGTGTTGTAATAAGTTTGAATGGTTTAATCTCGCCATGTATGAATTGATTCAAGAATGTATCTCGTGAGTGCTATCTACTTGATCCAGGAATAGCATAGTGTCTTTCACAGAGGATTTGGATTTTTGAAATCTGGGTCCGACAATTTGGCGAGCCGACACGGTTTAGCGATGGCGGCACACGGGCACGAGTTGCAGAGAGGGCAAGCCAGGAGGATGCGATCTGGTGGTAGATGTGATTGTAGGGCATCTCCGGCCCTGCCACCGAGCTCGAAGGGCTTTTGCAGATGGCGCAGCGGGGAGTCGCCACGATGTGGGAGACAGTGATAGTGACGGTGGTCATGGACTCGACGGTGGCCTTGGAGGTGGGGGGGGTTCTCCCGTGCGCGAGTGAGACCGCTTCGCTTGATCCGGGTGAGCTGGTCGAGAGGCGCTGGTCGGATCCCATGAGGAAGTCGGACATGCTTTGCCGGGAGGTGGAGGCCGGGCACGCGTCTGCCGTCGAGAAGAGCTTCGAAGCCGCCGCCAAGCGAGGAGCGCGAGCATGATGACGAGGTTGAATGACGAAGGTCCCTACCGCGAAGGGTCCGGCAGTACGCAGGTCGTTGGCGTGGTGCGGCGCATTGGCGGCGAGGTAGGTGGTGTGTGGCGGCACCCCATCTCCTCAAGAACCCGTCTGCGGTCCGGCGGCGGCATGAGAAGTCCTCTGACAAAGACAGCGCTGAAGCGGCTCGCAGCTGTAGCACTAGTAGGACACCGACGGCGAGCCTTGGGCGAGAGAAAAGCCATGAATCACGAAGACCGCGCCCTTGGGCGAGAGAAGAAAAGAAAAGATCCCGCCTTTCTAGACTCCGACGAGCTCAGATCGCACTGGAACCACCACAAGAACAGATGTTTACCTCGAAAGTTAAAGGTAAGCGACCGATCCAGCAATACAAGGGAGCAGAGAGAACGACGGAGGAAAAGGCAGGTCGATCTAGTGGAGGGAGGCGACGGCGTATTAGTCGAGCAGAAGGAAGAAGGGTTGCTGGGGAGAGGGCTGCCTTGGACTTGGAGATGGTGGAGGCGGTGAACTTGCTCCCCGCTAGCTCAACTAGCCCACCCAGTGTCCAACATGGTGAAACTGCTGACCGAACACCACATGAGCAAAACCACCGCCTGAAAACAATGGAGAGGGTAGGTTGTCCCGTTTGCAACTTAGGGGTGTCAAAGGTCGGATTTTTAGTTCAGGGGTTACTTGTTGCATGTCGATACTTGAGGGGTAGAATGGACTTCTTCCAATTCAAAACCCATCCTACTAAGATGTTGTTTAAGTCTAGAGGCTTTGCTCAAATGAACTCATATTCTATGGTGCTTCTTCTAGTGGTATTAAGTACCATTGCACCTATTACTAGAGGGAAGGACATTTGATTGAGTTCTATTAGCATATGCTTAAGTGTAACATCCCAAAATTTGGTTTGTTTTAAGCTTTAAAAATAAAAATAACCATTTGAATTTTCTTCTTAAAGTCAAAACTTAATATGAATTTTAGAAATAAAAAGATTTAATGTGAATAATCTAAATTTCAATTAAATTAAAAGTTGTTTTATTTGGGTTCCTATGTTCGAGAGAATTTTATGGGAATTTTTGGAATTTAATTACTATTTATTCGAGCTCGCTTTTATTTATCTCAGTTGTTGGTGTAAAACCGAACACAAGTGAGATGGTGGACGTCGGCCGTGTTACGGGCCATCGCCCCGAGTGCAGCGTGATGCGAGATTTATACAGTTTGGGGTCCGAGAGGACCGCCCTACTCTGTCGGTGGCTGCTCAGGGGTTCGAGGTTCCTCCCGAGGCTCACCTAGTGCCTTCCTTTCATGTATTGTTCAAAAGACCTCCCCCCAATGAAAGGGATACATGGGGTATTTATAGGCTCCTCAGCCTGTACAAATGACCAAAATACCCCTTGGGGGATAGCTATACTAAGAGTACAAGCAAGGGGTACAATCGACCTTTGCAGGGTAGTTACATTTCTTGATCTGTTAGACAGGTGTTTTCCCTGAGGAGTGGGTCCCACTAGTAAGGGGATGAAATATTCTTCCAACAGTAGCCCCCCCTGCCACTTGGCGTTTCGGGGGAACGCCAAAGGGGCAATCTTGAATTGTGCCTTTCATACGTAGGTCGATACTTCAGAAGAGTACTGGTAGACTTGAATGGTAGCTGTGTTCGAAGATATGTGCCGAAAACGTCACAACCATGGTGCGAGGGAGTGACACCGCGAGACGACATGCAGGGCGCTGGGCGCATGCATTGTGCTGGCCGCTGTAGTGCACATGCAGGGCGCTAGGAGCATGTATGATGGATCCACTGACAGCGCCATTATCATTTGTTATCATTGAATGCGCAGCATCAAAGTTGGTCGAGCCATTAATGCTTGTGCACTGGTCTGCACCAACCACAGTAACGCACACTTGAAGCCGTAGCCCTGACTCCTCACATGACAGTTTTTTTTATTCTTGGTGCTTTCGGCTGCAAGGCACGGTTCTTCACGCCCAAATGTTGGCCTCATATTCGGCTGTTCATGGGCAGTTGGCCTTTAAAGATGTCAGTCAGTCACATGGGTAAAGGGGTCTAGTGGTATCAGTGGTACCAGAACTACTTGTGGGAATCCAAGGTTCCTGAGTCTCTATTCCTCATCTTCATTCCTTAGCTTGGCCGAACACCACCAATCTTCCGCTCTTTCTTGGCCGCTTTTCTTTGCTCACGGTGGGGTGAAGCTCTTGGTTCTTCTTCTTGTCGCATGGAGGCTCCAGGCGCCACCTCTTGGCGCCGCCTCTCAGCTCGGCAGGCGTGGCCACCGTCGGCTCGGCTGCGAGGCATCGAGCTCCGGCGAGCACTGCCCTTGGGCATCACGGACTCGTTCGGCCATGGCGAGAGCTCGAGGCGGCCGAAGTGGCGCCCGCCTGTGAGGTGACCAGACCGAGCAGGAGGCCCTGGAGGCCAAACCGTCGCAGCTCGAATGGAAGGGCTCTCGTAGTCTCCACAGTCTCGCCCCAGCGGCTTCCGCAGCTGCCGCCTTGCCAAGCCTGCTTGGCGCCCTTGGCGGCACGGCCGCTAACCTCGAGTCCACGCCTCTCGCGGCAAACCGGCATCGGATTGTTTCACTTCATCCCCCTGCCCCTTGGTGCTCTCAGCAGTGACTCATATAAAATAGATGACCACCTTTTGACCGGATTGAACATCTTTTTAAAACACATCCCTGGTAGGCTTGTCCGGCTCTTTCAGGACCAACGGCCGAATAAAGTGGGCATCGGATGCTCTGGAAAAGACGTATTAAGGCTCTTTGAAATTGTGCCTGTCTCCCTCGGATGCTTTTAAAGTGCCATCACTTGCTGCCAAGTAGGGCGGTCCTCTCCAAAGCTCAACAAATCCTCCCTACGGACCAGCGAGGCGGCTCCATCTGAGGCGGCGAGAGGGCTGGCGAGTCCCGTCGCGACTGGGACAGCGCCGTGGTCGGCGCTGGGAAGAAAGTGGGCGTCTTTGTCGCCATGGCGTCCTCGTGCAAATCTCTTGATGGAGCGCCCATGTGCCGCTCCTCGGCCCCCCGTCTGAGCCGTCGGCGGAAACCGGCCGATTTGGGCGTCGTCTGCGTGGGGCGGCACAGGCCTACCGCCATGGCGTTAGTGCGGTTGGAGCCGGGCGGCCGACCGGTTGGCCGCCGGCCGGAAAAGCGCGGCGCCCATCACGCAAAGTGCCCTCGCAGCGCCACTTTTGTTGTCTTTGGTTTTTCCTTTTCATCGTTTCTTCATTTTGTCTTTGGCGGGGCGGCGAAGCGCGTGAAGGCGATGGCGGTACTCGGCCAGAACCTTGTGTCGTGGCGCCCGCCGGAATCTTGGTCATGTGCTCCTCTTGAGCAATGCGAACATGGCGCCGTACATCACTGCATTGCGTGTAGCGCTGGCCAGCCGCAGCGCATAGGATGCCATGTGCACCGCCGCCATGCCGTGAGTAGTACAGCAAGCACGGACACGAGCGAGCTCCACCACGAGGAGAAGCGGCGCGGTGTACACGGCGAGAAGAGGCCACCTAGGTCCGCCGCTTTGTTCATGGCCCGGATCGGAGGGAGATTGAGAGGGAGCCACCGCGGGCAGCTCATCCACCTCTTGATCCGCCATGGATGGACCACAGATTTTTGGTTGCTTGACTTTGTAGTTGTAATTTTGGGGGCTTGGTGGTTCGACTTGGCTTGGTTTGCCCTAGGTGTTGAAGCGGCGAACAAGCTGGGAAATGGAAAGCGAGGATCTTTGCTCGGGAGGTGTCGGCCTCCCAGGTGGCGGCCTCGGCGTGGCCGAATCCGCGCCGTTCGGCGTTACCGCCGCCTTCTTGATCGAACCCGCGACCATGTGGCTTTTAACCGTATGTGCGTGGGTTCGATCCTGACTGACAGATGCAAGGAAGGGCGAAGTCTCGTTGACCTCTGGGGTAGTTAGGGATTAGCCACTTCTTCCTTGATGGTGTTTTAATACTTCAAAGACTTACGGAGGAAGGGCTCACGAGAACTGCGGCCGACGAGCGGTGCGCTCGGTGATTATCTCCACGGGGATCCGAGCGGGCTTCAAGTCCGGCAAAGTGGCATTCCATCTTCCTCACTTTGTCCAAGTATTTAGCCATTTTTGATCGAGGCATTGATATGTTTTATCCATCGATTGACAACCGACTAGGAATCCCCTAAGGCGAGAAGGTGTCGGACACCCATGGCCTTAGCAAGTGACCCAAGTAATGCTTCATACTCGGCCACATTGTTGGTGGGGTTGAAGGATAAGTGGGCAGCGTGCTCAAGTGCCTTCCTTCCCAAGGCTTACTAAGGCGACACTGCACCCCCTCTGCCGGGCCTTGACCCATCGAGTATAACGTCCAATGCTTGCTAGGGGTGTTTAGGGTGTTTCTTTGGTGCTTCATGGTCGATTGGGGATCACGATCCTTTCAGCCACGAAATCGGCAAGGATCTGAGATTTGATAGAAGTCCTCCCCACGGCTTGAGGAAAAAGGTGCTAGCTCAGTGGCCCATTTTTCTATCCTTCCTATGGCCTCCTTGTTCCCCATCACCTCATTGAGGGGTAGCTTGTCGGAGCAGTGATAGAATGTCTCGAAAGTAGTGGTGAAAGCTTTCTTAAGGCCATGAGTGAGAGCATAGCATATTTTACGTATTCTGTGTACCTTGTCTTTGCGCTTTGCGACACTTGACATAATATCTTTGAGTGTTGAATTCCTTCTTTTTCCTTGACTAGGGCCGGTGCTCACCATGACTGGGGAGTTCTGACAAGGTATAGGAGTAGCACATCTCTGGTCTTGGACTTGTGAGGCCGGAGGCGCCGAGTAGGCTTTTAGGTTTTGAAGGCCTATACAGGCTTGGCGATCCATAGGAAGCCTTCAAGTCTCGGAGAATCTTGAAGGCGGAGGCCCTTTTCATGACGTGATAGGAAGCGTCCGGCTGACCATGCGCCGTGGTTGGGCGTCTTTGGTGGGCGGGGTGGTTCCATGTCAAGGATTGCTTGAATTTTTGAGTTTGCTTCGATCCCATTTGTGAGACAAGGAACCCTAGGAGGTTTCCTCCTTCACCCAAGCGCATTTTTTGAGGTTTAGCTTGACGAACTTGCGAAGGTTGGCGAATGTCTCTTGGAGATCTTCAATATGTGGCTTGAAGGCTTTTTATGGCGTCATCGACATAAACCTCCACATGGCGACCTAGCTGGTCCTTGAGGATGAGGCGACGAGGCGTTGGAAGGTGGCTCGGCATTCTTCAACCCAAAGGGCATCTTGCAGTGCTGAAGCGCCTATGGGGGTGATGAAGCTTGTTTTTCCTCGTCTTCTTTTGCCATGTGGACTGATGATACCACAGTATGCGTCAAAAACTCATCGGCTCACACCCGCGGTGGAGTCGATCTTGCGGAGTGGGTAGTCATCCTTTGGACATGCTTTGTTGAGGTCGGTGAAGTCGATGCACATCGCCACTTGCCGCTAGACTTTTTACCAAAAGCGGGATTAGCTAGCCATTAGGATGCCAAACCTCCGAACAAGGCCAGCTCTTGAGAGCTTGTCAATTTCATCTTTAATTGCACGACACGCTCTAAAGAGAGCTTAGAAGCTTTGCTTTATGGGAGGGCACCAGGTCTCACCGCGAGGTGATGTTGGATCACCTCTCGAGGGCGCTTGGTCATGTCGGACGGTGTCCAAGCGAACACGTCGACCTTTGGATTTTAAGAACTTCGCAGCTCTTTCTCCACTTCTCTTGGGAGATCGACCCGACTCTAAGAGACCAGCGAGTCGTCTTGGTGAAGAGTCGTGCTTTGTGCAGTCCCCCTCGGGCGAGGCTTGAACGACATCTCCTGGGGGATATGTCATGGCGTTCCACAGTGAGAAAGCGGCGCTCCTTCGTTTGACTCCTTAGTCTCAAGGAAGTTGATGTCGCCAAAATCGATTGCGCTTTGTGGTATAGGCGGCGAGCTAAGTCTTGATCGCCCCTCACGGAGATGACCCTTAAAGAACTGGTATCTTTAAGCCTGGTAGTTTTGATGGACCTTGTATGCGGTTGAGAGTTGCCCTTCCCATGATAGCATTGAATGGGGACTCGATGTCAACGACATGAACTCGACAACTTCGTCGCGGTGATTCTCCGTGTTCCGAATGTCATGAGGAGCTCGATCCTCCCAAGGGGTTGAATGGATTTTCTGATGCAGAAACCGGTGAGGCCGTCGGATGGAAGCGAGGATGCCATGATGATATCTACATGTGACTCCCATAGTTCCTTGAGTGCTGCGTAAATAGAGTATATCTGCGAGCTTCCTCGCGTCGACAAGGATGCGGGAGACCTCGCAATTGAATATTGTGGCGATTAGTAAGAGGCATCATCATGAGGAAACATAGGCCTTTTGCATCCTCGGTTGTGAAGCTAAGAGGAATGCTTGCCCACTTGGGAAGGATGCTTTGAGGCCACTCCTCGACATTGACCTCCGGGCATACTCCTTTCATTTGGCGCTTTGGCGCATGCGCGAGGAAGAGCCCCCTATTATGACATTTACTTGTCTCGTGGTGCTTGGAAGAGAGTTCGTGCTCGGCATCTGGGGTGCTCCTCGGGGTAGATCACGAGTGCATGTTGGGGCTGTGGAATTGCTTGAAGAGCATCGCCTGCGGTAGTGGGGCGTGATGGCGACCCGTGTAAGCGGCTCGGAGCCGTGTTTGAAAGCGCTATTTGACATCTTGGCGGCACTCATTTGTATCATGCCCGCATCTTGTGGTAGGCACACCGGCGTCTGTCTCCTTGATTTGGGTCACCTCTTTTTTCATTCGCGGCCTTCACGGCAGCCCCTTCGATGGGCTTTAGGCCGATTCCTTCTTGGGTCCTCTGGTGGAGTTGCCCCCGCTCTGCGAGTCGTCGGTCATCAGCGAGGACTTTGGAGTCGCGTCCTGCCGGATTGATCCCTCCGGTCCTTGCCCTCTTTCGGGAGGACCTTTTGACCTCCTCCATGGGAGTACTTTCATCTTCTTGGGCGAAGTCCCTTCTTGGCAGTCATCTTCCTCCCCAGGCGTATTTTTCCACGACCTCGAAGAGCTCATGGGTCGTCCTCGGGATCTCTCCATGTGATTGAGTTCTCCGGGAAGCTGACCCTTCCTTGCAAGCATTGATGGCCAGTTAGTCTGGGGCATCTGCGACAGGCTTCTCACTTTGGAAGCGCAAGAAATTCTCTTGTGGATTCACCCTTTTGTTGCTTA